>JAZKJV010005692.1:0-57933 GCA_037367405.1 Ottelia alismoides
TGACTTTGATGCCGATGTACTCCGTCGATGCGAACGCATTCTTGTTACAGAAACGCACGACGGTCAATAGCAGTCCAGTATTCGATACAGTGACTACTAGTTTTGACCTATCGACTTTACCCAGCGGTGTGCTACGCGCGCGACGATCTCATTCTCTGGCGCTCAAACCTATACGGGTGGCTCGCTTTCTGATGGCTATTATCAGCTAACCATTTTTGGCGCTAGCGTGCGCCTGCGCAGCAATAATCTGGCTTTCGATGGCAATGGGGATGGTATCGCTGGCGGTGACTACCGGCTGGGCGCGCAGCAGGCGGATAACTTCTTTGCGATGTTCGGTGATACAAACGGTGATGGCCTGGTAGGAGTAACTGAGTTCGGACAATTCGTAGCACATTTGGCAAGCAATCGTCGGGATGTTGGCTATAATCCTCTGTTCGATTTCGATAATGACTTTGTAATTGGAGTGGCTGACTTTGGTCAGTTCCGAAATCGCTTTGGCAAGCCTGCGTTGCCGTTCTAAGATCTGTCGTCAATGTGTAACCACTTGCGGATTCATTCCGTTTGTTTTACTTGTTTCTTCGAGCTTGGTTTAGGACCATTTGATGAAACTTCGCCGCCCCTCATCGAAACATCGTCTGCGTCCTCAATCGCTCCGCAGCTTGAAGCCCATTGTGGAGAGGTTGGAATTCCGTCGGGTGTTGGCGGATCTATCGCCGCTGTTGGACATTAATGTCCAGGTGAACACGGTCGGCAGTAACCCTAAGATATTCGCTACCGTGGGTAGCCATATGTTTCTTCATAGCCGCTAACGCGACGACCGGCAGGGAACTGTGGGAAAACGGATGGGACCGCGGCGGGCACGGTACTGGTCAAAGATATTAATGCAGGGACGGGAGGTAGTAATCCTGTATACCTGACAAATGTGAATGGCACGCTCTACTTCTTTGCCAGCAATGGCATGGCTGGCCACGAACTTTGGAAAAGTGATGGAACCGACGCTGGCACAGTGCTTGTCAAGGACATTCGCCCAGGCCAATTAGGTGGTGGTTATCCACTGATAAATGTAGGGGGCAACTTTTCTTTTTCGCCAATGATGGCACGACGGGCATGGAGCTCTGGAAAAGCGATGGCACCGCTGCTGGTACGGTGCTCGTCAAAGATATTCGGCTGGCGTAGGTCGTGCCATCTATTCAATGATTGATTCAGGCGGCACACTTTTCTTTACGGCCAATGATGGCACGACGGGCATCGAACTTTGGAAAAGCGATGGAACCGCCGCTGGTACTGTGCTAGCCAAAGATATTCTTCCAGGCCCGCTAAGCAGCAGTCCTAGTTCCCTGGCAGTTATTGGTGGGACAGTGTACTTCTCCGCCAACGATGGCGCGGCGGGCACCGAACTTTGGAGAAGCGATGGAACGGCAGCCGGTACAGTGCTGGTCAAAGATATTCTTTCAGGCTCGCAAAGTAGTAATCCTAGTTCCATGTCAGTTATTGGTGAGACGGTGTACTTCTCCGCCAACGATGGCGCGACGGGCACCGAACTTTGGAAAAGCGATGGAACCGCCGACGGTACGGTACTCGTTAAGGACATTCGCTTGGGTATCGCGAATAGCGGTCCAAGTTTACTGACAGACGTTGGAGGAACACTTTTTTTCAGGGCCTTTGACGGGACCTCAGGTGCCGAGCTTTGGAAAAGCGATGGAACGGCCGCTAGTACAACGCTGGTTAAAGACATCCGGACAGGGGCCTCAGGCAGCTTTCCCCAACGCTTAACAAATGTGGCTGGACGCTTTTTTTTCGAGCCACTGACGGTGTTACCGGAGACGAGCTTTGGAAAAGCGATGGCACCGCCGCAGGTACACTATTGATGAGGGACATTCGCGTCGGTAGTTATCCAAGTTCTCAATTCGGTGCTGAGAGCAATTACGATTACTTGGCCAATGTGGCTGGCACGCTTTTCTTCACGGCCAATGATGGCACGTTAGGCTTTGAACTGTGGAAAAGCGACGGTACCACATCTGGTACGGTACTAGCCAAAGATGTGCGTTCAGGTACGGCGGGAAGCGGTCCGTCAGGAATAAACTTCAATGGAACGTTTTATTTTTCGGCCGATGATGGCACATCGGGTAGCGGACTTTGGAAAAGCGATGGCTCTGCTGCGGCACTGTGCTTGTCAAGGATAGTCGTGAAGCTGCAGTAGAGAGCGCCTTGACGAACATAAATGGAACGCTGTACTTCAGGGCCAACGATGGCATCACCGGTGCTGAGCTTTGGAAAAGCGATGGTACGGCCACCGGTACGGTACTCGTCAAAGATATTCGGCCAGGCGCTACGGGCAGTACATGGCCAACGTGACCAACGTAGGTGGCATGCTGTACTTCACGGCCAACGACGGCAGCACAGGTGCTGAGCTTTGGAGAAGCGATGGCTCAGCCGCTGGCACCGTGTTGGTCAAGGACATTCGTCCCGGTGCATCGAGTAGTTACCTTGATCAGCTGACCAACGTAAATGGAATACTTTACTTCAGGGCCAATGACGGCACCTCGGGCACTGAACTATGGAGAAGCGACGGTACGGCTGAGGGCACGGTACTGGTCAAGGACATAGTTGCAGGATTATCGAATAGTTATCTTAGTTCCCTTTCGAATATGAACGGAACACTGTTCTTCACGGCCACGGATGGTATCTCGGGCATTGAGCTTTGGAAGAGCGATGGTACTGCGTTGGGTACCGTGCTCGTTAAAGACATGCGTTCAGGGTGCGTCGGGCAGCGGGCCTAGATCTTTGACTAATGTAAGCGGAACGCTGTACTTCACCGCAACCAGCGCCAGCACGCGTACTGAGCTGTGGAAGAGTGATGGTACGGCTGCCGGTACGGTACTAATCAAAGAGATTAGTGCAAGCAATCTATACGGCTCTCCTCTCTTTCTGACGAATGTAGGCGGGACGCTATACTTCAGCGGCCAAGATAGCGCCACAGGTTCCGAGCTTTGGAAGAGCGATGGAACCATTGCCGGTACGACCATTGTCAAGGACATTTATCCCGGTCCGATACGCGGTAGCGTCGAATCTTTGATTAACATTGGCGGAACACTCTTCTTCACCGCTAACGATGGTATTTCTGGCGATGAACTTTGGCAAAGCGATGGAACACTTGCGGTACGCGCTTGGCTCTAGACATAGTTGCCAATGGTGGCAGTAAGCCCACTTCCGTGTTGGCTGTCAACAATAAGCTATCGTCAGAGCCTCAACCGATTCTGTCGGCTCCGAGTTGTTCCTACTCCACTTCAATACTGCACCCACCGCGATCACTCTCAGCGCTACCAGCCTGGCTGAGAACCTGCCGGCTGGATCACAAGTGGGCGTGCTATCGGCCATCGATCCCGACGCTGGCGACGTGATCAGTTTCTCGTTACGCAGCGGAATGGGTGACAATAGTGCCTTCGCCATCGATGGGAATGCGCTGCGGACGAAGAACGTGTTTAAACTTTGAAACCAAGTCCTCGTACAACATCACCATTCGTGCCACGGATCAAGCTGGAGCATTTTCGGAACAACCTTTCACGATCAATGTCAACAACCTGGCCGAATTGGGGGCACCTGTGCAAATCGGTGGCGGCACTGCCTCGCGATCCGTCATTCGCCAGTTAGTAGTTGACTTCGATTCCGATGTGCTGGTCGATCCGGACGCGTTCTGCTTCAAAAGCGCACTACGCTCAATAGCAACGTCGTGCTCGACACAGTGACTACTAGCTTTGCCTTATCAACTTTACCCAGCGGCGCCACGCGAGCGACGATCTCATTCTCCGGCGCTCAAACCTACACCGGCGGTTCGCTATCCGATGGTTACTATCAACTAACCATTTTTGGCGCTAGCGTGCGTTTGCGCAGCAATAATCTGGCTTTTGATGGTAATGGGGATGGTATCGCTGGCGGTGACTACTTGCTGGGCGCGCAGCAGGCGGATAACTTCTTTGCGCTGTTCGGTGATACAAACGGTGATGCCTGGTAGGAGTAACCGAGTTCGGACAGTTCCGTAGTACGTTTGGCAAACAATCGACGGACGTTGGCTATAATCCTCTGTTTGATTTTCGATAATGACTTTGTAATTGGAGTGGCTGACTTTGGTCAGTTCCGGAAATCGCTTTGGCAAGCCTGCGTTGCCGTTCTGAAGTCGTCTGACCGTTGATGGCTAACCGCCCTCCAGTCACAAATGAAAATGATGCCATACTTGAGGTAGAAAACAGGCACACGAAATGGTATTTATTGATCGCCCATCCAAGCCACGCCTGCGTTCTAGTTCGATTCGCACTCTGAAGCCCGTACTGGAACGCCTTGAGTTGCGGCGCGTGTTGGCGAATGATTTGTCACCGGTGTTGGACGTCAATACCAACCTGACGAGCTACGGTAGTCGTCCCCAAGCCTTTACCACGGTCGGCACAACGCTATTTTTCTCAGCTGCTACTGACGCTACTGGCAATGAGTTGTGGAAAAGCGACGGTACGGCCGCGGGGACGACACTCGTCAAAGACATCTTCGCAGGGCGCATCTTTGGGTATCCCTCGTCGCAAGTGAATGTCAATGGGGTTTTGTACTTTGTAGCCAATGATGGCATCACTGGTCAGGAACTCTGGAAAGTAATGGAACCGAAGCAGGTACCGTGCTGGTTAAAGACATCGCTCCAGGCCTCAACAGTAGTTCGCCATCTCAGCTGACCAATGTTAACGGCACGTTGTATTTCCGAGCCGCAGATCCGTCGGCTGGATATGAACTGTTTAAGAGCGACGGCACGGAAGCAGGCACTGTGCTGGTGAAAGACATCCTGCCTGGGCAATGCCGATAGTGTGCCATCCGAACTAACAGTCATTGGCAACACGCTTTCTTCACCGCCCAAGATAGCTCAAACGGGAAAGAGTTATGGCGAAGCAATGGCACCAGCGCTGGTACGGTATTGGTTGAAAGACATTAGGCCCCGGTATTTCGTCCAGCTATCCTCAGTCGTTAACGAATGTGCAAGAAAGCTTTACTTCAAAGCCAACGACGGCGTCAGCGGCGATGAACTGTGGACCAGTGACGGAACCACTGCTGGCACCACGCTGATTCGCGACATACGGCCAGGTGTGGATAGCAGTTTCTTGACTGACCTCGTCAATGTGAACGGAGTCGTATTCTTTAGCGCTAACGATGGGTCAATGGTTACGAACTGTGGACAGCGACGGAACAACTGCTGGCACGACGCTTGTCAAAGACATCGTCACTGGCATCGATTCCAGTAGCCCAAATCGTCTACTGCCGTTGGCAACGATGTGTATTTCGGCGCATTCAATAGTGTCACAGGTTACGAAACTGTGGAAGAGCAATGGAACTGCCGGCCGGAACGGCGCTCGTCAAAGATATCTTTATCGGGGCAGGCTGGGGCTACCCACAGAGTTGATCGCCATCGGCAACACGCTTTACTTTAGCGCAGTAGATGCGGCCACCGGTCGCGAACTCTGGAAAAGCGACGGAACAACCTCTGGTACGGTTCGCGTCACCGACATCCATGCCTTTGGCTCTAGTGAGCCCAGCGAACTGCACACCACAATGGTACTCTCTTTTTCAATGCAGAAGATGGCATCGTTGGACCTGAGCTTTGGAAAAGTAATGGCACCGCAGCCGGAACTGTGTTGGTAAAAGACATTCTGGCCGCGACCAGCGACAGTATGTTTTTTGGTGAATTTGCCAGTCTTGGCAATGCAGTACTGTTCACCGCCGAGACATCTTCGCTGGGCAGTGAGTTATGGAGGAGCGATGGAACCAGTTCAGGTACTGTGCTGGTCAAAGACGTTCGACCGGGCGTTTACGGTAGCCTGCCTCGAGGCTTAACGGTCGTCAATGGCTTATTGCTCTTTAGCGCCAACGACGGCACAAGTGGTTACGAACTGTGGAAAAGTGATGGCACTAGCGCCGGGACGAGCCAGGTGAAAGATATCCGCGGTGGGACCAGCGATAGCTCGCCGGCAGACATCGTCAACGTGAATGGTACTGCATACTTTATTGCGAACGACGGTAGCAGCGGGTACGAACTGTGGAAGAGCGATGGCACATCGGCCGGTACAGTCTTGGTCAAGGATGTTGCGCCGGGAGTCACTAGTGGTGGCCTCCAGTATCTAGTGAACGTCAACGGCACTCTCTTCTTCACTGCCAACGACGGCACCAATGGTAGTGAGCTGTGGAAGAGCGACGGTACAACTGCGGGCACGGTTTCTCGTCAAAGACATCCAACCCGGATCCGCCGGAAGTTCGCCGGCAAAACTAATCGACGCAAACGGCACGGTATTCTTCGTTGCCAATGACGGCTCAAGTGGCTACGAACTCTGGAAGAGTGACGGCACAGCCGCCGGGACTCTGCTGGTTAAGGATATCAGGACGGGCATTAACGCCAGCATACTTCGATACTTGGTGCATGTGGGTGGCACGCTTTACTTCACAGCCGATGATGGCGTAGTTGGTCATGAGCTTTGGAAAAGCGATGGCACTGCTGCAGGCACGGTCCTCGTCAAAGATATTAGCCCGGGTTCCGTTGCGAGTGATGCCAAGGGGCTAGTGAACGTGAACGGGAAGTTGTACCTTTCCGCTGACGACGGTACCAGCGGTAATGAGTTGTGGCGCAGCGACGGAACTTCCAGCGGAACTGTACTGGTCAAGGATATTTGGCCAGTTGCTTCGTCCAGCATACCAATGGCTTACGAAACATCGGCGGCACGCTTTACTTCTCAGCCAACGATGGCATAACGGGTGAAGAGCTGTGGCAAAGTGATGGTACTGCCTCTGGAACGACTCTAGCGCTCAATGTGGCTGGCGTCGGTGGCAGTGCCCCTCGCGACATCATCGCCGCTGGCATGAAGACCTTTTCACAGCGCTGACAGACACCTTCGGCCGCGAACTGCATTTGTTCAACTTGGCACCAACCTCTATCGCTCTGAGTTCGACACAGATTGCTGAAAATCTGCCCTCTGGCGCGCCCGTCGGCACTTTATCGGCCGTCGATCCGAATGCAGGTGATGTGATTACCTTTTCACTGCCCGCTGGCTTGGGTGACAACAGTGCGTTCAGTATCGTAGGTAGCGAGCTGCGCACAGCGAGCATATTCAATTTTGAAATTAAATCTGCTTATACCGTAAGCGTGCGCGCCACTGATCAATTCGGCGCCGCCTCACAGCAATCGTTTACGATAAACGTGACCAATTTGGCGGAACTGGGCGCGCCGGTAAAGCTCGGCGCGGGTACGGTCTCGCGTTCGGTCATTCGTGAGTTGACCGTCGAATTTGACTCGGATGTCATCATCGATCCTAACGCATTCTTGTTGCAGAAACGCACGCTTGTTAGCAGCAACGTCGTGCTCGACACAGTGACTACTAGCTTTGCCTTATTAACCTTACCCAACGGCGCCACGCGAGCGACGATCTCATTCTCTGGCCCGCATACCTATACCGGCGGTTCGCTTTCCGATGGTTACTATCAACTAACCATTTTTGGCGCTAGCGTGCGCCTGCGCAGCAACAACCAGGCTTACGATGGCAACGGTGATGGTGTTGCCGGTGGTAATTATGTCTTGGGTGCGCAGCAAACGGACAATTTCTTTGCGTTGTATGGCGATACGAATGGCGATGGCTTGGTAGGCGTGGCTGAGTTCGGACAATTTCGTAGCGCGTTTGGCAAGAGCTCGAGCGATGTCGGTTACAACCCGAATTTCGACTTCGACAGCGATGGTACTATTGGCGTAGCCGACTTCGGCCAATTCAGAAGCCGTTTTGGAAAGCCGGCGCTAGCGTTCTAAGAGAAGATCGCGATGTGAGCGAGGGACAAATACACCCTTTCCGTAGCACCTCTCGCAGCGATGCGGCTCTCCGCCTTGCTTGCCATACCCAATGCCGAAACTCTGCTCATAAAAACTGTACATTGCGAAAATGAACAGTTAAACTCTCGTCCTTTCGCTTTTCCTATATTCATCACCGGAGAGGCTATTGTGCCCCATTCAACAATTCAGAAGGCTTCTCTGAGTAGGTCCAGGTTGAGTTTCGCGTGTCTGGCTTGAGAAACTGGAAGATCGCAGAGTATTAGCCAATGACTTGGTACCCTTCGTTGATTTGAATACGACACCCGAGCTTGGTGGAAGCGAGCCGACACTCTTTACGCCGATCGGCGACACTCTATTCTTCGCAGCTCGTACCGCCGTCTCCGGCATGGGAACTTTGGAAAGACGGACGGAACACCAGCCGGGACGGCGATCGTCAAAGAGATTCGACCTGGAGCTTATGGAGGGAACATTAACTTCCTGACGAATGTCAATGGAACACTATTTTTCTCAGCCAAAGCCGACCTCAATTACAACTTGTGGAAGACAAATGGTACGGCGGCGGGAACGATTGAGTTTGCGGCAGCGCTCGACCCAGCTAATCTGACGAATGTAACGGCATACTTTTTTTCACCGCCAGGGATACTGGATCGAACACCGAGCTCTGGAGGAGCGATGGCACCAATGCTGGTACCTTTCCTGTGAAAGAAATACGCGCAGGCACTGTCGGCTCGTTCTTGAGCAACATGGTCAACGTAGGCGGCACGCTGTACTTCCAAGTCAACGATGGAATCAATGGTTACTCCGTTGTGGAAGAGCGATGGCACGGCGGCCGGCACGGTCTTGGTGAAGGACATTTCACCCAGTTATCCAGGACCATTCATGTCGCAATTTGTAAATGTGGCGAACACCCTTTACTTTGCGGCTAACGATGGCGTCAATGGGGTTGAGCTCTGGAAAAGCGACGGGACAGCTGCGGGAACGTTGATGGTTAAGGACATTCAAGCCGGAGCGTCCGGCAGCAGTCCCGCCTATCTGACGAATCATCAAGGCACACTTTCTTTAGCGCGTCCGACTCATTCAACAACATAGAGCTGTGGAAGAGCGATGGCACGAGCGCTGGCACGACGATGGTACGCGATATCGCTACCAGCAGCAGTCAGCCGCTCAACCTTACTTCCGTGGGCAATTGGCTGTTCTTTGCGGCAAACGATGGCCCGACGGGTTTTGAACTCTGGAAATCAGATGGCACTGCTGCTGGCACAAATCAGGTCAAAGACATTCTTGTGGGAAGCAGTTCATTGCCTTCGAACATGGCCAACATGAACGGCTTGCTGGCGTTCAGGGCCACAGAAGGTTTGCACGGCAACAGAGTTCTGGTTGAGTGACGGGACCACCGCTGGAAACAATACTAGTCAAGGATATTTGGCCGGGTGCTTATCACGCGAGGCCCCAGGGTTCACTTATTTCAACGGTTCTATTTACTTTCAAGCCAATGACGGCAGCGTGGTACCACCGGTAGTGAACTGTGGAAGAGTGACGGCACGGCTCTGGGCACCGTCCTAGTCAAGATATCTTTGTGGGAACCAGCGCTAGCTACCTAAGCCTGATCACGAATGTTGGCGGCACGATTTACTTCGTTGCTCAAGATGCGGCCAATGGCTTTGAACTATGGAAGAGCGACGGTACTACCGCCAGCACCGTGCTGGTCAAAGATATTAGTCCAGGCGCTGCGTCTAGTTCGCCAAGTGACTTGATCAATGTGGGTGGAACTCTTTACTTCAGCGCTAACGATGGCACGAGCGGCGATGAACTGTGGAAGAGCGATGGCACCGCGGCGGGCACCGTCATGGTGAAAGACACGTCTCCTGGTGCCAGTGGTGCGGTGAGTGCGGTGTTCAACATGGGCGGTACTCTATTGTTCCAAGCCAGCGACAACATCCGTGGCGCTGAACTCTGGAACAGCGACGGTACCGCGGCCGGCACAGATCTCTTGATTGATATTCGTCCGGGCAACGGTTCCAGTTACCCTCAGTCGCTGACCGCTGTCGGCAGTACGCTCTTCTTCGTGGCCAACGATGGCACGAGCGGTGATGAGCTGTGGAAGAGTAATGGTACGGCGGCCGGAACCGTTTTGGTCAAAGATATTCGCGCCGGCACCAATAGCCCCAGCAACATTCGCTACTTAACGAACGTCAACGGCACACTTTATTTTGTGGCCAATGATGGAACCTCGGGCGAAGAACTGTGGAAGAGCGATGGCACCACGGCAGGGACTGTGCTGGTCAAAGATATCCAGTCGGGCAGCCTGAGTAGCACTCCACGATTTTTGATCAACCTGGGCGGCACGCTGGTCTTTAATGCCAACGATGGCACCAGCGGTATTGAGTTGTGGAAAAGCGACGGTACCGCGGCTGGCACCATCCTCGTCAAAGACATCTTCCCTGGCAGCAGTGGCTCTGGAGCCTTATCGCGAATGGTCGATGTCAGTGGTTTACTTTTCTTCAACGCCAATGATAGTATCAACGGGTACGAGTTGTGGAAGAGCGATGGCACCGCAGCCGGTACGGTCCTGGTCAGAAAACATACGCACCGGTAGTGCCGGTAGCAATCCGGCATACTTGACCAACTCAGGTGGCACGCTCTACTTCGCTGCTAACGATGGCACCACGGGTACTGAGCTTTGGAAAAGTGATGGCACGGCGGCCGGTACCGTCTTGGTCAGCGACTTGGTGGCTGGATCAACCTCTGGCCTTCCGCGCAGGCTGACCGATGTTAGCGGGACACTCTACTTTTCGAGAAACGCAGAGCGGGCGTGGGCACCGAGCTTTGGAGAAGCGATGGCACGACGACAGGCACTGTCATTGTCAAGACCTTTCCTTCGGGCCTTAATGGTAGCAGTCCAGGCTATATGACTAATGTGTCTGGTACGCTCTTTTTTTCTGCTTCCGATGTCCCCGGTGGGCCTGAGCTGTGGAAGAGCGACGGCACGACGAATGGCACTGTGCTTGTCAAAGACTTGGGTAACGGCGGGAGCAATCCCAGTAGCTTGACCAACATCGGCGGCACCCTGTTTTTCCAAGCCAACGATGCCGTCCGAGGCGAAGAACTATGGAAGAGCGATGGCACTGCCGCTGGCACAATCATCACTTCCGACATCGCGTCCAGCAGCGGTGGTAGCCGGCCAACGTTGATCACCCAGGCAGGGCCGCACGTATTCTTTAGGGCCAGCACAGAGAGCTTTGGCTTCGAACTTTATTTGCTCAATCAGCCGCCCGCTGCCATCGCGCTGACCAATTCCACCCTCAACGAGAACAGTCCGGCGGGCACTCAGATCGGTACGCTTTCAGCCGTCGATCCCAATATTGGTGACGTTATCACTTTCTCGTTGCCTGCCGGGGTCGGCGATAACAGTTCGTTCTCGATCGTGGGTAACTCGCTGCGCGCGGTGGCTAGTTTCAATTTCGAAATCAAACCAACTTACAACATCACCGTGCGCGCGACCGATCAAACCGGTCTGGCTTCCGACCAGGCTTTTACCATCACCGTCAACAATCTAGCTGAACTGGGCGCGCCGGTGCAGATTGGCAGCGGCACCACCAATCGTTCCGTCATTCGCCAAGTGGTAGTTGATTTCGATTCCGATGTCATCGTCGATCCAGGTGCGTTCCTGGTGCAGAAACGCACGCTGGTCGGTAGCACACCTGTGCTCGATACAGTCGCCACAACCTTCGCGCTGACGACCTTGCCCAGCGGTGCGACTCGTGCCACGCTCTCATTCTCTGGCACGCATACCTACACCGGTGGTTCGTTGTCCGATGGTTATTATCAGCTGACCATCTCTGGTGCCAGTGTACGTCTGCGCAGCAACAATCAAGCCTTCGATGGTGACAGCAATGGTACCGCCGGCGGTAACTATGTGCTCGGCACGCAACAAGCCGACAACTTTTTTGCACTCTACGGCGATACCAACGGCGATGGCCTGGTGGGTGTGGCTGAGTTCGGACAATTTCGCAGCGCGTTTGGCAAGAGCTCGAGCGATGTCGGTTACAACTCGATCTACGACTTCGACAGCGATGGTACCATCAGCGTAGCTGACTTTGGTCAATTTAGAAACCGCTTTGGAAAGCCGGCGTTAACGTTCTAGGTTGTTGTACTATCCTGCTGGCGATACTCAAAGCGATTTAACGCGACAACTGCGTTTTGAGTTATCGTCGCGCATGAAGGCTCAGGATGCCGTATGATGGGACGCATGACATTTCTAGTTTATTCATCCCGAGAGCATAGGCGCACGCAATGCCCAAAATAACCATTGAGAACGGACCATCAGCTGACGTTGAGCCAGGCAAACGGCTGGTGTTGGCACTGACAGAAGATCTAGGCATTGATCAGTTACATGCCTGTGGAGGCAAGGCGCGTTGTACGACTTGTCGCGTTGAGATATTGGAGGGCAATCCTGCTTCGATGCGACCTGCTGAAGAAGCCGCGTTGGCCTCGCGCCAGTTGAGTGGCGTGCGCCTGAGTTGCCAGATCGCTTGCGAGCAAGACATGACTGTGCGCGTGATCAGTCGCTTTGAAGGTTCGGGCCGCAAGGATGCGGGCAGCCCAGTGTCGACGACGATGGAACCATAATGCAGTCGTAGGACGGCCTTCCTAGGCCGTCAGAGCACAAGTAGGACGGCCTTCCTAGGCCGTCAGAGCACATGTAGGACGGCCTTCCTAGGCCGTCCGTAGACCTAGGACGGCCTGGGAAGGCCGTCCCACTTTAGATTGAGTGACGGCCTGGGAAGGCCGTCCCACGGGGTCCCACGGGGAAGGCCCGTCCTACAATAAAAAATAAAAACGGCTCGTCAGATTTCTCCGACGAGCCGTTTTCTAGTTAACGCATCTCGGTTCTACCGGGCGTTCAGCTGAGCAAGTGAATGCTTAGCGAACGTAGCTGGTAGCTTGAATGACGCGTCGATTGCTTTGCAGGTATGCACTTGGATCGACAACTGGTGCTGGAGGCATTGGAGCAGCTTCAGCAGCAGGAGCTGGAGCTGAACCGCCGCAGCTGCTGCAACCAGCAGTTGGGCAAGCATCGCAAGCGCTGTCGCAGCAAGCCTTGTGCTTGTGCTTGAACAGCTTGCTCAGCAGACCGCACTTCTTAGGACCACAGCCGCAGCCGGTGTCGCAGCTAGGAGCAGCGATTTCGCATCCGCAGCTAGGAGCAGCGCCACAGCCACTGCCACAAGCAGGAGTCGATTCGCATCCGCAAGAAGGATCAGCAATGCCGCAGCTTGGTTCGCAAGCCGATGCACAACCGGTATCGCAACCGCATTTGTGGCTCTTCAGCTTCGAGATCAAGCAATCCTTCTTAGCCTTGGCTGCACACAGCAGTTCCAAGAGTGGCTTGCGACGTGGCTTGCAGCAGCTGGTTTCGCAACCGCAGCTTGGTGCAACTTCGCAACCACAGCTTGGGCCAGCGCCACAAGCCGATTCAACTCCGCACGTAGGAGCACCGCAGCCGTTGCCGCAAGCTGGAGCGGATTCGCATCCGCAGCTTGGTCCAGCGCCACAGCCACCGCCGCAAGCGGGAGCCGATTCACATCCACAGCTTGGGTCAGCAGCACAGCCGCCACAAGCATTTTCAACTCCGCAGCTTGGATCAGCTGCACAGCCAGTGTCACAGCAGGTGCTGTCACAGCCGCAGCCCTTCAGGCCGAGCAGTTTGTCAAGCAAACCGCCAGCGAAGCTGGGGGTACACAGGCTAGCGCCGAGTACCAACGATCCAACAAGTATGTTCCATTTCATCGAGTTACAACTCCTAAGCGATGAACCACTTCCCTGGCAAGGTTTGGCCTAATTTGTTCGGGGGTGAAGTTTGGCCGAGACCGGTTTCGACGTACGAAGTCGCCGACGAATCGCCCTCGGGGCCGGAACGGCCACAAACAGTTGCTTGCTTTTGGCAAACTCCCATTTGACTTCGTTGTGCCGCTGATGGTTTCCTGTCCATTCGCTACGGGGCGAATGAACTGGTGCCTGCACCGCCGAAGTTACGGTCGTTATCCGCATCTAACCCTGCCAGTCATCGGACGAGCCATTCCCTGGGCTCACTGGGTAATCCGATGCCTTTAACCAACGCCACATTCAACCATCCGTTAACACCATGTGGCCTTTGGGTAAAAGAGGGTATCGGCCAAGCTTCGAGAGACCCTTGAGAGTCGTAAGTCATTTTTGAATCAGACACTTACGCACACGCGGTCGCAAGATGTTTCGCCTAACGCGACTTTAACGCCTACGGGCTATTTGACAGTACACTTGTATGCTACAGTCGTCAAAAACCCCACGCTACAGCTTGCCTGGTCGACAAACTGCGTTTGCGTGGGTTGCCGAAAATATTGTGGCCGCAGGAGACATATCAGCCCCCACAGGGCCATCCGTTTGCAAAGTCGACCTTTGGGGATCGATTGCTGTCAAACTTAACACCTTGGTTCGCCCGAATTCGCCACGCTTTCACTTCACGGAAACCATTTACCATGTCGCGCGTCCTGCCTGCCGCTTCGCCTTCTTTACCATCCGGTGTCGACGTGGTGCGTTACGCCGACCTGACCGGTATACCTTGCCCATGCGGTTCCGCCAAACGTGGCTTTATGGAATCGCCCGGCGTCCCCTTCTCTCCCACATCACCTCCATCTCGGAAACCGCGCGCTTGCATTACCACAAGCGTCTAACGGAAACCTATCTCATCTTGGAATGCGATGCGGATGCATACATGCAGCTAAATGATTGCCAATTGCCACTCAAGCCCGAGATGGCCATCCTGATTCCACCCGGTGTCCCGCCATCGCGCCGTGGGTAAAATGAAAGTTGCTATCGTGGCCTGGCCCAAATTCGATCCGGCTGACGAATGGTTCGATGCTTAACTTCACCCCAAACGATCAATAATGAATCCTAAAAAATCTCGCGTACTCGATGTAGGCAATTGTGGCTACGATCATGGCAAGATCTCGCAAATGCTGCAGCGCAATTTCAACGCCGAAGTGATTTCAGCCGATTCGGCCAGCGAAACGCTGGAGCGCTTGGCTCGCGAATCTTTCGATCTCATCCTCGTCAATCGCAAACTGGACCACGATTACAGCGATGGAATCGAAGTCATCAAACTGCTCAAGAATCATCCTGAGTTCTCTGCCATTCCAGTAATGATGATTACGAATTATCCCCGAGCATCAGGAGCAGGCAGTCGCCGTTGGCGCGCTCTACGGCTTTGGAAAATTGGAGCTGAGCAAACCAGAAACCCAAGAGCGACTAAGCGCGGTGCTACAAGTCGCCATTAACGATGCCGCAAAAGCTGATTAATACCCTTACACTCGAGCCCCGTTTATGAAACCAAGGTTCTGCAGAACCGCTGAAGGATCAAGTTGCCGTAGTAACCGGTGGGGCGCGAGGCATCGGCGCGGCCGTGGCCATCAGCCTGGCTCGCGCGGGAGCGCGATTGATTGTCAACGACATCTTGCCGCTCGATGACACCATTACCAAGATTCAATCGCTCGGTGGTGAAGCAATACCTGTGGTGGCTGATATCACCCGACAAGATGCCGTGGAAAAGATGGTTGCCGATGCTGTCGCGCGCTTCGGTCGGTTGGATATCGCGGTAGCCAATGCAGCCTTCAGCGACCGCGAGTTGTTCTATAAAGCCGACATGGCCGGCTTTGAGCGCACGATAAACGTGAGCATGTGGGGACCCTACTATCTGTTCCGCGCCGCCGCCAATGCCATCATTGCATGCGGCCGAGGTGGATCGATGGTTTGTGTCAGTTCTCCGCATGCCCACCGCGCGGTTCCGGGCTCAACAGCGTACAATATGGCCAAGGCGGCCGTGGACCAATTAGCGCGAACGGCTGCTTGTGAGCTAACCCCCCATCGAATTCGAGTCAATATTGTGCACCCGGGTTGGACCGATACGCCGGGCGAACGCAAGTTCTTTGTAGAAGAAGAGTTGCAAGCGCGCGGATCGGAGTTGCCCTGGGGTCGGTTGGCTCGACCAGAAGAAATTGCGCGCGGAGTCGTCTTCCTATGCGACCCGGCTAGCGAGTATATCACAGGTGCTACTTTATCGATCGACGGTGGAGCACTGCTGCCTCACGACCAAATGTTTCGCATCACCGATCGCCCTCAATAAGGCACCGCTTTTTCACCACCCCCGCATTGAATGCCCTTAACCAGCCCTGGAGCTGCTGCCATGTCGACCGACGAAACTTCGACCGAAATCACTGAAACTGAACACGAAATAGCCATGGAGGACTCAGTGGAACACACTGCCGTGGCCACCGAAACCCGATCCGCGCCAGCCAGTGGGCCAGCCGAAGCTGCGCCGCTGTGGAAACCCATCAATGCTCGTCAGCGCCGCTTGCTGGGCGTGATGATGGAGAAAGCCAAAACGACTCCGGATGCTTATCCGCTGTCGATGGCCGGCTTGGTTACTGGAGCAAACCAAAAGTCCAATCGCTACCCGTTGATGAGCCTTACGCCCGAACAGTGCGAAGACGAAATGAACGAGATGCGCCGCATCGGCGCAGCGGCTGAAATCCAAGGCGCAGGACGCGTGCCCAAATACCGACATTACGGCCATACATGGCTGGGTGTGAAGGGAGTAGAGGCTGCAGTCATGATTGAACTTTTGCTGCGTGGTCAACAAACAGTGGGAGATTTGCGCACGCGAGCCAGTCGCTTTGAGCCGATCGCCGATTTGAACGCGCTGCAACCAATTCTCGCTTCGCTCATGGAAAAGAAGCTGATTATTGCCTTGACGCCTCCGGGCCGCGGCCAGCTGATCACACACAATCTCTACTTGCCGGAAGAGCTGGAGAATCTGCGCGCTAAGATCGCCGCCGGTGGCGATGACGAAGGTGCGCCGAGCCCATCGAGCAGTCGTCCGAGCGTTTCCTCGCAACTGGCTGCTGCACAACAGGAAATTGCTCAACTGAAAGCCGAGCTCGAGCAACTGCGAGGCGAGCTGGAGAAGTACAAGTCTGCGTAGCCAATGCTCAATCGACTGAAGGCCCTAACGCTGCTGTCCGAATGCACCGGTGACGACATCTGGTCGGTCGAGCATTGCCAGCAGCGCGGCATCCCACCCGTGTGGATAGAGGAACTGGCCGATTGCTACGAATCGGGCCTCGACAATGACGCTCAGACCATTTATTACCAAGACCGGGTAATCAACCAATATCATGGCCTGCGCGACGTGGACTTGGCCATTCGCCTCGGCGAATATCTGGGCGTGAATGTCGAGGAGCTGATTGCCTTCGCACCCAGCCGAGCGCGGTTAGTCTTGGCGATTCGCCAGGCGATTGAGGACATGTAGTGAGCCGGCGGGCGTTAGCCCCGGTTCCCACTAGCCCGAAGGGCATCACAAAGTAGAGCAGCTGTCCTCAGCTGCTCATCGGCAGCGAATTCGTACCGCCCGAACCATTATCGCCCCGTCACAAGACGGAGTCTTGTGCCACCGTCACCTGGTACGCTTACTAGCCAATCGAGTACCGTTAACGGCCGGTGAAGCACTCATCCCCGGGTGGCGAGTTGGTTTACGGCTTGACAATATTTGCATTTGGCCATAACTTGCGGAGCTTCACAAATTTTCAAAGCGATTTGCTTCGACAAGATACGAGTTTTTTGAGGGTTCCCTGCCATGGCCGTACCAAAGCGACGCCATTCGAATTCACGGACCGGCCGCCGCCGAAGCCATCACCACAAGAAGGCCAAACAAGCGGGTTTCTGTCCGCAGTGCAGCACTTCGGTGCCGACGCACACGGTCTGCCCCAAGTGCGGCTACTACATGGGCCGTAACGTAGTCGAGATGAGCGACGAAGGCTAACGATCTTGGCCTCCATCGCATTACTTTTTCCGGGCCAAGGTGCACAGACCGTCGGGATGGGACAAGGTCTGCTGGCCAAGAGCTCTCGCACTCGAGAGTTATTCGACCAGGCGCGGGAAGCTCTGGGTTTTGATCTGCTGCAGTTGTGTTTGTCGGGCCCTGCTGACCAACTTAACCGCACCGAATTTTCGCAGCCCGCTCTCTACGTCCACTCGCTGGCAGCACTGGACCAGTTGCAGACGGAACGCCCAACCCTCTGGGAAAATGTAGGGGCTGTCGCCGGCTTGAGCTTGGGCGAGTACACAGCTATTGCGGCTGCAGGCGGGCTGAGTTTTGCTGATGGCCTGCGATTGGTGCACACGCGTGGTTTAGCCATGCAATCGGCCGCGGACCAAGTTGCCAGTGGCATGGCGAGCGTTATTGGTTTGGATGTGGAGAAGCTCCGCGAGGTTTGCACTAGCTGTTCTCATGGCAGCGAGTTTGTAGAGGTAGCCAATCTGCTATGCCCGGGCAACATTGCCATCAGCGGCCACATATCAGCGATTGAGCGGGCGGAGAAAGCGGTTGTGGAAGCTGGCGCTATGAAGGCGATTCGGCTGGCTGTAGCTGGGGCCTTTCATACTGCGTTGATGCAACCGGCGGTTGGTCGCCTGACGGAAGCTTTAGCCCGCGCCGACTTCAAACCTACCCGCGTGCCTGTTTATTCCAATGTTGATGCAAGTGCTCACAGTCAACCTGAGGAATTGCGGGCCTTGCTGGCCCGCCAAATCATTTCGCCCGTTTTGTGGGAAGCTTCGCTTCGAAGCTTGATGGCCGCGGGTCTGGACAGCTTTATCGAAATTGGAGCTGGCAAGGTCTTGGCTGGTACTCTCAAGCGAATCGATCGCAAGGCCGCCTGCGAATCCTACGGGGACTAGTCTTCTAACACACGAGAAAGTTTAGCAATGGACCCACTGGGTTTGAAAACGGACCTGTCTGGCCAAATCGCCATTGTCACGGGCGCTTCCCAAGGGCTTGGCAAAGTTTGTGCAATTCGACTGGCGGAGAATGGCGCCACGGTGGTCTGCGTCGCGAGGAAGGCTGATAAGCTCGCCGCCACAATTGCGGAGATCGAAGCTGCTGGTGGACAAGGCGTTGCCATGCCCTGCGATGTGTGCGATCGCGCGGCGGTCAAACAACTGTTCGCAGACGTCCATGAGAAGTATGGCAAGCTGGACATCCTGTTGAATAACGCCGGCATCACCCGCGATACGCTCCTGCCGCGGATGACAGACCAACAGTGGGACGAAGTCATTCAGACGAACCTGACTAGCTGCTTTTTGTGTTGTCGCGCCGCGTCGCTGACGATGATGTCCGCACGTTATGGACGAATTATCAACATGGCCAGCGTGGCGGGAATCATCGGTAATCCAGGTCAAACAAATTATTCTGCGTCCAAAGCCGGCATGATTGGGCTCACGCGCAGCTTGTCGCGCGAGTTGGGTAAACGCAAAGTCACCGTTAATGCGGTGGCACCTGGGTTTATCGAAAGCGAAATGACCGAAGTCCTGGGCGAAGAAATGCTCAAAGAGGTCAAAGGGCGTATTCCTGCCAACCGCTTGGGCACGGCCGATGATGTGGCTGCAGTGGTGTTATTCCTGGCTAGTCCGGCCGCCAGTTACGTGACGGGCCAGGTCATCACAGTCGATGGCGGCCTGACCGTTTAACGTCCGGTCGCGCTTCGATTCGGAGCAACTTCAGGCGTGCTCCCGTCCGTCGCGAACCAGAAAAAAGCATAATTATGCTGACTTCAAGGCCTCGTAATAAGCTACCTGCCTTGACCAAATTTGTTAAAATCTTCTATCTTCTTGGCTTCAGTTGGCTCGACCCCGTCAGCTATAGCGATAAAATCCGGTCGCAATCAGAATCGGACGCGTCGCCCCCGTAACCAACCGGACAAGCGCGGCAAGGGTCGCGTTTGACCACAACAACATAAGAAATTTGGGAGTTATTACATGGCATCTGTTGAGGAACGCGTGATCGATATCGTGGCCGAACAGCTTGGGGTTGAGAAGGACAAGATCACTCGCGAAACGCACTTCGTAAACGACTTGGGGGCCGATTCACTCGACACAGTCGAGCTGGTAATGGAGTTGGAAGAAGAGTTCGATATCAGCATTCCAGAAGATCAAGCTGAGAAAATTCAACGTGTTGGCGAAGCGATCGATTACATCGAGAAAGAACAAGCCAGCTAAGACTTGCGCCGTCCGTTATCAGTCGTCAGTCAGCAGACTTAAGCCTTTGGTCAGTTAGCCAAACGGCTTGGATGGATTACGATCCAAATCATCTAAACCATCGACAACTGATAGTGACGACTGTCATTTGCCCCACATTTCTGACGACTGACGACCGCCAACCGACGACTCCCTAGATCTGAGCGAACACATAGTATGAAGCGCCGCGTGGTTATTACCGGCATGGGCATGATTACTCCGCTGGGCAAGGAAGTCTCAGAGGTCTGGGACGGCATTCTGGCTGGGCGCAGCGGCATCCATCGCTTGAGCATCATCGACCCCACGCCTTTTAAGGTCCAAGTCGCTGGTGACATCCCCGACTTCGACCCCGGCGCATTCGTCGATCCCAAAGATCACAAGCGGCTGGATCGCTTTACCTTGTTTGCCATGTATGCGGGTGGCAAAGCCATTCAGGACTCCGGCATCGACTTTTCCAAGGAAGATCCGTACCGCACGGGAGTCATCCTGGGCTCGGGCATCGGTGGCTTGGCTGAAATCGAAATCCAAGTCGAACGCCTGCTCAGCAAAGGTCCCGACCGCGTTAGCCCACTCACGATCCCCAAGCTGATGCTCAACGCCGCCGGAGGCAATCTCTCGATTCGCTACGGCTTGCGCGGGCCCAACTACACGGTTGCCACCGCATGTGCCAGCGCCACCAATGCGATGGGTGACGCGATGAAGACCATCCAATATGACGATGCCGATATCGTCGTCACCGGTGGTACTGAAGCAGCCATCACAGCCATGGGCTTGAGCGCCTTCCAAAACATGCGAGCTCTTTCGGATCGCAATGATTCTCCTCATCAAGCCAGTCGTCCATTCGACGCCGGTCGAGATGGCTTCGTACTCAGTGAAGGCGCTGGGATTCTGATTTTCGAAGAGCTCGAACACGCCAAGGCACGCGGGGCGCGGATCTACGCAGAAGTGCTCGGCTATGGTGCCAGTGGTGACGCTGGTCACATCACGCAACCAGATCCGGAAGGCTCTGGCGCCGCTCGCGCGATGCAGAATGCACTGCGAGATTCCAAACTGCCGGTCGAAATGATCGACTACATCAACGCCCACGGTACCAGTACACCTCTAGGTGATAAAGCTGAAACGCAAGCGATGAAGTCAGTCTACGGCCAGCACGCCTATTCGATGGCCGTATCCAGCACCAAAGGTCACCTTGGACATGCCTTGGGCGCAAGCGGTGGTATCGAGATGATCCTCACGACCCTAGCGGTCCATAACAACGTGGTGCCACCGACCATCAACCTGGTCGAGCCCGACCCCAACTGCGATCTGAACTATACGCCCAACGTGCCTGCCGAGCGCACGATCACCACCGCCATGAATAACAGCTTTGGTTTCGGTGGACACAACGCCAGCATTATCTGCGGTAAAGTGCGGTAGCGCGCGAACTCTTAAGTTCCTTCCGGTTGAATTGGGGCGAATCAGCTGCCCATCGCGCAGCGACTTGGCTCTCCGTCCGGGCTCGTCCCGGCGGGAGCACGACTGACAGCTACTAAATATTCATAACAAGAATTCTCTTTCAGCGGGACGCTAAGCGGCGAGCGAACGATTGGACAGTGGGCAAAGTAACGCCGAGCCGCAACTGAAGGCCCTCCGATCGAAGAGCAGAGGGGGACGCGGGGGCCCTTGGTAGCTGTCAGTCGTGCTCCCGCCGGGACGAGCCCGGACGGAGAGCCAAGTCGCTGCGCGACCGGAAGGAACTTACGATTTCTAGCACTAGCGCGAAGTTTTCGTAGCCAACCGCTGCCATGCAGGTGGCGAATGGTGGCATACGTTAACTGAGGCGTCCACCGTCTGACGACGGTGGCTACAGTTGAGTCCACCGTCTGGCGACGGCGGCTACGGTTGAGTGGCTAATGCGTCCACCGTCTGGCGAGGGTGGCTACTGTTGGCTACTAATTTGGCTCAACCAGTATCGGCCTACAGCACTGGACAAAGAGATATTGTCCATCAGGTGCCGGGATCAACTTGAGCAAACTTGCGCCGGTTGTGGGATGAACGGGTGCCAATGTTTCCAGTTCCGCAGTCCAGTCTTCGATCGTCTTTTCGCCTATCGGCAGTAGAAACAATCGTGGTTGCATGCGATGCATGTCAGGCGATGTAATCCAAATGGAACGCGCATCCTCGATCGCAAAAACAATTTGGTACTTGTTGGCATAATACTGCAACACGTCGCCGAGTGTTCGCCCAGACGCGATCACAGTAGCTCTCTGCCTTGGATTGACGTCGGCCAGCTGCAAACCATACCAATCGATCCAGCAACCGACTCGAGCTTCAGCCGTGAGACGCTGCCAGGTGCGGGCGATCGGCTCCGACGGCACCACTTGCTTGAGCTGCGTTTTGGCAATCGGTTGCATGGCAGCCACTGGCCATTCGGGCAACAGGCTGGTCTTGGGAACAATCGCACTACTGTCTTTGTTCGCAAGACCTCGCGCCGTGCGCCAGGACTCCAACAATCGAGCGAGCTGGAACCAGGCCAAACGGTTTTCCTTGGTCAACGCCAACTGCAAGCCACCTTCGCTAAGCTGCAATGTTTCATTCAGCTCCGGCAGTAGACCCTTCAGCCCTGTCAGCAACTGATTTCGCTGCGTTTCATCGGTCACCAAGTCGTCGATTGGCAACACAGACGGCATCAGTTGTTCCAGGTCCGCATCGCTGGCACGAGCATAGATGACGCGATTGTCCCATGGCACCAGGCTGATCTTGGTCGAGTTCGAGATCGACTTGAGCACTGCATCAAACGTGACGGCTGATGTAGCTTTGAAATTCACGAGAGTGCTGTTGGAAGCTCCCACCACCAGAAGCGAGTCCAGATCGGGCACGATCGGTACATCGCCCACCAGGGATAATGTTGTCAACGTTTCTGACAAGCGCCTTTGGTTGATGAGCAGGCCAGATAGTTGTGAGCTCAACATTTTGTCGACGGTGGCGGGCACTAAATCGGCAGGGGCATCACTGGCCGCGCCGGGCTGATTGGCTGGCTCGTTTTTCGGTGCGTCGGGTAACTTCGTGGCATTGGCCTGCGGCACTGCCGTGTCGGGTAACGCTGGTTCGAACCCTTGATTGAACATTCGCGAAAAGCCTTGCAGGCCAGCAGGCAATTCCAAGGGCACATCACCGGCTGGCTGGCCTTCCCCTTGCGCAGGCCCCAACACAGAATCCAAGCTCGGTGCGATTGAGCCTCCGAGTGGACTTTTGGTCGCCGATGCGTTGCCTACAGTCGATGGACCGGTTGAGGCTGGAGTCGGTGCCACCGTCGCTGGCACTTGGTCGTTCGGAGGCGATGGCGGCATCGTCGATTCGGAACCCGGATTCGTCGCGGCAGAATCGCTTCCACTTGCAAATGGCAAATCAGACTTGGGCTGATCAGATTGAGGTAGATCAGCTAACGCTGGATCGCTGGCCGGATTGGCGTTGGCTGGGTTGACGTTGGCAGGGTTGGCTGGATTATTCGCAGGGACGTTTGGTTTGTTTTGCGCGAGCTCTTCGGGTTTAGCAATCCAGCGCAAGAACACGACCAATATGCCGATCGCGATCAGCACGCTGCACAAGCCAAAAGTGGCAACCAACATGACATGGCGCGATTTGGCCGCCGACTCTTGTCGTTTAGCGCGGACTGCTTGAATGCTCGAATCGATATCCGAAGTGCGCGGCGGCGGCATCGTATCGGCCATCGCCGGCTCTGGCAGCCACTCACCCAGTGGCATCGCTTCGTTGGACTTCCCCATAACCTGGCCAACTGGAGCCTGGCCAACTAGATCGGGATCCGCCGCTAAGCGATACTCGTCATCGGGAACTTCTGGCAAGCTATGCGCCAGGTCGACGTTCTGGGAGTGGTTGGGTGGCAGACCATCGATGCGAAACCCGTTTCGAACACACTGGGGTTCTTCAACAAACTCTCATCGGGAGGCGGCAAGGCTTCGCGTGTCACTGCCACCGAATCGGTTGGATTACCGCTTTCGACAGTGATTTTCTGGGGAGCGGCGATGAGAATCATCGAGCCACATTTCGGGCAGTTGGCGATTTGCCCAATCATATTCGGGTTGCGAACACGAATGCGGCTTTCGCAACTCGTACACTGGATAGTAAAGCTTTCCACGGTAGCATCCCGGCGCCAAGCGATTAGGTTCCGTAGTTTAGTATACTCGATCCCCCATGAAGTGCGGCCGCGCAGTTAGTGCTTTTGTTCACTAAGCCCTCCAGCCGCAGGCCTAGCCGCGGTTTGTGCTAGAAATCGTAAGTTCCTTCCGGTCGCGCAGCGCCATGGCTCTCCGTCCGGGCTCGTCCCGGCGGGAGCACGACTGACAGCTACACCCGCCCCCGCGTCCCCCCCTGCTCTTCGATCGGATGGGCTTCAGTTGCGGCTCGGCGTTACTTTGCCCATTGGCCAATCGTTCGCTCGCCGCTGTGTGCCTCGCTGAAAGAGAATATTTGTTATCGATATTTAGTAGCTGTCAGTCGTGCTCCCGCCGGGACGAGCCCGGACGGAGAGCCGCATCGCTGCGCGATGGGCTGCTGACTCTGTCCTAATGCGACCGGAAGGAACTGAAGAGTTCGAGCACTAGCGCCCTGCGGCTGGAGGGCCGTTAACAATGGCCAGACAAATCCTTAGGTCCACTCGGCAAAACAAAAGCTGGAGCTGCGCACCAGTGCTCCATGGAGTTATGATATTGCCCAACCACCGTTTGCTAACACCTACCATTTACATCGCCAACCGCATGCGCACTTCATCATTTGTTTCACTGGCTCTGTTGCTTACCACCTGCTTCACCCTGTCAGCCCAATCCCCCGACAGTGACGACTTCAAGCTGCAAGGCGAATACGTTGGCACCGCTTTGGGGTTGCAGGTTATCGCCACCGGGACGGTGGATTCGACATGGCGCTTTACGCTGGCGGATTGCCCGGCGCGGGTTGGGACCGATCGCCACCTCAGCGGGCCGAAGGCAACGCAGATGCTGTTGAGCAACTGGTCGAATCGCGAAAACTAAAGAAGACTGAGCGTCGCAGTCCAACGCTGGGCGCACCGGCGCCCTCGGGTGCTGTTGTCTTGTTCGATGGCAGCGAAGCCTCTTTGTCAAAATGGCAAAGCGGTGCGAAAC
This sequence comes from Ottelia alismoides, assembly GCA_037367405.1. Lineage (NCBI taxonomy): Eukaryota > Viridiplantae > Streptophyta > Magnoliopsida > Alismatales > Hydrocharitaceae > Ottelia > Ottelia alismoides. Next base: position 25,081 of record JAZKJV010005692.1, read on the forward strand.
GCACGGAAGATGGTTGGCTTATCGCTGGCGTGACCACGCGCGATACCTTCCGCGACTACTCGTTGCATGCTGAGTTCCAAACGCCGTTTATGCCCAAGGCGACCGGTCAGGCGCGGGGCAACAGCGGCATCTATCATCAAGGCCGTTATGAAACCCAGATCCTTGACTCCTTCGGACTGGAAGGCAAGAACAACGAAGCTGGCGGTATCTACGAAGTTCGCGATCCCGATCTCAACATGTGCTTTCCGCCGCTCAGTTGGCAAACCTATGATGTCGACTTTACAGCCGCGCGTTATGACACCAACGGCCAAAAGATCAGCGATGCGAGGTTAACCGTTCGGCTCAACGGAGTTGTGGTCCAAAACGATGTGCGCGTACCGTCACCAACCCGAGCCGCGCCGGTAGCCGAAGCCAATGCGCCTGGTCCCATCTACCTGCAAGATCATGGCAACCCGGTACGGTTCCGCAATATCTGGATCGTACCGCGCGATGCCGATCGCGAAGCTCTGCGACCTCGTGTACCTGGCTTTGAACGTTTCTTTGCCATGAATGACAGTAGCCATCAGGGGCAAGTCAGTAACGAAGTGATGGGAGGACGACTGTTGATCGCTCAACTCGGTTGTGCAGCTTGCCATCGCACCGAGGACAGCGCGCTGCATCCCAAACCGGCCCCACAACTCAGCCAGGTTGGGTCGCGGGTTCGTCTGGATCACCTGGTCAGTTTCATCGGTTCGCCTCATGCGACGAAGGCGGGAACGACCATGCCAGATTTGATGCATGTTTACCCGATGACGTGCGCGCCCAAAAGGTGGCGGAACTAGCCAGCTGGCTGTCGACGACGGGCAAGTTGATTGACCGCCCCGGCGATGCGGGCGCTCTGGCTCGAGGCAGCAAACTCTACAACACCATTGGCTGCGTGGCTTGTCATGGCGAGCGTGGCAGTCATGAATCATCCAGCGATGCGGGCGTGGTTGCTCTAGGTAACTTGACCGCCAAATACACGCTCGATTCGCTGTCGAAGTTCTTGATGAATCCGCATGCAATCCGTAGCGGTGGCCTGATGCCTAAACTCGCCAACACGCTAACAGAAGCCCGCGACTTGGCCTGTTACTTACTTGGCGAAGCGATCATCGTACCTGGCGCACAACAGTTCACGGCCACCGTCTATCACGGCGCGTTTGATAACCTTCCCGACTTTGACAAATTAACTTCAGTCAAGCAGGGCACAACTACAGGGCTCGATTTGACCTTTGCAGGCCGCGATAACAACTTTGCGATGCGTTTCGATGCCTACTTGCCAATCGAACAATCGGGAGACTATCGCTTCTTCCTCGGCTCCGATGATGGCAGTCGATTGATTATCGACGATGAGCAAGTTGTAGCTTTTGATGGCATCCATCCGTTTGGTTTCCGTCGCGGCAATAAGAAACTGGAAGCAGGTGTGCATCGCTTGCGCATCGAGTACTTCGAGCAAGGCGGCGAAGAGCGATTGGATTTGGAGATGGAAGGTCCGGGACTCGGTCGCGCACCGGTCGCCCAGTTCGTCCAAGCGACTCCCGAAGCGACAGTTGCGAAAGCGATTGTGCCTGACAAATTTCAGCCGGTGGCTAGTCTGGCGGAAGCCGGCAGTCAAACGTTCCAAAAAATAGGGTGCGCCAACTGCCATTCGCTCAAAATATCCGAGCGAGAATTTACTAGTACGCTGAACCGCACCGCCCTTAAATCGCTCAAATCGATTGGGTTGTTTGGCTGCAAGTGCCCGCAGGCTTGCCTGACTACACCCTCAGCCCAGGTCAACGTCGTGCGTTAGCCGCAGCAATCGGAGCGATCGATGCCAAGCTCGATGCCGCTGAGCAAACGCATATGACGCTGGCAGGTTTCAACTGTTATGCCTGCCATGCGCGCGGTGCGATTGGCGGACCTGAATTGGTCCGGGACAAGTTCTTTACAACGACGACGCAGGAGATGGGGAACGAAGCTCGCTTGCCACCGCCGCTAACCGGAGTTGGTGACAAGCTCAAGCCGCACATCATCGATCGCATTGTCGCTGAAGGAGCCAAGGATCGGCCGTACATGCTAACGCGCATGCCAGCCTTTGCACCCAGCGCCGCATTACCCGGCCCGGCCAAGTGGGTTGCAACCTTGCGCGAGCAATTGGTAGAACAAGACGTACAGGCTGAACACAAATCCTCCTCGCTCAATGTAGCCGATGCCCAGTTGGTCGCCGACGGGCGCAAGCTGGTAGGTGGCACTGGCCTGGCTTGTATCAAGTGTCACACTTACAACAAGCGTGGTACGCCAGGCATACAAGCGATCGATATGTTGACGATGACCGATCGACTGCGCGAGGATTGGTTCCATCGCTACATGCTGGCACCAGCCGAATATCGCCCAGGCACGCGCATGCCGCTCAGCTTCCCTGAAGGCAAGTCGGTACTCGGCACGGTCCTGGATGGCAACGCCGATGCGCAGATTAAAGCGATGTGGTTGTATCTATCGGATGGCACCAAAGGCAAAGCACCTTCTGGTCTGGAAGGCGAAGCCATTGTCTTGACTGCTGACAAGACGCCGATCATCTACCGCAACTTTATCGAAGGTTTGAGCCCGCGCGGAATTGCGGTCGGCTATCCCGAGCATGTCAACCTGGCTTGGGATGCCGATCGATTGAACCTGGCTCTGCTTTGGAAGAACGACTTTATTGATGCCAGTAAGCACTGGGTTGGGCGCGGCCCAGGCTTTCAAGGACCGCTGGGTGACTTTGTCGTCAAACTCGATGCCGGTCTGCCGCTGGCGCGCCTGGCGGATTCGAATGGCAAATGGCCAGCGCTTGCCAGGAATCAGTCAGCTCGCGATTTGGGTTATCGCTTCCGCGGTTACTCGCTGAATGCCGCTGGACAACCAACCTTCAAGTATGACTTTGAATCGTTGACGATCACGGACTACTTTCAGCCATCGAAAGATGGTTTTGATCGGCGCTTGACCATTACCCCAGCAGCCGGGGCCAAGCCCAGCAACGACGAAGTACAGCTGAGATTAGCTCGTGGCGCTATACAGGATGCCGACCAGCAGTTGATCATCAATGGTCAATTGAAAATGAAAGTTGTTGCTTCATCGGCTCGCATCATCAATGTGGATGGCGCCCAGGAGTTGCGTATTGCCCTGCCCGTCAATGCCAGACAGAAATCAATATCCAAATGCGCTGGTAGTTGTCGTACTAAGTTTTTTGTGCAATTGAACCATCCGACACATTCATGTGATACCGTTTATGCTCCAATCTAAATCGCTGTTCATTCTCACCTTAACGTTGTTGGTACTGACACTAGTTAACCTGCGGCCCGTGTTGGCTGCGGATCCCAAAGAAGATGATTTCTATCGCATCACTTCTTTCGAAACACCACCCGGTGATGTGCTCGAAACCGGTGCGTTTCAGATGATGCCAGACGGCCGTCTAGCGGTGGCGACGCGGCGTGGTGAGATTTGGATGGTCGATAAACCGCTGGGCGAAAAAGTTTCCGCCAGCAACTTCAACGCTTCGCGCATGGTTTGCATGAACCGTTGGGCTTGGCTTACCGCGATGGCTGGTTGTACGTTACCCAGCGCAGCGATGTCTCGCGATTGCGGGATACCAATGGCGATGGTGTAGCCGACGAATTCGAAGTTGTGGCTGATGGCTGGGGCGTTAGTGGCGACTATCACGAGTACGCGTTCGGGTCGAAGTTCGATAAAGACGGACGCATATGGATTGCGCTCTGCTTGACGGGTTCCTTCAGCAGCGAAGTTCCCTTTCGCGGCTGGTGCATGCGCGTCACACCTGAAGGCGAAACGCTGCCAACCACTTATGGCCTGCGCTCGCCAGGTGGTGTCGGATTCAACGCTGCGGGCGATGTGTTCTACACGGATAATCAAGGCCCCTGGAATGGTACATGTGGCCTAAAACAACTGGTTCCAGGTAAATTCGTCGGGCATCCCGGTGGCAATCGCTGGTCGGAGAAAAGCGACTCCTTCAAAGACATCACCACGGTCAAGCCGAAAGACAACAGTCGTTTGATGACGGAAGCCGCGCAGTTTCCGGATCTCATTCCCACGGCGGTCATGTTTCCGTACAACAAGATGGGCCAATCGGCCAGCGGCTTTGCGTGTGATCAAACGGGCGGCAAGTTCGGTCCCTTTGCCAATCAACTGTTTGTAGGTGATCAAACGCACAGCACGATTATGCGTGTCGACCTGGAGCAAGTGAACGGACGCTATCAAGGTGCTTGCTTTCCGTTCCGCGCTGGTTTCAATTCAGGTGTCGTGGGCGTGGAGATGGATGCCAGCGGCGCATTGATGGTCGGTGGCACGAACCGTGGCTGGGGCTCGCGCGGCGTGAAAGATTTTTCCGTCGAGCGACTGAACTGGACCGGTAAGGTTCCGTTTGAAATCTTGAATATGCGTGCCCGGCCCGATGGCTTCACGTTACGTTTCACCAAACCTGTCGACGCCAAGACGGCGGCGGAGCCGGCCAGTTACAAACTGGAAACGTATACATATATCTATCGGGAACAATACGGCAGCCCTGAAGTCGATCATACGAAACCCACGCTGCTCGAAGCCCGCGTCAGCGACGACCGTCTGCAGGTAGAATTGAAGATCGATGGACTGCAGATTGGTCACGTCCACGAGTTGCATGCGCCTGGTGTGCGTGCCAGCAGTGGCGAACCATTGTTGCACGATGCCGCTTATTACACCTTGAACTATTTACCGCAATCGTAATTGCGCGAGTGAGCTGTTATGAAAAACGTGATCGTTTGGATGAGCCTGATCATCATGGGCAATTTCGCGACGGCATCCGTACAAGCTCAGGCTACTTTAGGAGCACCGTACGTAATCGTCGAAGGCAGTCAGTTGCATACCAACCAAATTTTTGGTGCCGATGCATCGGCCTTGCTGGATGAAGTGGATGCCGCAGCCAAACGGTTGTCAGGTCGAGTTGTCAAGCTGCATATCGCGGCAGTTGATAATGCCACGATCGACACTGTGGCCGCAGAAATTAAACAGCGGTATGCAAAATCTCTGCCAGCCGTGACCTGTGTGGTTGGCAAATTGTACGCGGCCGATGCCAAACTGGGCATTGATGCGGTCATTGCTTTTAAAGGTTCTCCCAAAGACGGCGTGCGGGTGGAAGAAGATAGTTTTGGGCGCATTCTGCATCCGGGCGCTCGTGTCTATGTCTCCGGCCAGGCGGAAAAGGATAAGACGAACGCTGGTGCAACGATCGGTACCATGCAGAGCCTGAGCAACTCGCTGGAGACGGTCAATGCGAAGCTGGATGATGTTGTCCAGGTAAAAGCATTCTTGAATCCCATTCGCACCGACAAACGGGTGCGCGGCGAGATTGCGTCATTCTTTGGCGAGCGCAAAGTGCCGGTGGTCATTGTTGAGTGGAGCTCGACATTGCCGATTGAGATTGAATTGATTGCGGCCTGCCCTGCCGGCATTGTCAAGTCAGGCATCGAGTATCTTACGCCCTCAACCATGACAGCCTCGCCGTTGTATGCGCGCGTTGCGAAAGTGAATAGCGAAGCCACGATTTATATTGGTGGCATGATCGCCCGCGGAAACGAGCCAATGAGCGGCGAAGGCGAAGTAAAGGACATCTTTGCGTCGATGCAAGAGTCGTTGAAGGCCACAGGTAGTGACTTCGAGCATTTGATCAAAGCGACCTATTACTGTGCCAACGATGACACGAGCAAAGCCCTCAATACGCTACGTCCAAACTACTACGACCCCACGCGTCCGCCAGCCGCCTCGAAAGCCATCGTCGCCGGCGTCGGCCGCGAGAATCGCTACGTAACCATCGACATGATCGCCGCCCCGCGATAAGCAGCGAACGATGCGCGACGCCAACCGCGGCTACTAGCGGCTTTTGATCTTGCACTTTGACAATATTGCGGCCCTATCAAAACCCGACGCGTTAGCGAGGGGGAAGCGAAAAGGCCCTTAAACGAAGCCGACTTATCTGGCTCAGTAGTGCTCTGTAATGGCAAATTTCTCGGCGATTCCCCTCGCTAACGCGTCGGGTTTTGATGTTAGCGATGGCCGGACGAATCCTTATGTCGCACGTAGGCAGTGTTAACCAGGATTGCCTCTTTTTTGCCACAGGTTACAATCTGATTTACCGCGTAGATGGCTCGATTTTTCAGCCATTTTGCGCGATTCCGCTCGTTGGCAATTCGGCTCTGGGTTAACTGCCCTTACATCATGCTCTGTGGCTGTTTCGTGTCCGTTAGGACGCGAAGGTGGCTGACAGGGAGATAGGACTGTATGAACGTTCCCGCGCTCACGACACCGCTATTCGACTGGCACACGCAAGCCGGCGCGCGCATGGCGGAATTTGCTCAGTACCAGATGCCGATTCAATACAGCTCGATTGTTGCCGAGCACACCGCCACTCGGACGGCGGCTGGCCTGTTCGATATCTCCCACATGGGCCGTTTGCGATTTGAGGGGGCCCCGAGCTCACGAATTGCTCGATCATCTGCTAACTCGCCGCGTCGCCGACATGCAGCCAGGCATGGTGCGATACTCGCTGATGTGTAATGAAGAGGGAGGCATACTGGACGATGTGTTGGTGTCCTGTTTCGAAAGCCCCAGTGGGTCGCCAGTTCTTCTTGCTGGTCGTCAACGCGGGAAATCACGGCAAGATAACCAAATGGATCCAACCGCACGTCGCCGACTTTCCGGATGTTCAATATCACGATGCAACGCCCGACACGGCAATGATTGCCGTGCAAGGCCCGAAGGCAAAATCGATTGCGGCCAAGTTGTTGCCCAAAAAGATTCTTGAGCTGAAATACTATCGCGGCCTGGTAACCGAAACAGTTTGGAAAACCATGCATTGTCTCGCGCACCGGTTACACGGGCGAGGATGGATTTGAGTTGATCGTGCGGGCCGAAGATGCCCGTCGAGTTTGGGAAAACCTTTTGTTGGCCGGTCGTGACGAAGGCATTGCACCAGTTGGTCTTGGTGCCCGTGACACTCTGCGTCTGGAAGCAGGCATGCCACTCTACGGGCACGAGTTGTCGGAAGATACCGATCCGTATCAGGCCGGGCTGGACTTTGCGGTGAACCTCGAAGGTCGCACCTTCATCGGCTCCGAAGTGCTTGAGCGGAAGAGTCAAGGTACGCAGTTGGCCGCGCGAGTTGGCCTGATCTTGGATGGTCGACGCGTGGCTCGCGAAGGTGCTGAACTGTTTGATAACGACGCGCGGCGCGTTGGTCAGGTGACCAGCGGCACGTTTTCGCCGACGTTTGAAAAGCCCATTGCGATGGCTTACGTAACGCCGTCAATGGCGTTGATCGGAACAAGCTTGGATGTCGACATACGTGGCTCGCGCGTCAATGGCAAGATTGTCAAACTGCCGTTTTACAAGCGAAGTTGATTTGCGTTTGGAGAATAGATGTGCAGAGACCGGAGGCGCGGTCCTCCACAGCAGTGCGTTCCGCGGCGCGAGCTTGGGAACGAAAAATCACCCAATAACCCAGTGAAAGAAACTCCCCATGAAACCAGAGGATCTGAAATACAACCCATCGCACGAATGGGCTGGAGTGGCCGAAGAAGGCGGGGCGAAGTGGCGACGGTGGGTATCACCGCGTTCGCTTTGGAACAATTGACCGACTTAGTCTATATGGGCTTTGCCAAAAGTTGGCCAAAAGGTTTCGGCGGGCCAGGAATTCGGTGAAGTTGAATCGGTGAAAGCAGTTAGTCCTTTGTATAGCCCGGTGACTGGCGAAGTTGTGGCTGTACATAGCGAGCTGGTAGACAAGCTCGAGACGATGGCGGCCGATCCCTACGGTGAGGGTTGGATTATCAAAGTCAAACTGGCTGACGGCGCCAGCACCGACAGTTTGCTCACGTTCGATCAATACCAAAAGCAATGCGCTGAATAACTAAACTTCAGTAACAAAGTCGAGTAGCACATCCATGGCTTACCTGTTCAATACGCCCGAAGACCAACGCGAGATGCTCAAGGCCATCGGGGCTGCATCTATTGAAGAGCTCTTTCAAGGTGTACCCAAGGAATGTCGGCTGGCCCGTCCGCTGAACATTCCCGCACCGATGTCCGAAGGTGAATTGACTCGGCACATGATGAGCCTGGCCAATCGCAACCAAGGCACGAGCGAACTGGTATGCTTCATGGGAGGCGGTGCCTACGATCACTTCATTCCGGCAGTCGTTGATGGCTTGGCTAGTCGCGGCGAGTTCTTTACCTCATACACGCCGTACCAACCTGAAGTGAGCCAAGGTAACTTGCAGGTGATGTTCGAGTACGAAACGATGGTCTGTGAATTGACGGGCATGGATGTTTCCAATGCCAGTCTGTACGACGGCGCGAGCGCTTGCGTCGAAGCCGTACTGCTCTCGCTGTCGATCTCGGACTCGCGCCGCAAAGTTATTGTTTGCGATAGTCTGCATCCAGAGTATCGGCATGCATTGGCCACGTATCTCAGTTTCTTGAATGCGGAACTTGTCACGTTGCCCTCGCAAACTGGGCGCTGGGATGCGGCGGCGCTCAAGGCCGTGCTTGATGATTCAGTCGCCTGCGTAGTGGTGAGCCAGCCAAACTTCTTTGGTGTGGTTGAAGAACTAGCGCCGATTGCTGACATGGCCAAACATGCGGGAGCAGTTGTGGTGGCTGTGGCCGATATGATCAGCTTGGGGTTGTTGGAAAGTCCTGGTGCATGGGGTGCCGATGTGGTCGTTGCCGAAGGGCAACCGCTCGGCGTGCCGCTGCAGTTTGGCGGACCTTACCTGGGCATCATGGCTTGCCGCGAAGCGCTCGTGCGGCGAATGCCGGGCCGCATCGCTGGCCAGACGACCGATCGCAGCGGCTCCCGCTGCTGGGTGCTGACTCTGCAAACGCGCGAGCAACACATCCGCCGGGATAAAGCCACTAGCAACATTTGCACGAATCAAGGTTTGCTCGCCTTGCGGGCCACGATCTACTTGAGCTTGCTGGGACCAGCAGGTCTGCGCGAGACTGCTGAGCAGTGTGCGTGGAAGACCGAATATCTCCGCGACGCGCTGGCCGGCAACGAACGTTGGGAAGTGTTGTTCCCGAGCGGTAGTTGGCGCGAAGTCGTCTGCGCGACAAAGCTGGCGAAGTCGAAATGGTGGTCGAGCACGCGCGGCAGCATGGCATGTTGGCTGGTTTGCCACTAGGACGCTGGTATCCAGAACTGAGCGATTGCTTGCTGGTAGCTGTTACAGAGAAACGTACACGCGAGGAGATCGATGCTTTGGTCGATGTGCTCGTTCATACCCCGAGTTTGATGGAGCCATCCCATGCGTAACGTGCAATCGACACAACTGATTTTCGAACTGTCCAAGCCAGGTCGACGCGCGCACCTTTTGCCACCGTGCGATGTGCCTTCAAAGGATATTCACAGTCTCTATCCACGCGCCGCTCTGCGCAGTGCAGCACCGAAACTGCCTGAGGTGGGTGAAGGCGACGTGGTCCGTCACTTTACCAATCTCTCAACCTTGAACATGTCGGTGGATACACACTTTTATCCGCTCGGTTCATGCACGATGAAGTACAATCCCAAGCGAAATGAACGCCTGGCAGGCTTGGCTGGAATCGGCGACCTTCATCCATTGCAAAACGACAGCACGATTCAAGGAATGCTCGAACTGCTTTACGAATTGCAGAAGCATCTGGCCGAGATATCGGGCTTGCCGGCCGTCTCATTGCAACCGGCCGCAGGTGCTCACGGCGAATTGACCGCTCTGATGACTGCGGTTGCCTATTTTCGACACAAGGGCCAGGATCGCAACGTGGTCTTGGTACCCGATAGTTCCCACGGCACTAACCCGGCTAGCGCGAAAGTAATTGGACTGGAAACAATTACTGTCCGCAGTCGCGAGGATGGCTCGGTGGATGTCGAAGACCTCAAGTCGAAGGTGAACGAGCGCACGGCGGTGTTCATGATCACCAACCCGAGCACGTTAGGTTTGTTCGAAAAGCAAATCAAGCAGATCGCCGATTTGGTGCACGGGGCTGGTGGTTTTGATTTATCTGGACGGTGCCAACATGAATGCCATCTTGGGTATCGCACGTCCGGGTGACTTTGGCGCCGATATGATGCACTACAACCCGCACAAGACTTTTAGTGGTCCTCACGGCGGTGGTGGGCCAGGCGCAGGGCCAATTTGCGTACGAGATTTCCTCGAGCCCTACCTGCCTGTGCCACGTGTAGAAAAGAGTGGCGATCAATACATTTTGAATTCCGATCATCCGCTGACGATTGGGCGCGTGCGCAGTTTCTTTGGCAATGTTGGCGTGCTGGTACGAGCTTACTGTTACATCCGACAGCTCGGTGGCTCAGGACTGAAGGCGGCTAGCGAGCAAGCGGTGCTAAATGCGAATTACCTTCGCGCACGCATCGGTAATTGCTGCCGGTTCCGCACGAAGGTCCATGCATGCACGAGTTCGTAGCATCGGCAGCGCCGCTCAAGAAAGAACGCGGCCTGACGGCCATGGATATTGCCAAGCGTCTGCTGGACTTTGGTTTCCATGCTCCCACAGTCTACTTTCCATTGACGGTGCCCGAAGCGGTAATGATTGAGCCGACCGAGACGGAAAGTAAAGAAACGATGGATGCTTTCGTGCGTGCCATCGAAACAATCGTCCAAGAAGATCAGCAATTCGTTCACGCAGCTCCGCATTCGACTCAAATCAGTCGCCCTGATGAAGTCACGGCCGCACGAAAGCCAGTGGTACGATGGACACCATCGCCTACGTAGATCGGGCTCGACCCGGCGAAGAGAATATGGCCATCGATCGCCAGTTGCTCGAGGCAGCTGAGCGAACTGGGATGGCGTATGTACGTCTGTACCGCTGGTCAGAACCGACTCTATCGCTTGGTCACTTCCAAGCCGGCATTGATCGCAACTTGCATCCGGCCAGTCGCGATTTGCCCATGGTCGTCCGCGCCAGCGGAGGCGGCGCCATCGTGCACGATCAGGAATGGACCTATTCGATCGCCATGCCGATTGGACGCAACAAGATTGGTGCTTCGAAAGAACTGTACGACTTGGTGCACGCTGCACTGGTCGATGGTCTGCGCGGGCTGGGTTGGGCTGCCAACCAATGGACCAAGCCATGCGCCGTCGGAGATGCCCCGGCCACGACAGCCATCGAAGCGTCGACAGCCAGCAGTCCAGAAGTGATTGCGTGTGGCGGAACGAAGCCGTCCGAACCGCTATTGTGTTTTCAGAGACGCAGTTGCGGTGATATCGTGTGCGAGGATTACAAAGTGGTCGGCAGTGCGCAGCGCCGCTTGGGTGGCAGCATCTTGCAACACGGCAGTATCCTGTGCGAGCAGAGTCGATACGCCCCCGAATTGCCTGGCCTGAACAACCTGGAGCGTAGGGAGCCGGCCGCGGTTCGTCCAGCAGATTCGTTCATCGATATGCAGACATTTGGTTCACTTGTGTTATCCTGGGTATTGGCCCCACTTGAACAGGAATTAGGATGCTGTGTGGTAGGGTCCACGTTGGAAGTAAATTTTGCGCAACGCTAAAAGGGGTCTAAAGGGCAGGATTTTTGCATAAACAGGCGCGGTTGACGTAGTTTTTTACCATCCTCGGAACAAGTTTTTGATAAAATGATGAGTACATCTCAGAGCATGCATTTGCCCCAGTGAAAGCTGCCGTGAATGTGGCCGATATCAACGCCTCATGCTCTGTTGGGCGTTGACCTCATCTAATCTGGAGACGTGACGTGCATATTCAATTGAAAGTCTTGTCTGGTAGTAGTGAAGGAAAGTTGATTCCCGTCACGCAAGAGAAGTTCTTGATTGGTCGTAGCGATGAATGTCAGCTGCGTCCCAAGAGCGATTCGATCAGCCGTCGGCACTGTGCTTTAGTGCAAAAGGACGAGCGCCTACTGCTGATCGATCTCAAGAGCCGTAACGGCACGATCGTAAACGAGAAGAAGCTTGATCCGGCTAAAGCCAAAGTGCTCAAGCATGGCGACAAGATTCAAGTGGGCAAGCTTGAGTTTGAAGTTGTCATCCAGACTGATATCGCTGGCAAGAAGAAACCGGAAGTCAAGGATGTGAAGGAAGCGGCCGTGCGTACGGCGGACAGCAATTCAGGCGACAGTCGCTATGAGGAAGGTGATGTCAGCAGTTGGTTAGAAGAAGCTGATCAAATCAAGCGCGATCGCACGGATCCTGTGACTCGGCAGTTCAATCTCTCGGATTCAGCCAAGCTGGATATTTCTGCGGATTCGACGGTGATGGACGCGCAGGCGGACAATGAAACGAAGACGAATCAGCCTGTTGAGCCATCCAAGCCGGGCAAGAAGCAGCCGCCCGGCAAGCTGCCACCGCGCGAACCGAAGCCGCTGACTGGCAATTCAAAAGACGCGGCCAGCGAAACCCTGCGCAAGTTCTTCGGCGGTCGATAGTCGCACCATTACAATTCGACGCGCACGCGACGGGCTCAACACGACCCGCCGCGTGAGCGCGCCGATAAATTTGCCATTACTAGCCACGCTTGCGCAATTCACATCGCCGACGCTCAGGGTATGCGCCATTCCCCCGTTGACGCGTCGGGTGGTGATGGGGAGAGATCTGATGAATCGATGTCTGCGGTGGTCTTGGGTTGGTTTGGCTGTCATCACCTGGCTGCACATCGCGCCGGTCTTCGCGCAGCAAGAATCGATCATCACGCTTAAGGATGGCACGCGACTGGGGCCAGGGGTGCTGATGTCATTGCCAACGATATCGCAGAATTCTGCTCAGCGTGGTCAAGCCGAGACGTTATCGCAATCGATCAAGGAACTGGACGACGGGTTGCGCAAGACTTACTTCAATCAAGCCCGCATGCAGTCGGCCTTGCCTTCATCGTTCATTGAAGAAGAAATTGTTTTGCCATTGGCGACGGAAGTCCAGTCGGGTCCAGCGTCCTTTGCGATTCGCCAAGTGATGCGAGTCACCAAGTTCAACGAGTATGGACGCCGCGAATACACGATCATGGGGTTGAATAGCCCCGAGACCATGTTGCAAGGCATCACGCATTTGACGCCGACCTATGCCCGCGTGCAAACCTTGCGCGAAAAAGGTGTCAAGTTCCGGCCGTGGGATCAACGCATCGGCACAAGCACGATCCCACCGACAGACTTACGAACGATATTGCATCATGAACTGAACATGAACAGTCCGGAAGATCGGATGCGTTTGTATCGGTTCTATTTGCAAGGCAAACGTTACGTGGAAGCTCGCCAGGAATTGCTTGATGCCTTGGCCAAGTTTCCGGAGCAGTTAGCGGAACAGAAGGCTTTGTTGTTCAACTTGAACAATGAAGTGGTCAAGCAAATGTTCAAGAGGTCGAAGTCCGTCGTCGAAGCGGTCAGCCGAAGTTGGTCGGTCAATTGCTCGAAGCTTATATCAAGGATAGCAATGCCGCTAACAATTCAACGCCCAGCGAGTCGGTGCTCGAGGCGGTCAACCAATTTGATGCGTTGAAAGCCACAAAGTGGCGAAACTGGCCGAACTGGTCGGTAAGATCAAAGGCGATCTGGCTGCTCTGCCGGCCGCCGATCAAGAACTTATGCGACCAGTGGTCGAGGAAATTGAGAAAGAGATATCGATCGAGTCGGAGGGCAGGCTGGCTGATTACAACACTCGAGCACGTCCGGAGCAGAGCCCCGACAAAAGGATTTCGCTAGCCGTCGGCGGTTGGTTGATGGGGATTGGCGGTGGTGTCGAGAACTTTGAAGTTGCCAAGTCGGCTGTGCGCGTTCATGGGCTGGCCCGCGAGTATTTGACGACAGCTGATGCAGCGCGTCGTGAAGTGATCTTGGAATCGATAGCCAAGGAAGAAGCCGGTCGGCCTGAACTACTGGGCTTGATCATTGGCGCCATGAAGCCGATCTTGCCTTTGCCGGAACAGTCCCCCGAGGATCCGGCTGGTTTACTGCGAGTTACTTTGCCAGAAACAGAGAATAGCGGCGAAGTTCAGTATGCCATTCAACTGCCGCCGGAATACGATCCGCGACGTCGCTATCCCTGCATTGTGGCTTTGCCAGGACTGGGATCACCGCCAGAGATGGCCGTCAGTTGGTGGTGCGGTGGCTATCGCGAAGACACGCAAGAGCGATTTGGCGTGGCCACGCGCTATGGATACATCGTGATCGTACCGAAGTGGTACGAAGCAGGTCAGCTGCAATACAACTACTCAGGTGGCGAACACGATAGAGTGCTGCGCTGTGTGCGCGATGCTTACCGTCGTTTGAATATCGATACCAACCGCGTGTTCATTTCGGGACACTTTGACGGTGGCGCGGCAGCCTGGGATCTAGCGCTGAGCCATCCCGACATGTGGGCGGGAGCTGTCCTGCTGTCGCCGTCATCGGAGAAGTTCATTTTGATGTATGGAGACAATGCGGTTTATGTACCAACCTATACGGTGTGGGGTTCGTGTGATGCCAGCTCATTCAGCGAGAATCTTGGCCGGACCATCGATGATTATCTGAGGTCACCCAAGTTTGATGCGATTGGTGTCAGCTTACAACGGGGCGACCTCGCGATCACTTTTTAGAGGAAGTCCCGCGGATCATGGATTGGATGGAGATGTCCAGTATGTACGCAATCCGCACCCCAACGAGATCGAAGTCGAGGCGGCTCGGCCCGGTGATCGCTTCTTCTATTGGTTCGAGATGAAAGAGCTCGATCCAGATAAAGTCGTCTCGCCGATCATGTTCGATATGAAGCGTGAGAATAAAGTCGAAGTCAAATTGCAACCGGCAGCACCTCGATTCTTTTGAGCAAGTACCCCGCCAAGGAAGCAATCGTTTGGCTGCGCCCAGGTTTGGTAGCATTCGGCCAGACTGTATCGATTCAGAATCGCACGAGCAACAAGAAGATCAACTATACCTTTAAAGGTGATAACCGCGTCCTCTTAGAAGACGTACGCACCCGAGCTGATCGAATCGAGCCGTTCTACGACAAAGTCGAGGTCGGGGCGCGGTGAACCGGACTTAAGCTCTCCGTCCGGGCTCGTCCCGGCGGGAGCACGACTGACAGCTACACCGCCCCCCGCGTCCCACGTTGCGCCTTCGATCGCACGGCCTTCAATTGCGGCTCGGCGTTACTCGGCGCATTGGCCAATCGTTCGCTCGCCGGCCTCGTGGCTGGGTAAAGGGAATTGTTAATTCTGGAAATTAAGTAGCTGTCAGTCGTGCTCCCGCCGGGACGAGCCCGGGACGAGCCCGGACGGAGAGCCGCATCCCTGCCCGATGTGCTGCTGACTCAGTCCTAATGCGACCGTAAGGAACTTAAGAGTTCCTGCACTGATGCGCCAGATAAGCCGGTCTCGTGCACGGACCTTTTCGCTTCCCCCTCGCTAACGCGTCGGGTTTTGATGGCGATGGCCATTTTCCGAAAATAAATTCGGCAAACCCCGCCCTTCCGGCTTAATTGCGCCCACTATGGTTTCGCGGGAAGAGGGAGTTTCCTCGAACGCATAAATGTCGTTGCCCCCAACATTTATACCGAGCCCTCCTGTGATTACCCATGCACCGCTGGCAGACGATTTGCTGCCAATTAGCTTGGCCACATTACCACTAACGTCAACCGTTGGCGTGAATGTTTACTTGAAAACTCGCCCGAGCGAGCCGCCTTTGCTATTTAGCGCGGCCCATAAGCCCATCAGCCCGCCAACATTTCGAAGAGTTGATGCACAAAGGAGCGAGCAAGCTATTCATTCATCGCAAGGATCGCGATATGTATCAGCAAGCTGTGCGAGATTGTTGGCAAACTGATTTGCTCGATCGCAATCTGCCAGTTATTCAGCGTCTAGCCGCCGCGCACGATCTAACGCGCGAAGCTCTGCTGGAACAGTTTTGCTTCGCGACGCACTGAAAGCATCATACAGACTTGCCAACACTACGCCGCCACTTGCGTGGCCGTGCTGGGCAATGAACCGGTCACCGTCGCGCAGATCACTGGCTCGTTGCACACCGATCACAGCCTCGCCACTCACGCCACCAACATTTCGGCCTATGCCACATTGCTCGGCCGCGAGCTAGGATTAGCCGGCAACGAGTTGACGCAATTGACGACTGGGGCCATGCTGCATGACATGGGTATGTTGGATATCGACGCTGTCATACTGAATAAACCTGGCCGTTTACTGGACTGCGAGCGCCGGCAGGTTCAAGGCCATCCTGGTCTGGGATTGCAACGCGTGATCGATCGTCGCGACCTGGCTGAAGGCGCGATGATGATGATCTATCAACACCACGAGCGATTGAACGGCAGCGGTTATCCGGTGGCGATCTCCGGTAACGAGATCCATCCGTGGGGACGCCTGTGCTCGATCGTGGACGTATATGCCGCCCTGACGAGCGATCGGCCTCAACGACAACCTGTACTTTCACCAAACCGCCCTGGCCGTACTCGAACGCGGCGCAGGCATGAATTCGACCGAGAGATGGTACATGCTGGCGACGCATTGCCTCAATGTAACAAGCGACTTTTCCGTTGCCCCGGACCAATTGCCCATGCTGGTCCAGCTTCCGCCTGAAATGTCCAACTTCTTTGTCGAATCGGGCTACCTTGAGACCGTCTATGGGGAACTGCGCGGTCAGTCGCGACTGCGCGTGCGTTGCCCAGCTATATTGCAGAGCGATTTTGTGCCGCCGTTTACCAACGCGAGAAGCGTTTGGCCAAGGTGCTAATTAAGACATGTCGCGTTCGGGACTAGGCATCCTCAGTCATGAGCAGCTCTGGCCTGGCGAAACGTCTGGATCGAGCTACGCGATCGACGCTTACACATCCGCGTCGTCCGCTGCCGCAAGATTGCCGACCACTGCTTCGAAGTCGGCGGATTAGTTCTGTGCATCGACTGAGCCGGTGGGCGTTAGCCCCGGTTCTATCCAGAATTGCCCGCAGGGCATACGTGGCTCGAACCCAAACGCGCCGCGAACAACCGTGCCCGTGAACTGAGCCGGTGGGCGTTAGCCCCGGTTCCCATCCAGACCTGCCCGCAGGGCATAAGTGCCTCGACCCCAAAACGCGCCCGCGAACAACCGTGCCCGTGAACTGAGCCGGTGGGCGTTAGCCCCGGTTCCCATCCAAAATTGCCCGCAGGGCATAAGTGCCTCGAACCCAAACGCGCCGCGAACAACCCCGTGAACTGAGCCGGTGGGCGTTCAGCCCCGGTTCCATTCCAAAATTGCCCGCAGGGCACACGTGGCTCGAACCCAAAACTCGCCGCGAACAACCGTGCCCGTGAACTGAGCCGGCGGGCGTTAGCCCCGGTTCCCCATCCAGAATTGCCCGCAGGGCATAAGTGGCTCGAACCCAAAACGCGCCGCGAAAACCGTGCCCGTAACTGAGCCGGTGGGCGTTAGCCCCGGTTCCATTCCAAAATTGCCCGCAGGGCACACGTGGCTCGAACCCGAAACGCGCCGCGAACAACCAAGGCCCTGAGCCGGTGGGCGTTAGCCCGGTTCCATCCAGAATTGCCCGCAGGGCATACGTGGCCCGCCCCTGCCACGCGTCACCAACAACGTTGGAACTGCTGGTGCGCGGTATGGTCAGCACTATCGGCGGCACAAACCGCGGCTGGAGGGCTTGGCGATTCACGCCATTCGGGACCGCAGCTTCCGCGTCAAAACAACCAACGCACTTATCGCCATTAGATTGAACAGAAGGGTGGTGCACAAACCGATCTGTAAGCCGTACGCTTGGGCTGATCAATCCCACGATCCAAGGCCCAAAGGCTCCACCTAGCCCGCTAAACGCGAACAGCAAGCCAATAATCTTGCCGCTACTGGTTGTGTGCAAACGCGAAACAGAGGCGGTCACTGTAGGAAACACAATCGACATGCATAGGCCTGAGACTGGCAACATGAAAACCAACTGCCGATTGATCAACAGTCCGGCCGCCATGCACACACCAGTTGCGATCAGGGCTACGGCCACTGCCCAAAGATAATTGACGCCGTTCGACAACCCAAGCGCCCAGCAATCTACCTAACATCAACATGACGAAGAAGGCTGATAGGTAACGACTGCTGCGGTCGACGGAGAATTGTGTCTCTGTTGCAGATACTCCATCATCCACGCGCCCAAGCTCAGCTCAGCCGCTACGTAAGCGGGCAACAAACCGTAGTAGCACCACATGATCGGTGTGAAGCCGATCGCCAATAGGCTCGGCGACGACTCGATGCTGGCGGTGGACTCGCTCACCGGTGCCGCGGTTTCGGCCGAGATGCGATTCGGCCAGTACAAGATCAAGAGCGGCACCGCCATGAGCGCGCAGGCTGCGTAGATGGCTTGCCAACCCCAATTGGCCCCCGATCAACTGGGCTGCGACGAGGGGCACGATCAGCGATCCACATCCGTGAAAGACCCCGAAAGCAAGTTGAGAAAGCGGCCGCGATTTTCGCTATGCACCTGAATCATCAGGCCATTGGCGCCCAGTTCAATCGCGCCCAGTCCCAGTCCCAATACCGTCATACACATGACCAGCGCGGCCATCGATTCAAAGCATACCATGCCCCCCAAACCTAGCAGCACGCACCAGCCAGCCAACCACAAGACGGCGCGATGACTATATCGATCCGCCAGAGCACCACAACCCAACGTGGCAGCGATGAAACCCAGATAACTGGCAAAGATCAGCCCCGCCTGATTGAGCGTAATCGAAGCGACCTGATCGCACCATTTCTGGCAATAATGGGCCTTTCAAGGTTGTCGATGAATCCAAATCCAAAAAACGCCCAAAAGCCACCAAGTGTAAACAGGATCTTTGGGTTTTTGGGCTGGGATCTGGTTCCTGAGCCGACGGGCGCTAGCCCCGGTTACGCTTCAAAATTGCCCGCAGGGCATAACAGGTTCGGAGCGTTAGCATAACGCGAGTCTACGGTTCAATGCATATGCCCTGCGGGCAATTCTGGATGGGGAACCGGGGCTAACGCGGGCTAATAACGCCCACCGTTTCAGTGCGCGCTGCCAACGTTGTTCGCTGCGCGGTTCGGGGGGCGGGCCACGTATGCCCTGCGGGCAATTCTGGATTGGAACCGGGGCTAATGCCCACCGGCTCAGTGCGCGCAGCCACTGTTATCATTCATCGCTGGGTAATGGTGACACGAGCAGTGGCATGGGCTGGCCTTCGCTGGTCATCAGTAACTTACTGCCACTCTTATCGAAACAGATCGACTCACCTTGTTTGCGCATCGGGGCTGGAATCAATTCCAGATCCTCACCCTTTTTTGAAATCCACCGCGAGTCTGCTGTAGGTGTGTCCGAGGAACGGCGCAGTAAACAAGTCGGGCCATAAGTGCCCAAGGCCAGCAACCGCCCATCGTCTGAGACAGCAGCGCCCGGTCACAATCGGTACGGGAAAAGTCCCGATCAGTTCAGCTGTGCATTCTTGTTTGTGATCTCGAGGATCGAACGAGACAGCGAACAAGCGCGACTGCAGTTGTTCTTTACTGGCTAGCAAGAATTGCCGGCGCCAGGGGTCGTAGGCGATAGCCTCGCAATTGGTCGGGCCGCCGGGATACTTCACTTTGATTTCGAAGTCGACTTCTACCTTAATCTTATCGGGTTTGGCTTCTTTGCCCTCGGCCCTCACTGGCTTCAACTTGATTTCGGGTTCCTTCAAGCCGTAAATGGTTACGTGTTTACGGCGGATCCCATTGTCACCAACATCCGCGATCGCCAAATAAGGCCGGTCCTTCCACTGGAAACTGCACATGTCTTCCCAATCGACTGAGTCCGTGTCTTTGATATCAACGATGGCATGCAATCGCCCATCGGCGTCGAAAGCGAACAGGCGAGACTCGTCTCCCGAATCATTGTGTGTCCATAGCAAGCGTTCGACGCGTCGCGATCGAGCCAGCCCGCTGCTTTCATGAACTTCTTTGGAATCGAGCCAAACGGTACCTGGGGGGGCAGAGTTCTTGGGCGATTGCCAACCGCAGGCGCTAGAGATGAAGCTGGCCAAACACAAAATAAACCAAGTTGCTCGAGTGAACACAGGTGGATCTTTAAGGATTGAATGAAGTGAATGGCTATTTGCCTCTGAACCGGGGGCGGGTTCAGACTACTCATGCCCTGCGGGCAAATCTGGATTTGGCGCGGGGGCGGGGTCGGACCGCTCATGCCCTGCGGGCAAATCCGAGTTGGGAACCGGGGCTAACGCCCTTCGGCTCAGGCGTTATTCTGAAGTATGCTTAGGAATTAGGGAACTGGCCTGAAGCGGGAGTCGTCTAGCTTTCCTTGACGGACTTTTATCACGATGCTGGGCGAAATAGTTCCTGCCAAACGATCTCTTCTTATAGGTGGTGCAATATGCGTCGCTCTCAATTGCTTACCGTGGCCTTGAGCGGGCTCAGTCTCTTTTGCTCGTGGGGGGCTACCATGTGGGCTCAGCAAGAAATCGGCTTTATAGAAAAATTCGCTACCAGCGAGGATCGTCGCAGCGCGCTGAAGGAATTAATTCCGGGCACCGAAGAGTTCTACTATTACCACTGCCTGTACTATCAGAATGAAAAGCAGCTGGGTGAATCTCAAGCAGTGCTGGACCAATGGAAATCAAAGTTCGGCGAGAACGCCAGCGTCAATCAAATGCAGGCCAGACAGTTGTTGCTGGCGTATGACGGAGCACCCGAGGCCACTATCAACTTCCTGCGAGAAAAGTTGCAGGTGCAACTGGACCATGCTCCACCTAGTCGAGATCGGGCGGCTACACTTTCTAGTTCGCTAGCTTCCGATCGCATCGCGCCCGATAAACTCTTGGAAGCAGCCATCGCTCGCGATCGTAGTTTTTCAACCATACAAACGCACGTTCTGCCCAAGTTAGTTGGCAGAGAGATGGCTCCCGATCAACTGCGGGCTTGGCTAAAGCGCCTTGATCGTGCCGACTTCAACGGCCTGGTCAAACGCGTCGCTGAAGAGCTCGCTTTGAAAGACTCCCCCGGCTTTGGTTGGGCACCAGTGCATAACCTGCTGACCATCGAGCAGGCGGACGAACTGCTCAAGCTACAACCCAAGCTGTTGCAGCATGAACCATTCATCCGCGCTTATGTCGCACGCCTGGCCCCGCCCGATGGCACAAATGTTCACGATGCGAAGGAACAACGCAGTTACCTCGAGCGGCTAGTAAAGTTCGCCAGAACACTGCCACCTTCGCAAAGCAGTTTCAAAGCCATGGTACTGGGCAACTTACTCAGGCTGAATTTGCGCGAAGGTAATTTCGAACGAGCTCTGTTCCTTGAATACCTGGCCTTGCCCCGCCAAGCCTTCTATTACTCTCAAGTGCGTTTGCAGAATCCACCGGTCACTGTAGCCGATCTCAATTTTGCAATGCAGCCACAAGTCGTTCTGCCACCGGTCGGTGATGATACGGCGCTGGTGCGCCGTTACTTAGAGCATTTCTTCCAGGCTAGTGAAAAGCTAGATGACCTGGCTCAGTTCCTCGATCGCCAGTTCTTGGAGCAGGTATTGGCGGAGACCAAAATTCTCTACGGCGAAGGCGACTCAGCGAATTGGTATGCCAAACTCGAACCTGCACAGCAGAAGACGATTCGCGAGCGGATCGAACTGCGTTTTGGCCCGCAAAATAAAGTGCAGTTCGGAGCGGACGAACCTGCCGAGCTGGCCATTGAATTAAAGAATGTTCCCAAGCTACTGGTCAAAGTTTACGAGATCAATCCTCGCAATTACTACCGAGCCTTCAATCGTCCGCTTTCAACCGATATCGATCTGGATGGATTGGTGGCAAACGCACAGCGACAATTCGAGTATACGCAACCTGCCGATCGTCGGCATAGTGAAAAGGTGGCACTGCCGGAATTGACCGGACGCGGTGCCTGGGTCATCGATTTGCTCGGCGGCGGGCAACGTTCGCGTGCGCTGATTCAAAAGGGGAACCTGACCAGCGTGCAGTCGCTCAGCGATGCGGGGCACATTCTCCAAGTGTTCAATGAACGTGGGCAGTTAGTGAAAACCGCGCACGCGGAGGTCAAGGACCAGGCGTTCCAAGCCGATTCGCAAGGCAGAATCTTTATTCCTTACGTCGAAACGGTTCAATCGCAGAACGTGTTGTTGGTTGATGGCGAATTCGCTTCTCAAGAAGTGCTATTGCTGCAGAACGAAGCTTATCAACTGCAAGCCAAGTTCGTTATAGATCGACAAGCGTTGGTAGCAGGCACGATCACGAGTGTATTGGTACGCGCTCAGTTGCTGTGCACGGGACGGCCTGTCAGTCTGAAACTGCTCGAAAAGGCTCAGTTGACCATTGCGGCGACCGACCTGGATGGCTTGCCCACTACGCAGACCATTGGCGACCTGGAATTGAACGATGGTGGTGAACTCATTCACAAGTTCTTGGTGCCGCAGCGCCTGGCCAACATTGAATTCAAATTGACCGGCAAGGTCTATAACCGCAGTCGCGATCTGCGCGATGACCTCTCCGCTCAAGAGAGCTTTGCCTGTAACGGCAATCTGCGCGGCAACAATATCGGCAGCTTCTACTTGCAACCCAGCGCTAGTGAACATCGTTTGTTGGTGTTGGGACGCAACGGCGAGCCAATCGCCAAGTTGCCTGTATCGCTGAGAATTCAATCTCGCGGGGTGACTATACCAGTGAATGTCACCTTGGCTACAGATGCCAATGGCGAAATCAATCTCGGCGAGTTGACATCGGTTATCTCGGTTAGCTGCTCAGCCTTGGGTGTCGAAGCTCGCAACTTCACCCTGGACCAAGTAGTGCGGTCTTGGCCGCCTCAGATCCATCAAGCCACTGGCAGCCCAACCGTCTTGCCGCTGGGCGACGATGAAGCGAGCGTCGACACGTTTTCTTTGCTTGAGATCAAAAATGGAACCGTCTGTCGTGAATTCAACAAGAGCCTTAAGGCAGGTGCAGGTGCTCTGACCATCAGTCCGCTGTCCGTTGGCAACTATCAATTGAAAGACCATCGAACCGGCGCGAGCGTGCGCATCGCGGTAGTCGAAAAGCTGAGTGACTCGGCAACCCACTTGATCAGCGCTACGCGTGCTCTCGAGATCGGCAAACGTCAGCCACTGGTTATCAAGCAAACCAAAGTCGAAGACAAAAATGTTCGCGTATGGTTGGATGGCTTTGACAAGTTCACGCGCTTGCATGTGATCGCGCATCCACTGCAACCAGACTTGTCTCCGAAATCGCAAGTCGTGATGCCGTTTCCGTCGCTTATGGAGAACTCGCGTCGTTCCGCCTCCAGCTTCTACATCGATTCGCTGGCGCTGGACGAAGAGTACAGTTATATCTGCAGCGGCAGCAGGCGACGAAGTATCCCGGCAACATGTTGGTTCAGCCTGGTTTGCTGGTCCATCCTTGGGAGATATCGCTGTCGGACAACCAGTCCAAGCTGGCTGAGCGCGGTGACGCAGTGCCAGCTGCAGCTGACCCCATGAACGCCCCGGCCGCGCCAGCCCCAGCTGGTATGGCTTTGAAGCGGCAAGCTGGAGAGAATTCGGTCAGCCATGATTTCCTCGCGCAGGGTACCTTGGTCGCTGGTAATCTGGCTCCCAATGAGCAAGGCGAAGTGGTGATTCCCGCGCGCGGCCCTGGCAGGCTACACGACGTTGGTTGTGCTGGCTGTGCATCCGATGGGTACGGATTCACGCAATCTCTTGTTACCTCACTCACCGCTCAAAAAACGCGACTTGCGATTGAAGTCGGCTTTCGATGCGCAAACACATTTGGCGGAAACTCAATCGGTGCGCGTGCTCAAACCCGGCGAGAAGACTGCGGTAGGCGATGCGCGGACTAGTCGAGCTCAGGTCTATGCGACGCTGGGGGATGTCTATCGCCTGTACGAAACCTTGCTCAAAAATGGCGAATGGGAAAAGTTTCGCTTTGTGACTCAATGGCATCAGCTGACAGACGATGAGAAGAAGGTTCGTTATAGCGAAATGT
Source organism: Ottelia alismoides (assembly GCA_037367405.1). Lineage (NCBI taxonomy): Eukaryota > Viridiplantae > Streptophyta > Magnoliopsida > Alismatales > Hydrocharitaceae > Ottelia > Ottelia alismoides. The sequence continues at coordinate 49,047 of JAZKJV010005692.1, forward strand.
CATGTCATGAACTGGATTATTTTCTCTATCGCAAAGATCGCAAGTTCTTCGATGCGGTCGTCGAACCGCTGCTGCAACAAAAATTAGATAAGCAGTTAGTGGACTTGTGGCTATTGGATAAACCGATCGATGCCTATCAAGTGCTGTGGCGCGTGCAGCGTTTGAATACACTCGAGCGCATCTTGCTCGCGCAGAAGTTGAAGGATGTCCAACCAGGCACACGCCGGTGGCTGGATGAGTTCATGGTGGCGCATCCGATCGATCCCGTCGTGCGAAGCCAGCGCTTTGAAACTGCGTTGCGCGGTTCATTGCTCGACGGCGAGACTACCTTTGGCCTGGTTGCACTCGGCGAAGCCGTTGTCGAAAGCCGTATGTCAGGCGGCATGGGCGGTTATGGCATGGGCGGCATGGGCGGTGGCATGGGCGGTATGAGCGGTGGCATGGGTGGTGCCATGGGCGGTATGGGCGGCATGGAGGGTGGCATGGGAGGAGAAGGTGGCATGGTTCCGCCAGCTCCCGGTGGTGCTCCACGTGGGGCTGCGCGGGGTCGCGACAAAGCCAAGCTGGGTCGCAACATGCTCGAAAAGTCATTGGCAGATCAGCCTGCTGAGGCCAAGCAATCTGCTGGGAAAAGATCTGTACTTTGACAGCAGTCGAGACAAGCTGGCCAGACCAGGCGCAGACTTTCGCTTTTTCCAAAACCTCGAACAAACCCGGCAATGGGCTGAGACGCAGTACTATCACGTTCGTTTGGAAGCACAAAAGCCCGAGCTGATTCCGCCGAGTCCATTCTGGCAAGAGCTGCTTCAAAATACAGACGAGAAGTTCTTGTCTCAGAATTTGGACTTGCCGGTCACCAACGTTAACGAAGCTCTACTAGCCCTGGCTGCGCTCGATCTGCCGTGGCAAACGGAGCCGGTCGAAATGAATGTCGAAAATGATCGCCTGGTCATTACCAGCAAGTCGCCAGCGATTGCATTCGTGCAGAGCATTGAAAAGGTGGAGGCGACTCAAGCAGACCCATCGATGTTGGTCGGACAAGATGTGTACCTGGCCGAACCACATACCGAACAAGACGCGGAGCCGATTAAAGATAAACCGCTCTTGATTGGTATTCCTTATCGCACGAGTGTGGTCGTGACCAATCCTACGAGCACACCCAAAGGTGTGCAGGTGCTTTGCCAACTGCCCGCCGGCGCTATGCCACTGGCCGCTAGTCGCGTCACCCGCTCGACACCGGTGAACCTAGGCCCCTACAGTACGGCTCAAGTCCAATACAGTTTCTATTTTCCAACGGCTGGTCAGTTTGAGCACTACGGCAGCCAAGTTAGTAGTGCGGGCAAGCACATTACGGCGACGCCTTCGACGAGCCTGCGTGTTTTGCCGGAACCAGAAAGCGTTGACGAAACAACGTGGAGCTACATCGCTGATTGGGGAAGCAATCAAGCAGTGCTCGACTACCTGGCTAAAGCCAATCTCCAGCGGCTCGACCTGTCGCGCATCGCTTTTCGCATGCACGATCAAGAGTTCTATAGCAAGGTCCTGAGCAACCTGTCAGCCAGCGGTCGTTTTGATCCGACCTTGTGGGCTTATGCGCTGCTGCATAAAGATGCTGCCAATATTACGCAGCTACTTCACAATCGTCCCGATTTCACGGCGTTATTGGGGCCAGCCTTGCGTTCGACGCTCGTCACACTGGACCCACAAGAGCAAATGAGTTACGAACATTTGGAGTACAAACCTATCGTGGTGGCTCGCATCCATCAGCTGGGCGCCAAGCGACTGATTCTGAACGACAAATTGTTTGAACAGTATCAAAAGTTGCTGAACGTAGCCGCACATCAAGCCAAGCTGACGGACGAGCAACGCATGGAATTGTGCTACTACCTGTTGGTGCAGAATCGAATTGAAGAAGCGATTGCCTGGTTCGATCGCGTAAATGTCGACAATCTGGCAACGCGCATTCAATACGACTACTTCGATGCATACTTGGATTTCTTCCGCGGCGAATACGAGCGAGCCTCGCAGATCGCAGGCCGCTACGCAGAGTATCCCGTGCCACGTTGGCGTGACCTGTTCAGTGAGATTGGTCAACAAGTCAAACAGCGCGATGCCTTGATCGCTGGACAAGACATTACATCGGTTACGTCGCTCGATAGCGGTATGGAACGATCGGACCGATTATTGACCGATCGGCGCGAGGCACAGCAGAATCGGCAAGCGGCAGAGAGCCTGAGCCTGGATCTGAACGTGGCAGACGGTGTCGCGACCGTCAATTACCGCAACATCGACGAGTTCAAGGTCAACTATTATTTGATGGACATTGAGTTGTTGTTCAGCCGCAATCCGTTCGCAGCGCAAGGCGGCGGTAGCTTGCCAGCCATACGTCCCAATGCTACGGAGACGGTAAAGCTACCGGGCGGCCCGGGGGCGGCTCGCAAGCTAGAACTACCTGCCGATATTCGCAATCGCAACGTGCTGGTGGAAGTTACGGCCAATGGCATCTCGCGCACGAGCATCTTGACGGCCAACACGCTGTCGGCGACGGTCGTCGAACCTTATGGTCGCGTGCAAGTCCGAAGTCAGGCTGATCGTGCGCCGGTCGAGGCGGCTTATGTGAAGGTTTACGCGCGGCATCAAGATGGCTCGGTGCGGTTCTTCAAAGATGGATACACCGATTTGCGTGGCCAGTTTGACTACGCATCGCTGAGCACTAACGATTTGAGTACGGCTCAGCGACTATCGATCTTGGTGATCGATCCAAAGCATGGAGCGTTAGTGAGAGAAGCCGCGCCACCAACGCGGTAAAGGTCTAGACTTAACGCAGTCGTAGGACGGCCTTCCCAGGCCGTCCTAGAGCTAGGCTCTCGATGAAAGGAATGTTTATTCTGGATCTTTAGTAGCGGTCAGTCTTGCTACCGCCGGGACGAGGCCCGGACGGAGAGCTATTGTGCCAGATAATTCCGGTTTCGTCTGAGGGCCCTCTCGCTTCCCCCTCGCTAACGCGTCGGGTTTTGATAATGCCGCAACATTGCGGAAGTGCAACATCAAAACTAGCGCCCTTCGGTCTAGGACGGCCTGGGAAGGCCGTCCTACGGGGGCTGTCCTACGGCGGGTGGCTTTCAGATGAGGCCGATGATCTTGTGGAAGACGATTAGTGGGCGGCGAGTTATGTTGCGCAAGATTTGTAACAGGCCATAGCTGGGTTGGCCGGGTGCCGCTAAGAGATCGTCGACGCCATGAGGCCAATCGGAAAGCCGCGTGGCCAGGTTCTCGATCCATTTGCGATTGTGCGGCCAATCGCCCAACAAGTCATGCAGTTCTTTGGGAAGCTTGTGAACACCTACGTGCGCGCCCACCAAGCCGCCGACTGTAGCAACTAGGGCGTCGTTATGACCTGCCAGTAAGAGAGCTGATTTCACTGCATGTTGAAAGCTGGTCGGGTAACGCAAGAAGCAATAAATGGCCATGACGGTGGTAGGCACAATGTGCTTATTCATCCCGTGGGACCAGCCGAATTGTCTGGCGACTTTCCGTGGTGAGAGGCGCGAGTTCAACATGGGCTTGAGCTTAACCAACATCGCATTCAGGTCGGGCTCTTTGCTGGCCTTGATCAACATATCGAGAGCCGCCGCTTTGTCGACCTTGCGGCCACTGGTGACCGCCGCAATTTGACCAGCTGTAGCTAGAACGGCAGCCGCATCGATCACCAGTGGATGTCGGTGTGTAATTGCCGCGCTATCGCGAGCCCACACTTGATACCGGTGACCTGTATTATGCAAGACCACCCCCAGCAACATACTACGGGTGGTTGGTGAATTGCCGAGATTACGGCGACCAGCGCGAATGCCCGTCCAGCTGAACCAGCACTTTAATCCCGATAGAAATGTATTGAAGCTCAGCCCCGGTGGCAGACTAAGTACATACCATTTCAAACGACTTCGAAACGCTTGATGAAACTGATCTGAGTCGCTGCGAGATTGAAGAATGGCCTGACCGGCCATTAGTGCAAATTGTGTATCATCGCTATACAGACCTTCAAACCACATGCGATAGCGTAACGGCTGGAACCTGCCCAATCGGCGCAGGGCTACATGTGAAGACCTACCCAGTGGAGGCTGTGCTAGCGCATCACCGATTGCCAAACCCATCAGCAGGCCCTGTATGGACTGATAACGTTGTTGGGATGTAAGCATTAGGTGATAAAGAAAGGAAGCGAAACAAAATTAAAAATAGTCGTCGCTTCATTAACCAGCGGCTGTTAACGTACTCGACAGCGGAATGTTATAACACCGCTATCCGCAGTTTCCAGCGGCAGGTCGGACTCCCATCTCAAAACAGTCGAACCTGCATCGTTCTCAGCAGTGGAGAACTTGATAGGGTTCTTTTCTTTATCGGGCGTTTTGTTCGAAGCGAGACTTAGAACACATTGTTGACTACCATCAATGTACTCTAACCGGCTTACCAGACTATCTAGGATAACAAGATTTCCAATGGGTTTGTTGCCAATATTCTCAAAGCGAATGGAGAAACTGATAATATCGCCCGGATTGGCTGCCGAGTGGGATGACGCTTTGCATATTCGTAGTGAACATTTGCCTGGTTCAGTCTCGTACACTGTAACGTCTTGAACTTCTTTGGCATCGCGTACTTGGGTGGCCACAACCCCGCTTATTGCTACCGACAGCCCCTCTGGACTGACCCATGTGCGCGCGTTCACCATGTACTCACCGAGAACTGCGAGCAGATCTTCGCGGCGCATGGCGGGACCAAAGCCCTGCAAGCGTTTGAGAGCCATTTGATAGCCGCTCAAATCGATCGGCGGAATAATTTTTTCTGCGCCAACACCCCGAGTGCGATCTCGGAGACTATCTATCGGAGCGATAGCATCGCGCAGTCGCGGACCTTCGGGACCAGCCAGGTCGCCCACGGGTTCGTTAATGGCTTTGACCACTGCACCTTGAGGATCTAACATGCCCCGCGCTCCAACGGCTCCCGCCGAAAGGATTGGCGCGGTCGACTTGCGCACAGCCCCGAAACGTGGTGCATAGATTGGCACCCGATTGCTGGGCGAAACACACAGCTTACCTTCGATGGTCTCGTAATGGGCGATAGTATCTTGACTGTCCAGTCCATTGACGCGCCAGTCTTCAGTGACTTGAACCCGCGGCTCGCGGTCACCACCATCATAGATGTACTCTTGGTCGTTCCAGTACTGTGGAACAGGTTCACCCAGCGGACCGCATGGCATCTCAGGTACACAAGTGTTGCAGCTACCATTGGTAGTGCCACAAACGGTTTGATCAGGTGTACAGGCGGGATCGACGATCGAGGCTGAGACTGGAACTTCTGGCAATGGTTGATCGTAGCTTACGGGCATCACTGGCGAAGCAGACGTGCGTGCAACTGCTTTCGCTCTCCCGCGCTGGTGAACAGGCACTTCAGCGGTGGTGAGCTGCTTGGTGTAGCCCGTTTGGCTATTGGCAGCGGCTCTGGCAACGCCGGGCATTCCAGCCAACAAAGTGCGCTTCGGTCCCTTACTGTCCAGCGAATGCGCACAGCCACAACTGGCTACCATCAACCCTACGATCAGCGCGCGATGGATCCGGCTGCGACGGCCAGGTGCTGTTGCCTTAGCATGTCGATTGAGTTCGATGGGCTTGTTCATGTCACAGCTACTTTTTGGGGATGGCACGGAAGCGTTCAATCGTCAATGTTACGCTGATGGTAACGAGCGTTAGCGATAACCAATGGGCGCCGGCAAGCGTGGCTCGTTGGGTATCGTTTCGCGACGCAATTCTTTCGATGGTTCGGCTGGTTCGATGTCCGGCATCAAAACCACTCTCTACCAGGCCTTGTCGCGTCGGCACGGGTGGCAGAGGCATCCAGGGTGGTGAGTTATACAGGAAGCCGCTCAGGTCGCCCTGCAAATCGGTAGGCACGCGCGAACCGATGCGTAAGATGGCCATGGGCCGTCCCAGTTGATCAGCGACTTTGAGAGCATTGTCATTGCCCGAAACATCGGTGACGCGCTGCGCACCGGGCTCATCGGCGCGGGGCAAGGCATTTTCCGAGTCTTCGAGATAGATGACGCGGGTGATCATGGCTCCATCCAAGGCGCGCCATAGATCTTCCTTTTCGAGCACAACGGGAATCGGAAAGCGATGTTCGCGTCCACGGGGTGCATACAATCGATCGAGCACTTCGATCGTGGGATACAGCTCTTCACCTGGACGAAGCGGGATGTTGGTTACGCGGATGCGATAGACCGATCCAACCAACATGCCAACCTTGACCGGAGCAGAGAGCGGCTCGAGGAACTGGCCCGATTGAGCCAAAGCTACTTCCAGCTTCTCAGGCCCCGAGACTTCAACTGGTTGAAAATAACCAGCTACTTGTCCCCCGCGTAGCAATCGACCTTGGCCGACTACGCCCGGTGCACTATCGGCATCTTGCGGGTAATAGACTTTGGGTAGCTGACCAATACGTTGCGCTTGAGCGTGCGCTGAAGAAGTCACCATCCAATCGGGTCCACCCAGCGCGACCAAGCCGGCCATGAACAGCCAAACCGCGGTGCTCGTGAAGAGGAAGCGCATGCGAACCGTCCTTGGAAAGTTTCTGGCGAGGATATTACGTGAACGATGTAAGGAAAAAACGGCCGGTCAGCTAGCGCTGATCCGGCCGCTTTACTCTCGATCGTTGGAGCGTTTACTGTCCTGGTGGGCAGTACGCGCCACCTTCACTGCCGCCACCTACATTCTGGCTACGGCGATAGCTGGCAGGCATTCCATTTGGGTAACCAGGATGAATGTTCTGCTCATGGATGCGCACTCGACTGACAGGCTGTGGATAGCTCTGGCCAGGTGTTTGACGAACATGGATCTTCATCTTCTCGACTGGATCTGGAATGTTCATGTGAGTGTGATTGCGAATGACATGCTTCTGCAGACCAGCTGGTGATCCCAGTGGAATGTGGTGGCGGACCAGGCAAGCCGATAGGCGTTCCGCTGTAGGTCATGCCGTATTCAGGAGCGGTCACGCCAGCAACCATTCCTGGCAACATGGCTGGGCCACCAGGGCCTGCCATCATGGCCATTGCACCACCAGCCCCAACACCGCTCATCTCGATGTCTTTGTTACCCAAGCGTACAATAGCTAGGATAGAACCGCGACGATCGGCTTCGACGATTGGGTCTTCACCGGGATTGATGCGGTTGCTAACCACTTCTTCGACGCCGACCAAGGCATCGCCTTGGAACTCAGGGTCTGGCAAGTAGATAACTTTGGTGACAAAGTTACCGGCCAAGACTTGAGGCAGGTCATCAGCCACACTGAACGAGACTGGAATTGCATTGTGTGCCAGGTACGCTGCGGTCCGCGGCGTAGCGCCTGCAATCTCGATCGTAGGATACAGTTCGACACCGACGAAACGGTCATCGCCTTGAATCTTGGTTAGCTTCAAGCGATAGATTCCGCCTTGAGCAAACTCGACTCGGCCCGGCACGCTCAGGGGTGTGCTGGTAAAGCTTCCGTCACCGACCACATCGTAGAGCACTTCCATGCCCTCGGGTCGACTGAACAGAATTTGCACAGCAGGCGCGGCCATCATGCCATAACCTGGCCCCATGCCTGGACCGCAAGCGCCGCCGCCATCATCCATTGGCATGTTGGCGGAAGCAGGCACCACGCCGGGCGCCATCACTCCTGGACCTGGGCCACCTACACCTGGGCCTGGCTCCAGCAGTCGCTGAGCTGGCGGCAGATTGTGTCGTACCGGCGTACAACCGGTGACATAGCTGATAGCCACCCGCTGCCAGCGTCCACCAAGAAAAATCGCATTTTCATGCTGTCACCCCCTAGGCTGAGCATGCATTCGCAGCGACGTGCTTCAAATGCTTGCTATTGTCGAAACGATCGTGAGTATTGTGGACCACTGCCTCGTCTGGCGACCTGTCACGATCGCCTATCAAACCAGTGGTGTGTGTCGATTGATTCCGCTCGTGGCCACGCCTGAATTTGCTTGCGGACTTCTGTGCACAAGAAGTCGGCCAAATTCACCTGGACTCGCATGTCGGGTGCGATCTAGAATCCGACCGCATCGATCGAACCACCACTGACGCGTTACCAGCGTGTGATGAGACTCTCCGTGCGCGCTCAGACTGCTGCCACTATGGCTCTGTTTTCGGCGGACCTTACCCGGATTCTTTGATAAATTCGGCACAACCGGACTTGGTAGAGGATTTTGCGCCATGATCACCATGCTCCAATCACTCAAAACCCCACGCCAGCATCTGCTAGGCCTCGCGCTCTGCCTCTTCTTTGTTGGTTACTTAATCTGCGCAGCTTGCGCACAAGTACCAGCGCCAATCCCGGTGCCAGAAGGATTGCAGACGGCCTTTCCACAATCCAAGGCGGCCGGCGCCACCGCGCGCCATCTCAGCCAGGCGGATCAAGCACGCATTATTCTCCACCGCGCGTTGCTCAGCGCCGTTTGGGGACAACCGGTGCATTGCAAGATCAATCAAGAGATCACAGCTGCCGGTCAGACCATTCGTGGAACGGGCATCTACGCTCGCGGTGGGATCGGCGAGATGAAGCTGGTGCTTCAAGCCGTAGCGGGCAATTCACAAAACAGGTTGGAACAAGTCAGCGACGGTCGCCGACTGCGCGTAGTGTTGCGGATCAACAGCGAAGAAGAAGGTTACCACGTCGATCTGACGCGCATCCATAAATACCTGGGCGGCTTCACCCAAGAGGACTTCAGCGACCCAAAGTTGCCTTGCACTTGGCGATTGGCGGCCAGAATGAGAAACTGCGAGGTCTGTGTCAACTGTACGAATGGACCAGCGTCAAAGCCACTTACCTATCAGCAACCAGAGAGCGGTGA
>JAZKJV010005693.1:0-431975 GCA_037367405.1 Ottelia alismoides
ACTGTATTAAGATCATTACCTTAAACCAAAGAATCGGATATCATATTGTTACTTTTTAAGTTCCGTGTATAACATTGAAATTGGATGGATAGTTCAGGGATTTTTGTGTCGGATGCACATGTAATTATATAATGATATCGTCATCGGTGTTGACTCTTGCTTTCTCCACATGGTGGGCCCACCATGACTATTAAGCTCTCATATTCGATATTTACTTGGGTTTATAATTTTTGGGTGCGATTATTTATTGATATTTTTTGGGTTGATGTAATATCTCTCAAGTGGATTAATATCAGTGTAAACGAATTAACTGTAATATAGTAAATAAATGCGAAGAAGGTTAAATTCAGCATATTTTCATTTATCAATTACAAACTTAATTTATATTCCCATAGTTAAAAATTTTATTATTAAATATGTCATTAGGCACCAAACCTCATCTCGTAAGTGTTATTAGGTAAAAAAATTATCATATTCCCTTATTTGTGGCCTCATGGATGCACTCACATAGGTGATATTTTTAAAGGATGCACTACTAGTGTTGATATGCCTTGAATCTTAATCATTTGATATAGGTTGAAGAACCGTCTGATGCTCTCGTGTCTCGATTTTCTTTATATGGGTATTTGGATTCGTCTGATTTTGAGATCCGTTTTGTACGAGAGTGGTATATAAACTCCATTGGTATAGGGTTCTCTACATCTTATGTTCTTCTTCTTCACATAGTGAAAACCGATCGCTGTCATCCAAGAAGCATCCCAATTACAGGTAAATCTTGCAAATTTATGTGTCTTCGTACTTGCTTGCTTGATTGACCATGTTTGTACGTGCTTCCGCGATCCGCTACAACTAACATCATTCCTACAGATTTGAACCCATTTAGAGTATTAAACTTTTCCTTAATTTGTATCATGTTGGTTGTCATGCTTAAAGGGATTAGACTTTGGTGTGACTCATCTAGACAGTAAGTGCCACACTAAACATATTTCATTTATATCCCCCAATTTAAGCTGAGTAAATGCCATGGTAAAATCCCCATGAATTTTAGTCTCATCAACAACAAGATGCGGTCGTATGCGTGCGAGGACGGATCCTTTGCTGTATTACAGCACCTGCTGTAACACATGGATCTATTTGATGAGAATCGGACGACTCTCGTAAGAGGCCGGAGTACTGTAACAAAACAAAGGATCTTCTTGGGCATGCACGCATGTGTGGTTTCAATACTCTGTTCTAAATTTTTAATAACAATTGGACTGCAGTGCATCACACAAGTTTCTCGATATTCGGTGCTACACATTGACTAAATCCTACAGACATCAATATCAGAAACGTAATATATATTCGATTCCACGTTTTCCGTATGTTTTTTTTTGTTGTGAACATCGTTTTCTGTATGTTTGGTAAGAGGGTTTTGCATAATTTGATGTGATATTCTTTATATTAACAATTTAGTAATGTCACGATTAGGATACAACGACAAATTTTTCTTTTGGTACACTGTTGTATGAATGCTTAAGAACGGAATTACAAATGTATTTTTTATTACATATGATTTTATAACTGCTTTTACTATTTCCCCGTTCTAGTCCTTCAACACGGATCCTCTGCTGCACTGCAGAGGCCGGCTGTAAAGGTAGGTGCGGGGCGTGAACCGCTCGAAGATGGAGCGGTTCATGCCATACCCTCTTTTACAACAGGCCTCTGCAGTTAGGGCTGCTAATCGAACTGAACATGTTCGTATTCGATTAGAGTTCGTTCGATAATAGTTCGGAAAATGTTCGTTCACTTCTAAATGAACTGAACATGAACTTCAAATATTAGTTCGATAGCTTAACAAACCGAACATGAACATAACATATGTTCGTTCGATAAAAGTTCGAGTTCGATATGTGTATATGTATGTGTATTTGTGTGTGTAATTTTATATTTATACAAATGATAAATTTTGATGTTAAAAAGAATGTGGCATTTATTGGGCTTTGTACCACTTTAATATAAATAACTTCTTAATTTTACTGCTTATCGAACTTTATAATCGAACTTCAGTTTCGAACTTGTTCATATAAACAAGTTTAGTTAAGTTAAATAGTTAACGAACTATTATCGAACCGAACTCGAACGTTCATTTTCTAAACGAACTCGAACTCGAACATATCCTATCGAACATTTATCGAACCGAACTCGAACTCGAACATTCGAACTTCCTTATCGAACCGAACTCGAACATAGGTTCGTTCGTTACAGTTCGGTTCGATTAGCAGCCCTATCTGCAGTACTGCAGCGAACCACACCCTTTAGTCCTTAAGGGGCCATTTGGTTTGAAAATATGGATAAGGGATAAGGAACGATAAGATATTGTTTCATTTGGTTGAAGGAGAGGATAAAGAGGAATAATGAGGATGAATGGTAGTTATATTATTCTTTGTTCAATAGGACGGAGATGATAATGAAGGATAATGAGGTTATATTAAATGATTTTTAGATAAGTAGTAGTTATGTGTATTTTTTGACAGGAGAGGCCGGTGATGGATGTATATCATTGTTTTGACTCAAGGATCAGACCGTTAGCTTAGAGGGATAAGAAATTGGAGGAATAATGAGAGATATGATTGATGTGTTCTTTATTATGCGAAATCGATTTCAAAAATTCAACCGCATAGATTGAATCTATTATTACTTCTCTACAGAACTATCAAAATTTCGATGATCGGATGGTTATAGCTATTTTTATCTTAACAGTCATCAGAAAAGTCATGTAAGGAACTTAAATCCATTTTAAAAAAGAATCAAACTTTGATTGTTAAAAATAAAATAACTATAAACATTGAATTTCAGCCAACTTTAATAGTACGTAAAACAGTAATCATAGATTCAATCTGTGCGGTTGAATGTTTGAAAATCTACATCAAAAAACACACAATTCTCCCCCCTCTCCACGCCCCTTCTTCAACCCTATCCCTGAGCTCAAGACGGATCTTCTGCTGTAATACAGCTAAGTGCTGTAACGCAGTGATCCGTCCAATGGGGATCGGACGATCCTCATCGGGGGGCGGGTCCTCCATTGAGCCCCGATATTTAAACCTGGTAGATCGATTGCGGCATTAGACCATTGTTGGCTTTATTAAGATCACACCATTTTATAAAATCATCACAAAATATACATGAATGATTCTAAACAGATTGGAGATTTTTGTGATGCGTGATCTTTGAATACAGTATGACGATTTTAGGGTTTCGTTTACTCCCTGTTTCTGCAGATAAGATGAGAGCGGAAGACGTTGGGCTGAGCACAGATCTCTCGTTTCTGGACAGGAGAGGAAGGAGCGCCCCAAGCGAAGAACCTCCACCGGTTATCACGTGGACGACCATCCACCACTGCCATAATTTCTCAGTAATTATCCTCCATTTCATCAATTGTTGCATGCAGGGACGGAGCGAGAACATTCTTGAGGAGGGGGCACGGGATTTTAAAAGAAAATGTCTATCAATTACAATACAATCATATTCATTTTGTTATGGACAAATTATATCTATATTTTTCACGTATATTTTTCATCAATTTTGAACTTATTCATTATATAATAATAGTCAATTTTGAAATTATTTTTTGATCAACTACATCTTTTTATTCAATTTTACATAAATTGATATCATATATGTTCCACAATGTCAGGATTTTTTGTAAATGATATTTATACATTTTTTTTTTAAAAAAGTAAATTATTTTCAAGTATTTTAATTATTTTAAATTCAATATACGGATTTTGATTAATTACAACATAAAATACTCTTGTTCTGAATCTGTATCAAATCAAAAATATAAAAACCTAATTTTATATTTTTATCAATAATAAGAAATATTAATATCTATAAAGAAAAATATGTCGATAAAGAATATACGTGCATTTGATCACTTTACTTGATAATAAATAGGATAAATGAATAATATACGAGACTTGATAATAAATGATTTTTTTAAATTTATTTTTTTAGATTGTGAATTAAATCCCTTATCTGTAGAAGTGATAGTGAGATTGGATGAAAGATCGATCCATTATATAGTTCAGCTCTAAAAAAATAGATAACCAATAAGATTAGGGTAGGGATCTATTATAAGTTGATATATTGAAGAAATTATCCAATATAGATTGATTTGAGGTAAAATCTATTATTTTTGAGTAGGAATTTATGTTAAGAGACATATTATCTATTGGTAAAAATTATTGAACTTTTTCTAAAAAATGAGGGGACATGTACGAGTTGGACCCTTAAAAAATCCAAATGAGGTATTATAATTATGAAATATTATGATTATTTTTACCTTAAAATCTATAGGAAAAAAATTACATATACATATTTATCTAATTCCAAAATTAAGGGGGGCACTTGCCCCTCCTTGCCCCCCCTTAAATCCGTCCTTGGCTGCATGTAATTAATCCATAAAAGATGATTAATTAGGAGACAGGTGTGTGTTTTCCTTCTCCCTTCAGGTTCTGTGATGCCACTCCACGACCACCCCGGAATGACCGTCTTCAGCAAGCTCTTGCTCGGATCCATGCACGTCAAGGCCTACGATTGGGCTCGCCAACCCGACCAATCAGACCCACCCGATTCACCCAATCATCGTAAGCTCGTTTGCATATAACATCCATATCTTAAGTCCAATTATAGATGCTAATCAACTCCTACCTAGCACGTAATCATCTTAAGATGTTTTAAGCACACACAGCCAGGATGGCGGAGCTCAAGGTGGACGCCGAGTTCCGCGCCCCATGCGACGCTTGCGTGCTCTACCCCAACGCCGGTGGGAACATGCACACCTTCACTGCCGCCACCTCCTGTGCCATCCTCGACGTGCTGGGACCGCCCTACGCCGATGAGCGGGAGTGCACATACTACAGAGAGATGCCGTGCACCATAACTCCTGGTGATTCTTCCTTCCGTCCATAAATGCATACAAACATGCGCGCGTCACACACGCGTGTGCACTCATGCGATCTACGTCTGTTATTATCTACAGAAAAAGGAGGTGATAGGCGGTTCGCTTTGCTAGAGAGGATGGACGGTGATCCGGACGCGTTGAAGTTCATCCCATACGAGGGCCCTCCGATTTGGAATATGTATTAATACTAGGTCGAATGAACTAGAGAGTAGACAAACGTCTGCTAGCATTCTATCGTTTTCTTCTTCTTTCAGGCTTATCCGAAAGAGAATCCAGTTGCTCTTGATCGTGAAACCAATTAGAATTATTTAGCTTGGTAAACTTATATGTGTATTAATCTATATGGGAGATCCTCGATTGAGAAGATCCATCAAAGATGTGTAAGTAAACACCCTTTTATTTTGCATAGGAACCCCACAAAATTGGTATTTCTGTAGAAAAAGGCACTAAAGACTGCAATGCTTGATATATATTATTCAAGGGTAGAACTAAGAAATATTTTAAAGAAAGGGGGTAATATGTCAATACAAAAATGTATTTATATTACATAAACTTGCCTTTATTTTTGAAAAAAGTGGGGGCAGATGTACCTTAAACAACAAGTTTAAGCTCTATATCACAATTTTGAGAATGTCCTTCAATGTTTTCCTTCTCTGATTCCGAGTGGATCCTCAAAGCAGAGGTCTCCTGTAAAGGTCCCGTGCATCCGAGCCGCTCGATCAAGATGGAGCGGTTGATATGAAATACAGGTTTTTTAAACCTTTACAGCAGACCTCTGAACAACAGAGGATCCATGCTCTCTGTTTAACTTCGTTTTCCACCTCCCCATTTTGAGATCTGCTTCATCCTCCTTATTATGCTACTTTGGAAAAGACGAGGAGGAAAAGATGATGTTTCAATGATCATGCGAACAAGGAATGGACATTGTAATACAATCTTCGAAAGATGAAGTTCTCCCAAAAAAATGGCAGTCACAATTGCAGGTCAATGACGTTATTAGAAATAACATCAGCATAACAACCGGATAAATTATCATTAACAGAAAAAAGATAACAAAGATTAGAACAAGTTCAGTTTTTTACCCTTAATAATTATAACCAATAGTTTTATTTGATTAGACAATGATAGCAAAGTAGTCTTCTAGTGGTGCACAAGCTGTAATAGTAAGGGATGGAACTCTACTGAATAGAAGACCAGTGCCATATGAGGTCTTCAGATATCTTAGAATCATATGGGTTGCATCCATATATGCATGTCTATGTTGCTCCATGAACCGACTCACTTTGCTTACTGCAAAGGATATATCTTGTCTAGTGATGGTCACATATAGGAGCTCCCCAACGAGCTCCATGCACCTCCTCTTGTCTACCTCGTTAGGGTCATCATCATACAATTTCATGTCCAGGTCCATGGGAGCAGTGACATGCCTGCAATCTGCCATACCTGTCTCAGAGAGAAGATATGTAATGTACTTCCTCTGAATCATCACAAGATCTCGCTAGTTCCCGGCAAACTCTACTGCAAGTAAATAGCGTAGATTGCCAAGTTCCTTGATCACAAACTGTTGACCTAGGAAGTCCTTAGCAGCCTGGATGCCATGCTCCTCATTCCCTGTAACAATGATATCATCAACATAAAACAAGCATGGCGACCATACCTCTCTGAGTCCTATCAACAAACAATGAATGATCGATAGACGATCTCAAAGCCTACCTTGGTGTCCCACGACTATGCTCCGATCCCATCCATTTTATGTGCTTTTGTTTGCCCTAACAATCTCATGGTCTTAATAACTACATTTCTACTCGAACATCCCCCAAACTTCCTTAGTTTATTGACCTTTACCCATGCATACTTTTGCATCCTTTGTCATATATCAATGACCCCATCACTATGTCCTCAACTTCGTTCAACCTCTGGTCAACATGACTTTTCACATGGGTAATTTGATTTTGACTCCGACCGAATGGACCCAAACCACTCAGTCAAACATCTTAATAAAAATATAATTTGATTCCGTGATAGGTGTCACATTGTCAACCCAAATCGAATAAATCAAACTGCGCCTAGATCAACCAAATACCCACTTTTACTTAGTAGTTTACAACATTTGTATGTTAGTCCCATAAATTAGGTGACTCATATGCATCATTGAGGTTTGTCTATTCTTGACAATCTGAACAGTGGAGACTCATCACCAATTGAAGTCCCAATTATTTTTTATCAGAGACTCCTGACCAAATGCTGCAAGCTAGCGTGATTAGAGACCCCTGACCAAATGCTGCAAGCTATCTTGATTAGTGTCTGATATGTTCCAACAATAGAAGAACCACTGTTGAAAAACAAGCCATTTACGGATATCAAAGTGATATCCATATTCGTATGCATTTTAAAACATATATAGATATAGATGTTTGTGATTGAGAAGATGGAGCAGATGTTGGCGAACTGGAGGTCTGCTTGCTTATCTCGTGGTGGTAGATTGGTGTTGCTGAGATCGATTATCTCCGTGATTCCTATTTTCTTCCTATCGTCTCGGCTTTTATCCTGGTTGGGATGATTCAGGGACGGTGTACTGTTCGAAAGATGATAGTGTCTTTAGGGTGCGTAGCTTGGAGGAGATGAACAAAGCCCTAATGAGTAAGTGGATCACCCATATATGAGGAGACTGTGACATATTAGTCTGCATGCTGATTTGGAAGATTTATGATTTGGATTGTTCCTTACCGAGCCCGGGGGTCTTTGGTTCTGCCCTCTCTTATTTTTGGAGAGGGATTTGTGGTGTGGTGCATGAGATTCACCCTTTCTTGAGGACGGTCGTGGGTGATGGGACGTGCTTCAAGTTTTGGGCTGATGACTTGAGTAAGGGCGATGCATGTGGTTCATGTTACCCACGGCTGATGGCGTTGGCTGTTGATTCAAACTATTCCATTGCGGATGTCTAGGATGGGCACTCGTTTTCCCTCATTTCAGATATGAGCTGTTGGATCAACGCATGCGCGAGCTTTGGTGATGATGTAGGAGCTAGAGAGCACTGAGGAACCCGTGGAGAGGCGAGGCTATCTGAGTTGGTGTGATGGTTCTTTGACTGTGGGAAAGGCGTACAAGGCCTGAATGGTCCAATGGTTTTTGATCATGGAGGGTGCGTGGCCGACTGTAGAACTATCTGGAGGTGTACGATTTTGACCTCATGTGAAGATTTTTATGTGGGTGTTTAAGAGAGAGAGATTGTTGGCATGTGACAGATTTGCACGGTTTGTTCAGGCCGATGACCCGACTTGTTCTCATTGCCAGGTAGATGTTGAGAGTGCGGACCACCTATTCTTCATGTGTAGAAGCTCCATGAATGCTTGGGAGCTATTTTAGTTATCTTTGTAATCAACTTCTAATTACTTCTTTGATGATTAAATAGTGAAGTTTTTGAGCATACACATATACGGTGGAGATTCTTTTTCCTTTAATAAAAATACAAATGTCAAAAACTGTAAAAAAACAAATACGGTGACAGATCGGATACGGACAGATCAATATCCGTTCGCATCACTACCCGCGCGCAACCTCTAGTTGCCTAGTGCTTTTTCCTACGATCGGTAATAATCAGCACCGATATGATTAATCATTTATGTACGTTGAGTGCATAGATTCTTCCGGACAACAGACAGTCATTTTTCTGTCATTACCTGACACAAATACTATATAACACATCTATATATAATATTTACATTATATCTTGTAAGAATTTCATTGGTTTTGACAACATTTGATATGCTTTTATATATAATAACATATGACGTATACATATAACTTTATGATTTCTTAATATTTCTTCTTTTTTTCCTGAAAAAACGATCAAAGTTCATTCATCACAACAGAATTGAGGTAGCCAAGTCCCACAGAGTTTCCTCAGAAAGATAGTACATCACCAGAGAGTTATCAAGGGCCTGTAAGACACCGGGCGCAAATAAAACAAACATCATAGATTGGAGCAAAAGATATGGATGATGTGATATCCTAAAAAGTTTCAAAAACCAACTCCAATGAGTTTTTCCTAATTGGATCGTTTGCTGTAGTACAACCGGTGCTGTACTCCAGCGGATCGTTCGATGGGGATCGGACGACCCTCATAAGGGGCCGACCATCCCCGACCCTCTATGAAGGTCGTCCGATCCCAATTAGATGGAGCACATCATAGGCTGTACTACAGGCAGACGATCCAACCTCGAGTTTTCCATGTATTAAAAAAAGGTGATGAATGCTCTCTGAATCTTTTTGTTCGCAAACAACCACAAAAAGTAAGTCGCTCTGTGTACCAAAGAGAGGTTGAGTCCCCTAAGTGTGTTTGTTTGTAAATTACATGCAGGAGATTAGAGGAGCCCTAACACGGACCTTCCAGGTCTCAGACATCGCAACAAGCACACGACTCGAAAGATTTATCGACCAACCAACGAAAGAGAATGCATTTTTAAGATTGGATAGCCCAGCTTCTTTGTAATTCAAAATGTTGAAAGCTGATCTAGCTAACCGAGAATTATTGAAGAGACGAAGATTTAGAATACCCCATCCATCATTCGATTTAGGACATCGAATTTTGTTCCAAGCCATTTTGGCTTGATGGCGGGTTCAGGTGTTACCGCCCCCACAGAAATTTTCTTCTGATTTTGTCGATCTTATCGATGATGCCAATCTTGTCTATTAAGATTTCTTCCTATCAAGTGAATGCTCTCTTATACCATCAGTTTATAACATATTTTTCCATCTTAAGAAGGACACTTTTAAGGATGTGATAATGCATCTCTGATATCATTAAAAAATATATTGAGAATTTCCAAAGATAATACTTTTCATAGATAACGTTAAAAAAAATTTGTTGTGTTCTCTTTGCCTTGATATTTTCATCATAGTAAGCACAAGGTAACACATATGTGGTACGCCTTCATTAGGGCATCAATTTTAACCAAATTTCTTGTACCCAATTCACATTGAGGTTGTAGCAACTCAAGCCTTCCATTTTTGGAATGAAGTTGTAAAATTACTACACCACTTAAACCCCTCCAAAGCTTTGGTATCTCACGATGTTACACAATATTATATAGAGAAAAGGGAACCTACTTCATGAAGTAGGTAACTTCACGTACTCCATTCCTATTTTTCATCACTTTTTTTTGAAAAATACAACCATACATTTTCATAACTATATCTCTCTAATAACTATTTCGATTTCGTCAGAAACAAAGAATCCTATGCCCTCCCATACATAACATGTCAGTTACATTAATTATAAGACTGTTAAAATTACCCGTTCTAGATGGAGGGCATAAGAGTCTCTTTTCTGTCGAAATTGGAATGCCATATTAGAGGGATATAATGATGAAAATACATGGTGATATTTTCCAAAAAAAATAAAAAAAGTGCTAAAAATGAGCATGAAATATGTAAGAGTACCTACTTAATGAAGTAGGATCCCTTTTCTTTATGTACATATGCTTATATGACATCATTTCTTCTAGAAGAAGCTTAAGTGTTTACATATATACTGCTTAGCATATAACTTCTACATGTACTACCTCCATGTATGTGTTTTGGAGGATTCAAAAAATACCAGTATAGGAGTACCAAGTTCAGTTCACACGTGTATCGTACGTGTGAGTCGGCTGGCACACATGTGAAAACTTAGACCCCATCGATAGTACTTGAGATCGGGCTAACAATTAAACATGAACCCTTCGAGGGAGATATACAAAATAGGGTTGATATATAATATAGGGATTTTTATCCCACAAACCTTATAAACTTTATAAATTACCTTATCAACCTTTGAAACAACGCAATTTCCCCTCGACCCTGTAAACTTGCTAATTCTTACCCCTTGAACCCGCGGTTAATCTATTTGAAACTCATGATGGTTCTTGAGGTAATTTACGAGGTCGATGCGGTAATTACGTTTTGCAAAAGGTCGTAGATGTAATTTAACAATTTTCTAAGGTTAGCTGAGGTAAAAATCCTGTATATATAAATGTTAGTGGTGATTTTTAAATTAAAAGTTAAGCTCTCAAATAAATTACCATAATATTTTTATTGTGATAATTTTACAATATGTTACCAAGTGAAGGCTTGCTTATGATTGATTCAGCTTTATAATTCATATGCTAATATTTAAAAAATGACAACACAACAATATCTAGTTGAAAAACTCAGATGGCACACATTATATGTTTTCTATCATAAAGAAATACACACACACATGGCCTCTAGTTTGTCATAGGAAGGGTACATAAGGCTATATGCTTTAGAATATGTTTAAAGGTTGACATGCATACTTATGGAAAACTTATCAGATATATCACATGATGAAAACAAATGTAGATATATCCATGTATGATTCGCAGATATATCCATATATGATTCGCTTTTGTATATGTATAGCATTTTCCCAATTTGGATGTGCCATGTGTAGATTGTTGGGAAATGGAGAATGGTGGGAGGGAGAGAGGGAGGAGAGAGAGGAGAAAGCCATGTGTAGATGGCTGGGAAAGGCTGAGAATAACTAAAAGTTCTAAGCCTTCTCCCACTATGAGTAGGGTTGGCTACATGGATTCTTGCTCAAATCCATGTTGAAAGATTCGACTATTTTTTACGCTGGCTGTCGACTACCTAACGCAATCCCTGAAAGAGGGGGATTTGAACCCTGATCTTTTAAGTGGTAGAGACACTGCACCGCCACCAGACCATTAAAGTGGCTGAAAATAACTCAGCTTTAATATATAGAAGAAGTATAGATAGATATAGATGAGAAGCATCGCAACATAATCCACGCATTGACGAAGCATTGGAACCAACTATTAACCAAATGCCTTGGAGAACGTCAGAGTTTTATGAAAGAAGTTTATCCATCCACCACTAAGATGCAACTAAGTTACAGTGCGAAAAAATCATTAGAAGGGAACAGAACTCCATCGTTTATGACGACAACGAAAGAGTCATCATCCATGGTAGAGATGTACTTATGGACCTGCGATCTACTAAGGAAGATTTCATCGCAGGTAGGGATGGGAGTTGTTCCTCTCGATAGGCGGGATGCTGTTTACATATGCCATAGGACATGCACTTCATACGGGACATTGCGCGGAAGAGGGGCTCCAATCCTAAGACATTGAGAAGAGGTCCCCTACATCTACTTCTTGTTACATGGCATTGAAAGAAAATTATGATATAGAACAAATCCTTGTGATTATCAGATTATCCATCATTACTAGCTTACAAATTTAACTTAATCTCTCATGCATATCATACAATGCTTATAACTGGCTATCAAGAGGAAACTGGACATACACACATTCCTCCATTAACTTGCTCGCCCTCCAGAACTGGTCCTGAGAGTTTCCACTCTGTCTATAACATCCAGAGCTTTATTCCAATCAATGTCGAAATCCACCATGCGTGGCAATGGGAGTCTACGAATGGGAAGGACCTCTTTCTCGTATCCACTGCGCGGGGAATGGCTACTACTCTTGCTCAACCGGTTGTCTTTTGACGTCCATGAGCTCACCCTGTCAAATTCCTGACTTCTGCTTATTCCTGGGTGAGTCTTCGAGCAGTGACAACACGCAGCATTTCTCGGTCCTCCTGGGTTAGATGGGAATTGGGCATGTTGGATTTGTTTTCTGGGGCATGAGAGACCTGTGAAGGGGAGTGGAGTGGAGATTTGACGGAACGGGTGCACCCATTCGCAGCTTTAGACAGGCTGATTAGGTGGTGGAGCCACACTATTAGGTCAAGTATGTAGTCATCGGTTCTCCCCCTGACTGCGTGATGAAGCGTCTCTATCCGAAGTATGTCTGCATGTCCAGTTTGGTTTCGGTTCATTTCGGATCTGCAGTAAGAAAAAGACAAAGATAAGACATTTTTTACTAACAAAAGAAACACAAAATAATACAAATTTAAGAGACATAATAAGAACTCCAGCATTTTCATAATACTTGGTAAATATAATTGTTATCATATGCATCCCTCGGTTTTTTTCTAGCTGAACTTGAAGTTGAATAATATCAAACTAGCGACGAATTTTAATTTCATTAGAACACTCATCTCATGATGCAAAGTACTGCATGAGTTGTATAAAATAGATATAAATGTTTGTAGTCTGAGTATATTTGTGGTAATTTGTATAAAGAATCACACGATTTTTATTTCTTCTGGTTTTAACAAATTCATTGATGTCTTACTTTAACTGCATCATCATTAAGGTAATGTGTGGTTTTAGTTCAGTACAAAATATTATGTACAAGTGAATATTTACAAGGTTACATGTACATTAAACAAAATAGCAAACGATTGCACAAAACGACTAACCCTGTGTTTGCCCACTCTCCGACCCATCCAAAACCATGATGAGCTCTGCAGGGAATAGCATAACAAACAGTAAAACGTAAATAACAAGCATAAGATATGCAAATGCAAAATATGCTAGCTATAAAAAATGGGAAAATGGCCCTACTTGGTTGTGTTATTCGCATAGGAGTAGCCATCGTAATGTCTTCTCCATTTCAGTCTTTATATAAGGAACAGTGAGCTGCTAAGCATGAGCAACCCGAGATTAAAGACTTTATCCTAACAGTTATCAGAATCGAATGCATATTAAAAATATTTGCATACCTCTTCCACCAAGTTCAAATAACTGCAACTGAGTGCGTAAAGCCACCTTTATAGATGGTGGTAGTCCTTGGTAAAGAGTATCTCTCAAGTTAGGAGGCACAGAAGTTGATCTAGATACCTATTAGGTAATGGATAACAGTGATAAACAGTTTTACTTTAATTTAACTGGCATGTTAAAATTGCTACCACCAACATTTACATTTATCATCACGATCCATGACATCTTCTTAAGAATGAAAATGCATATAGGAATGTTAGTAGTTGAACACGGGTAAGATAAACAATTAGGTCTTTCCATGGTTTATTTAACATATCTTGATTTAGTCCCGCCATCATTAGCTATAAGAACAATGAGAGGATAGGCTCGTAGATATGGCCTTGTATAACCAAAATTCTTGAAAAGAAATACGTTAATATCTATAAACAATTAGGTATTTCCATGGTTTATTTAATATATCTTGATTTAGTCCCGCCATCATTAGCTATAAGAACAATGAGAGGATAGGCTCGTAGATATGGCCTTGTATAACCAAAATTCTTGAAAGAAATACGTTAATATCTATAAACAATTAGGTCTTTCCATGGTTTATTTAATATATCTTGATTTAGTCCCGCCATCATTAGCTATAAGAACAATGAGAGGATAGGCTCGTAGATATGGCCTTGTATAACAAAATTCTTGAAAAGAAATACGTTAACTCTGAGTAGTTTCGTAATTACCCCAGAAACTCTCGATAATCACGAATTATATCCAGACCCCGAATAACCGCTCCGTTTTACACTCATAACCTTCCGTTAGTTTAGTCCATTAACTCAACCAGATAGCTGAGTTAATCTAACCAATCATTGATCTAACGACTGAGATTAATAAAAAAAAGAAAGAAAGCAGAAAAGGAGGTCGACTTCCAGGGGGAGGAGGCTCGACTTGGGCTGGGGGGGGGGGGGGGGTGGTTGCCCGACCTGGTCTGGAGGAGGTGGGGCTTCCAGTCAGGGGGTGTTCCACTGGGGGGGTCAAGCTTCCATGGGGGGGGGGGGAGGGGGAGGGGGGAGGGCTTCGAGCAGGGGCGCAGGCGGGGGCTTCCAGGAGGAACTCGATTGGGTGGGCGGGGGGGGGGGGGGGGCTGGGAAGGCGTTGGTGGGCTCTGAGCAAGGGCATAGGCAGGGGGGCTTCGAGCAGGGGCTTCCAGGAGGAACCCGGTCGGGTGGGGGCTGGGGGGGCTGTCGCGGGGCTCGCGGGGGGGGGGGGGGGTGGGTCTTCGAGCAAGGGCGCAGGAGGGGGCTTCCAGGAGGAACTCGACCGCCGCCTGGGCGGGGGAGGGGAGGTTGGGGAGCGGCGGCGGGGGCTTCCGCGGGGCTTGGGGGAGGGCCAGCTTTACCGGAGGGGGGGAGACATTTTGTTTGATCTACAAATGGCATCATGTTATAAATACGATGTGTTTCGAAGGGTAAAATGGTCAACATATGACTTTTTTCGTCATAGTTAACGGGAAATTAAGATAAAACTTCACACAGGGTTATGCCATGTAAAGGTTAAGCATTATTCAGGGTCCTGGATGTAATTCATGATTATCGAGGATTTTGGGGTAACTACGAAACTACTCAGGGTTATGGGTATAAATATCCCAAAAATCAATTGACTGACAGACAACTAATGACCCAAATTGTGGGTTTCTTACTTTCATTTAAGACATTACGATGGCTACTTCTTGTGTAAGGATCCAGTCTCGAAGATTGACTAATTTGATATCAACATTGGTTTACATCAAGGTTCAACTTTGAGTCAATTTCTTTCTACTTTGATTATTGTGTTGATTGATGAGACTAAATGGAGTAAATGAGAAGCTTGAGGTCTTGAGACACGCATCAGAGACTAAAGGATTTCGTATAAGTAGGGCTCATATTGAATATATGGAGTGTACTTTTGATGGAAGCAATGATGAAGGAATTGAGATGAAGATTGGCGACGATAACATTCAGGGAGAGAGTTTCTTTTAGACACCTGGGATCGATTTTGCAACATGATGGGAAATTGATGGAGTTGTTACTAATAGAATAAATGCAGGCTGGCTAAAGTGGAGAGGAGCATATGCTATTCTATGTGATAAGAAAATTCCTTTGAAAATCAAAGGAAAGTTCTACAAAGCAGCAACTGTGAGACCCTGCTGTGTTCTATGAATTTGAATGTTGGCCTGTGAACCATAGACATGTGCAGAGAATGACATTAACAGAAATGAAAATGCTAAAGTAGATGTGTGGATACACACATAAAGATCGGATTCGGAATGATGCAATCAGAATGAAAGTTGGTATAGCTCTGATCGAGGGAGAAAATCGCTTAAGGTGGTTTGACCATTTGCAAAGGAAGTCAACTGATGCACCGGTTAGGAGATATAAGTTTTGGTATGTTGAGCCAGCTAAGAGCGGACGATGAAGGCCCAAAAATTGTTAGTATGGGACTATACGAAGGGATCTTAGTTTTTTAGATCTAAGCTCGAGAATGACCCAAGATATATCTGAATGGAGGCAAAGAATCCATGTATCCGGCCCTACTTAATGTGAGAAAAGGCTTTGTTGTTATTTAAGCATATGCTTTGGTCGTGGAGACCAATGGCCTGCCCCTTGATTAGTTGCAACCCTAGAATGTTGTTTTTAGTCAAAAAAGGGAACACGTGAAGGCGTCGTCCCACGCAGAATAATTAATTAGAGAAGCAAAAATCATTACATGAGCCAAAAGTCTTAGAAGAAAAACTGCCATTTTCTACCTAAAAACGCTCCCTATAGAAATGATTCCATTGCAAGCAAGCCGGGAGTGCCCATATTACTGCAATCGATAGAATTAGATCTTTATTTGGATAGAAACGAGAGCTTAAAAGTAATCCCACCATCCAATAAGGTTACTAAGCATCCATCCATCGGACATGCCTAACTTTCCATGTTTCTTTTGCTTTCTTACAGCCCGCATATAGAGCACTTTTTTTTGAAGTCAAAAGAGGGGGTAACACGCAGCGGTGTCCGCCCCAGAATTTTATTTAAAACATAAAAAGTACATACGGAGCACTTGTTGTCAATGATTGAGAAGGGTTTAACACATTGATGAATCTCCATTTCATCACCTTTATTCTATCATTTTGGCCCTCAAAACCCCAGCAAATGCATGTAAATAGCATCAATTTTGTACAATAATAGCATTCATTATTCATTTGTATTAATTGTATATAAAATAAGGCTTTTAATGCCAAAATTATAGAATAAAGAGAAGGAAAGAAAAAGGAATAAAATATTACAAATATTTTATGACCCTAACCCCGAGACCAAGGCAGCATGGAATTGGTCGACAAGGAATAAAGTAGGGGGAGATAAGGGCCGATATACAATAAATACCTCATTTATTTATTCATCCATTTATGCATTTTTGACACCTATTTTATGCATAATTGTTTATTCATCAAATAAAGAACTTTGTTCATAAAAGTTGTAGATAATAATGTAAATAAAAATACAAAATTGAGTTTGTATAAAAATAATACACAGTGTACATTTTATGCACATGATAAAAAAGCCAACAGACCCATATCTTGCAAATAAAAACTCCAAATCACCCAAACTCACCTTTAATTGTATAATAGCATTTCATAAACTATTTTATAAAATTGGTTTCATAATTTTTGGAGTCCATCTGTGGAAGATAGGTTTTTGGCCCTTCTTGTACAAAATACCTGATTAAAACATTCATTACATTCACCATTCATTATTTTTATAAATTAATATTTTTAGAATCTTGTAAATAATGTATATAATTCATCTACATATTAGCCTTAGAATAAACCAAAAAGAGTTTGTAAAATAAAATAAAATAAGTCTATGAAATATATATAGGCAATATACCTATGAGAAGGTGTACTTAAATAAAAGAGGAAAACATTCTTTAATTATTCAATTCTCTTATATTTGTATATGTTATATATAATCTTATTAAAAATACAAATCTATAATAAAAACACATAAAATTAATCAAATAAATACAATGTATATACTATACATGTAAAATACCTATAAGTATACTTACATACATATATACCTATTTATTTAAATATATAAATGAAACTCATAAAAATCAAATAAAATACATTATACTCACAAAAATAAGTTATAAATTTATAAATAAGCCAAGAAAATAATAAAAGAAATAAATAAATTAAAATAAAATACCCAAAAACACATGTAAATACATACATATACACATTATTAGAATAAAAATCAAATAAAACACCTCGAAAAATTCAATAAAAATCATAAACAAATACTAGATGAAATAACACACATTTTTTATTTTTTAAGAAAAAATAAATAAAATCATTTAGGACGTCAAATAAATGAATCTTCCTTCAGATTTGCTATTTTGTCTCGTAGCGGCCTACGTGGCCCAATGAGGCGCCGGCCAACGTTGACTCCCAGGTCAACTGTCCCATCCTTGCCTGGCGTCTCTGAACAGTCTACTCCCCGATTTCATGCCTTTTCCCGGGCACACCATCCATCAATCGACAACGCTTCCTTCACAAGATTTGTTCCCTAATCTTCCATGATGCCCGCCGAATCATAGATCAACCTAATACTCTCTAGATCATGCAATAATCGCCGGTTCAATAAGGCCACTCGCCAATGCTTATAAATAAAAAGCTCTGCTTCCTTCCTCGAATTTGGCCACTTTTTATCCAATCTCAAGCCTTAATTCTAGTCCTAGGACATTCCTCGTGACAGGGGGAGTGAGCTGGTGCCTCGAATCGGCCGGAGAGAGGAGGATTTTGTCGCGGCGGAGCTCCGGCGTCCGCCCTGCTCCCTGGAGGCCCCAGGTATAAGAGCTGCCCTTTCATGCATTTTCAGTTAGCCTTTAATGTTAGCATTTCATTCCAGTAGTTAGATTAGTTGTTAGTTAATCATCCTAGCGTAAAAATCAAAAATCGAAGTTCGCCGGAGCTCCGCTCCGGCGACTTCTCCACGTAGACCTGATCGTATCCGACCGCCCTGTTCACCCCATTTCGAAACCCACGCTTTCTCCATCCATCGCACTCATCAGATCAACCCAGGACCCTAGGTCCTGGCGAATCGAGGCTCCACCTCCGCCGTTCGCCGGAGCCTCTCCGCCCACCTCCATCTTGCATCGCAGCTTCATAACCCCGGGTCGAGGAGAAAGCTCTCTCGCCCGCGGTTCTTCCTGTGCAGGTACAACGAGGAATCGAGTCCTTCTGGGCTTGCGTTGACCCAGGGAGAGGTTCCTGGGGGTCCTCTTCTTCTCCGACCTCGCTCCATCGACTCGGACCTCCAGGAGCCATCAAAGAACCGTCAGACGACGCGGAAGCCTCCCAGCTACGATCAGAGAGCTTCAGATGCGCGGGAGGTGCCCGGAGGAGCCCGAGCTACCCGATCGAAGCTCGCCGGGGGCGAGCTTCTTCCCAGTTCTTCCAGGTGCTTCCGTACCGTTGGATCGAGAGGGGCGGCCCAGATTGAACGCCGACCGTCCGATGAAGATGTGCATCCACCGTCAGATCAGCCAGGAGGGTCTAATCCTGGCCCTTCATCGCCGAACCGATGTCCGCCGTCCGATGGTTGCCACGTGTATAAGTGGCGCCTCCAGCGCCGCAGGATGAGAAGCCTTATTTAGGGGTAAATTTCACATCTCACCCCCTGCTTTTTGTATTTAGTATTTAATCCCAAAAATAAAAGTTTCAGTTGTAAATAAGTTGTAAAAATTGCAGTGGACCCCCTGGTGTTTACAATATTTACATTTTAGTCCCTCCGCGCCTCACGTGCAGCAACCACGTGAGGCGCGTGAAAATTTGCATCTAAACCCTGCCGGGTTCTTGTATTTATTAAATGGTCCTGAAAATAAGAGTTAAAGTGTATTATGTTGTAAATTTTGCATGTATGCCCCTGCCAACTATTTTTATTTGCAAAAACACCCCTGCCAGGCCATTTAATTTTTGAAGGCTTTGTCTATTTATTTTATGCCTCATATTAAATCGAAAAATCTTACAAAAATAGCCTTAAGCTCCTGTTTGGTCATGCTTGAACGCCATATTTTTAGTTTACATTTTGTTGCATTTTTGCATTTATTAAAAATCAAAACATGTCTTTATTCCATGTCTAGCTTATAAAATCCCAAAAAAATATAAAAATGCCTCGAAAAATTCCAAAAAAATCACCTAAGGTGTATCTTGACCTATATTAGTGTCAGTCCAACAATCCTAAAAATGTCAAAAAGAAAACCTTAAAAATTCAAAAATATCCAAAAACTTCGAAAAAAATATAAAAAATCAAAGAAAAATCAGAAAAATGTAAACTCAGGCCCTACTTATGCTATATTTTATTATTGTTATTAGAAAATTAAGTGGAAAATTTTTGAGGCTGTTAGCTATTTTTAATCTCTGATTTTGTGACGGCCAGTACCTAGTCCACTGTTTGCTATTATTTAGCTATTTTAAAATACTAAAAATGTTTGCAAAAATACCCAAAAATCATAAAAACAGTAAAAAGCCATGAAAATTCCAAAAAAGATCCTTTTCCTGAATTTTTGACTATTTTTGAGTATTTTTGTGAATATTATAATATCCCTTTTATGTATATATATCTATATATCAAAAAAAACATATATATATATATTATATATAATTAGTAATATATCTTCTCATTATCTTAATTTAATATAAAAAAATATATATTTATATATATACATTACATGTATTATAAGCTATATGTTCACCCTCTATGTATATATATATATATATGTAATATATTTGTATTATATAAATATATATATAATACTTAATTATTATATTTTAATAATATATATATATAATATATTTCTTTAAAAAAAAAAGAAAGAAACCCACACAAGGATGACTATGATTGACACGTAGGCTATTGCATTTTGTGTTGCTCTCTGTGGTTCGACCTCTACATATTTGTCACTATACATTTTATGGTAGAGTAAAGTAAAGATTAATTCACATTTATTTTTGAGCTTGATTGTTGTATTCTTTGGATTGTGGGTTAATTGCTGATTAACACCAGTCTTCTATGAGTGGTCGCCTCAGCGACAACACTTCTATATTTTTCATGGTGACTCTCGTGGATTACCCCTGTTATCACACATCTATCCTTAGGAGTCTCCCATGCCTCAGTAGCCATAAGATCTTGATACATGTTGGGACCTTCAATTCCCATATCAACTTGTAATCGTGGATCAAAGGCTTCGACAGTTCGCCTGGATGTATGTCAATGGCTTTGCATGCACACCACATCGTGAAATCACCATTTCTCCAAGCCCAATGATTACGGTCTTCGCCAAGCCCCTCCTGAGAATAGAAGGCATCCAAGAGCTTCATGAGGTCCTGAAACCGCTGTTTTGAAAATATCCGAGTGAAAGGTGGGAATCCACCCACCACCCACCCAAGATTCCAAAAACTGAAGCATACCGATTATTGGCTAATGCAACAACCATGGAAAGTGAGTCGATAGTGCCCTTCCATCTGTATAGTCATCAGTCTAAAATGCAAAGAGCATCGATCTCCAAGTACAAGGCCAAAAAGCACCGGAAGTTGTGGGAGTGCATAATAAATTCCTTTCCAGAATGGAGATGAAGAATAAAGAGGTATGTGAGCAAGGGACCTATGGGCATAGATATCATATATTCCACGGATTAGTCTGCAACATGATTCCTCACTATCTCCCCAGATCCTTACGACCCATTTCAATAGTAGTGCTTTATTCATAGCATCCAAGAGAGGGATACGGAGTAGGTGAAGTGGGCACTCCACCTAGTTCCTTACAACCCATTTCTCGACCCAGTGGGAGGAGACGGAGGAACCACATTCTTTCGATTGAGGTTGGTGGGCGGATGTTTGAGGGTGACAAAGAGGTGGGAGCGGCACTGCGGTCGCATTTCCAGGCGTTTGGTCGGCGTCGGTTGCACAGTAGTTGGGGATGGCAGGGGAAAGGAGTGTCGAGAGTTTCAGAGGATGAGGCTTATCTCTTGGTGAGAGAGTTCACAAGGAGGTGAAGCGGGCACTCCATGAGCTGAGCGCGGATGGGGCACCAGGCTCTGACGGTTTTTCTGTCAGTTTCTATAGGGAATTTTGGGAGTTGATTAAGGGAGAGGCCTTGGAGGTGATGGTAGAGTTTCGGAGGGCAACTGTGGGTTCGAAAAACTCAACAAGGCGCTTATTTTTCTTTTGCCGAAGAAGACTATGCCCGTGAAGGTGGAGGAATTCAAGCCCACTGTGATGTTGAATGTTATTTACCTCCTTATCTCTAAGATCGTGGTTAATCGACCGAGGCAGGTGATGGATATGATTATTTCTCTGGAGCATCGACGTTTGTACCGGGGCGTGCCATGGGTGGATGGGTTGGTGATGGCTTCGGAGATGGTGATGGATTGGAAGAGGTCCAAGATCAAAGGCGTTTTGTGGAAGATTGACTTTTCCAAAGCCTATGACTACGTTGATTATGACTACGTTGATTGGAGATTTTTATGGGCATCTTTGCAGAGGAGGGGTTTCCCAGAGTTGTAGATTGCTTGGATCAAGCGTTGCGTTACGACGGCCTCGCATGCGGTGCTCATCAACGACCGTCTGGAAGGGGGGTTTTTCCAGCCCCAGTGGGACATCAAGCAGGGTTGCCCATTAGCGCTGATGTTGTTTGCTATTGTGGCTGATGTGCTGGCAGTGATGGTCAAGCTGGCGGCCATGGATGGTTGGTGGTCGGGTTATTGATGCGAGGAGATCTCCATTCCATTATTACAATATGCTAATGACAAAGTCCTTTTCTCGGGAGACGATGAGGAGGGGATTAGGAGGGCGTCGAGGGTTGTGGAGGTTTTCGGTGAGGTTTCCGGCCTTCATATCAATAGGGACAAGTTGGTGGTGGTCCCCTTAGGGCTTTCAGAGCTGGAGGTCCTGAAGGCGTCGGAAAAGTTGGGTTGCCCGGTCGTGGCCTTACCGATCTCTTATCTAGGTTTGCCTTCGGTGGCAGGGAGGCCGAAGGTGAGGGATTGGAGGTCGTTGGTGTAGTGACTGGAGGGAAAGCTAGCGGGGTGGAAGGCGATGTTGCTTTCAAAGGGCAGGAAGCTGGTTCTCCTGAAGCATGTTCTCTCGGCGATTCCTATTTTTTTCTACTTTGCGAGGGCTTTGCCCGTTGGCGTGCACTCGAAGATTGAAGGTTTGATGAGAAGATTTTTCTGGTCTGATGGCATGCAAGGTAGGGGAGGTTTGCATCTGGTCGATAGGAAGAAGGTGACGACACATAAGAGGAAAGGTGGCTTGGGGGTTTGGAGGTTGGGAGAGATGAACAAAGCCTTCATGGAGAAGTGGGTGATGCGTATTTGGGGGGAGTCAGAGGATCTGGTTTACAGACTGTTGAGGAAGATTTATCGAGTGTCTATGGCGTTGGAGGTGGAGTTGGGACACATCCCATCTTCTCTATGGAAGGGACTTCAACAGGTCGTTCCCGAGCTCGCATTTCAGATGAAGCCTATCTTGGGGAATGGTGGTGGTTTCTGTTTTTGGCAGGACGACTGGATGGGGGAGGGGACCTTGGGTGAACGTTTCCCCAGATTGCTTCAGATGGCGGTGGACAAGGCCGATGCGGTTCACGATGTGTGGGAAGGGGGGGATCTGGTCTCCGACCTTCTTGGCTGATTTGTCGGAGCAGAGAGTAGAGGAGTTCTTGAGGTTGCAGTCAGAGCAGGTTCGGGGAGAAAATCCGTCAGTTGGCAGGGATCATTAAAGTCTGGGGTGACAACAAATTCTCGATCAAGAAGGCTTATAGGTTCTTTGTGGAGGTAGGGAGGAAGGTGTAGAAGAGAAGGTGAGGGTGGACATGGGAGTGATTTAGAGGGGCAAGGTGCATGCGAGACTGAAGGTGTTTCTATGGTTGTTTAGGCTTGGGAGGATTTTCACGAAAGCGCGACGATGTCAAGTGTTGGAGGTAAATGATATTCTCTGCGGCAGATGCAGCTCAACGGTGGAGGACATGGATCATTTGTTTTTGTCTTGCGCATCCTCGGTTGAGGTATGGGACAGGGCATGCATCGTTTGGCTTGGTAGTCGGGATTGTTTGAGCTTCTGGAAAGACATCAGATCTACTTGCAGGTTCAGACATGAGGATAACGCGCTTCCCTTCGCTGTGGTTTGGGCCATTTAGTGCGTACGGAACAATAATCTTTTTGGGGGTGGTCGTTTTTATTATGAGAATGCAATCAAGCATTGTAAGGCGCTGTGTAGATCCTGCATTTTGTAACAACGTGTATCCTTTTCTTTCTTTATATTTATAATATATATCTGCGCTTTTAGAGGTAGATCCTAATTTGGGAGGCCACCCGCATACTTCTTTCAAAAAAAATCCAAGAAAGGGATACCACGGCCTCTTTCCTCTTCGAGAAGCGTAATTGTATCCCAGGCCACTAAGTGTATTCCCACAAATTCTGGATGGACCCACCCTAAAAAAATCCTCTCGTAATCTTCTCAAGGCGATGATGTATCCCTACACACAACAGTCTCGATGACAAAATAACATGAATAGCCACTAGGACTGCCTTTACTATGACTAAATGTGTCTCACGCGACAGAATCGTTGAATAAAATTGTATCATTTTGCTATAATGAACTTGTCCCGGTTGAGTTCAAACCAGATATTTCATCAAGAATGTCCAGAACAATAATAATTCCCCTCACCTCTTCCCTGCCTCCTTAATGAATAAAATTGTATCATTTTGTATAGCAGGATGAGGATGGAGATTTCACCCATTGAGTATTCAACAAATGTGTATGTACATATGTAGACATAACAAATAACATAGGGGCTAGCAGACATCCCTATCGAGAACCCTATTTTATGTGTATGTACAATATGCAATACCAACACGAGAGAACAAAAATCAAATTTTACTAATATATCAACATGTTTGGCAAGATTCATAGTGGCATACCTCAAGCCCATGAAGGAAGAATCCTAAAGGAAGAAACATAGTCTAGAAATCAGTCATTTCGTTGATATTTCGACCATTTCGTCGATATCTCGACCATTTCATCGATATTTCGATCATTTCGTCGATATTTCAATCATTTCATCGATATTTCAGACGAAATTCAGGAAACATGAGATATAGAGTAGTTTCAGTACACCGATATCCTCGAAATCGAAATTTTAGCAAAATTTTTCCGAAATTTCATGAAACTTAAGACCTTTACCGCCTTCTGGTCGCCCGTTCACTAGTATAGAGTATGATGCTGTAGTGACACATCTTTTCATCCATGAGATCTATGTATGCAGGAAGTCATGTTTCACTAAGCATATCACAAGAACATCCAATCTACATTGCCATGTCTTGGAGAAGTTAACTTCCCAAAGGTCATTCGTTCCCTGTCTTTTTTTCCGGTGAACCACAATATTTGTGGCCATTACCAAGTTGTCCCCAATTTGTCTTCCAGAGATGAAAGTAGATTGGACCAAAGAAACAAGAGTTCCAAAACACCATCAAGCATGTTTACCAAAATCTTAGCCACTATGAGATAAATGGCATTTAAAAGAATGGTTGAAGGCCTTCTACACTTTCAAATGTCTCCTTTAGTAGTAAAAATAAGAGAGCCTTACTGATGCTGTCGAAACATGCATTGCTAGGGAAAACTCGCCAACCACTGCCACAACATCTTCCCCAACAACATCCTGGAACTCATGATAGATAAAACAAGAAAAATCGTCTAGCTCATGAGCTCTGTATGCACTCAAATCCATCACCGTTATCCTAACCTCATCTCAGTCAAAGGCCCTAATCAGATGGGAACATTGAGAACTAGAGATAGCCGTTACCCATATACATGTCCATCTCCATCTTATGTTTCCCTCTGTACCTGAAACTATTTCAAAGCAATCGGATAACGCTTTTCCCATATCTTGATCTCCCTCCATACACATATCATCGACTACCACAACATGCTTCAAGTTTATTCTTCTTCTATAATAGGTCGACACATGGAAGTACTTTCTGTTGGTGTCTCCCTGCTTGATCTATTTTTGTATGGATCTCCACCTCCTCAGTCACATGCTTCTTACTCTCCTCGAAAATGACTACGTTGCCATGCTCCTTCGTCAAGTTCTTCTTGTGATCATCCTCTATCTTATCCAATCTTCGAATTTCAGATTCATCACTTGTATGATGACCCTTTCAAAATTCCCTCGGATCCTTCTATACAAAAAGTCATCCATGTGAAGTAACCAACCTCTAGGTTAAGCGAGCAACAACCGAGCCCGTGCAAACCATTAATCACCAGTTTTACGCTACCAAATCTCTGAAACCATCCTCCAACAACCATGCCCCCCCCAATCGCATACTAGAGGCATATGGTCTAGTCTGGAACGCAAACGAGAGGATGCATCTTCCAGAGGAAACATCTCCAATAATTCAATCGACACCAGGAAGTGATCCTGTCTAGATCTAGATCCCGAGTTTCTTCAAGTGAAGCGGACATCAATAGCATCGAAAACCTCAAGCTAAAGATCTCCCACCAATTCCATGAAAACTTCAAAGCCAAAGTCGACCCCACAAAGATGAGGACGGTCCAAGGAAAGGAGGGTTACATTGAAACCCCCAGTGAGTAAACACGGAATTTATCCTGACTTTTCGAAGCTTAGACCACAACAACGATCTCAATGATAGATCCATCAGTCCATATACACAAATATATGATCAACCAAGAGCTCGTATTCCTCGTTAGAAGAACCGTGGGAACAAATATTCTAGCAAATTTGGAGATCATAGAGTATTTATCGCACTTCCAAGCAATGATAATTCCCCCCACGTTGTAGACTGCATCACCTGCATGAAAGTCAGGTAATGTTGGCACTCCAGAAGACTTCCATAGCATTTCACTCCATCAATGTATGTATTTCTTGACGCGTGATAATATCCACATGCCACTCACTCAGGTGAGCACCTACAAATCTTTGTTTCTCTGGATCCCCCCAGACTCTTGATGTTCCAAGATATTAGCTGCATAAGGAACCCTTGGTTAGTCATGTGGTTAGAACCATCCCCACAATCCAGATTGCGTTTCTTTAAAACATTTTTTTAGTCTTCATCTTTCATCAATGGAACCAGCTGGTGCTCCTCGACAAATGCTTTTGGAAGTGAGTGGAACTATTCGTTGGTGTCCCCACCATGGTCGAATTCCTGCTGTAAACCCTCACTTCCCCAGGTAAATTTCAATCTTCCCTTATAGCATTTAATTCTTTACAGGCGAAGGACTCCACCATGTCCTCTGGATCTGTCGCCATGTTTTGGGGTTCGATGGTAGATGTGAGCTGAGGAGCATTCAAGAACACCTCTGAATTCCCCTCTTTCTCTTTAGTACCATCGATGAGAGGAGATCTCCATGATCAACGAGCAGCGAAGCTTCTGCTAGGATGAAAGTAGTAGTATCTCCATGATCATGTAACAGAGGGAATGAGTTGTTGTCTTATTCCATAGGTCTAGGGTTTCTTATATAGAGTGAAACCCTAGAGAACAAAAAAGGGAGAATTACATAGAAGTCCTCGAAGTGTTACATGACTCAAATAAAATAGAAGATACAATAACTCTTATAACACTAATACTCACTCTCAAGTTGGAGCATATCGATCGATATTCCAACTTGGAAATCAACCATGAGAGAGGTTTCTTCGGTAATCAGTAGTTCCTTCTTTCTATTTGTCCAACCTAAGCATTGCATGCTCCAATTTGAGGGGGAGTGTTAGAGAATTTGTGCATGTAGTGCATTGCATCTCTCCATATCTAACTACCACATTCACCCATGTTATTCCCACACTGTGTAAGAGAGAGAGACTTAGTCATATTAATATGGCTATATAAAGATCCCCAAACCCTATGTAACAATTGAGAGCGAGAAAACATAATAGAAACATCAGCCTTGTGAGGCATTCTCATTTGATTTCATCCCTCTTTAAGGAATATGGTTCCATGTAAATCTATGTGTGTTCTATTATTGCTCTTTCTCTTTATCTCTGTCTATGCTTCTGCATTTCATTTTACACAAATAGGTTGTTGCAAGGATGTCCTACATCGCCTTCGTAATGGGCTGATGCAGGATCTCATTTGCTATCTCTATCATCAGAGTTCTTGATCACCACACTCGAACTGCTGGGCACATGTGTTGTTCTGCTTCCATGCATCATTGGCACCAGCCTTTTCAATGGGTTCTGGGCCTTCTGGTTCCATCAGGATGTACTATTTGTTGTGCACATCCATCTCGACGATGTGATATGGGCCCTTTTGATGGCCCCACGAGAAGAAGTAGCATCAACCTTGTGCTCAGCCATGACAAACGAAAAAAGCATGGGAAGGAGAAGAATGGGAGAGTAATCAATTCTTGTCTACACGGGCATGGAACGGAGGTTGTGGTAGACCTAGATATACAATCTTTTCATTAACCTTGTAGGTGCTTTAAGGTCTAAGTGTCAATTTTATATGAGGAAATCCGAACTGGACTAACCCAAGAACTCCAAAGAGCACCCCTTCTGTTGCTGGAAAAACCCCTCGCAGTCGCAGTGGAGTTTACATAATGTATGAACAAATATCTAACTTAGAGGAAAATATGGAGCACAGTATAACTTAGGGAGTTGAAATCAGTTTAAGTCAGGTTGAAAAAGCCATTTTGCCATTTTTAGAAGTAATAGGAGAAAGATCCATTAGCCAATTTAACAGATCCTACAGAATAGGAGAAAGAGATCCATTAGCCAATTTAACAGATCCTACGGAAGAGAGATATCATCAACATAGGAGAAAGAGATCCATTAGCCTTTAACATATCCTACAGAAGAGAGATATCATCAACAATATCGTCAACAGAAGAGAGATATCATCAACAGTTGAATAATTTCAAGCCCCTGAATCAATAATCCATTGTCTAGTAAGAGCGGATGTAATATTCTCCATAGTAGTAGCAAGTCCAGCCGAGCCGATGTAGTTGGGTCATTTCTGAGCAGTTGCATAAGAAGATTGTAATCTTTAGGAGACAAGGGAGCCAGACGATAAGAGGAATAGTTGATGCAATAGTCTTTGCCTCTAAAACGAGTGTTGAAGACCCCATCGTCATTATGCAGAGATATAAATCTCACAAAAAAGTAAATCTTAATATGTAGAGATATCATTTACTGTGTTGAGACCTTTATCTTAGATATCGTCTTATTATGCAGAGATAACAGTTGTACAATCTGTAGAATTTTTATGTTGTCCTCCAGATCTTGGCGCTGATCTCTAATGCTCAGCTTACACTTATCATGCAAATCTCCAGCAAAAAATAACAAAATAGCAAAGATCTTGATGTGTAGCGCACTTGAAAATATAGGACCAACAGATCTCAATCGGGTGTAGTAGCCTTTTTCTTTAAGCATTCTCCAGCATCATATCATAATCTGATGCACCTTCGAAACCTCATATGTAACAGCAGATCACAGCATATAGAGAACAACTTGGCGCAGCCTCTCTTGCCGTGGATCACAGCAACTCTCTAAGCGTTGATCACAGTAGAACAGACGCCATCAATCATACCTCTTGGCGCTCGTAACAACATGACAGATGACATCATTACATGTCACATCATATAGATCTTGGTGTGGTTCACATCAGAACAACTTGCTTTAGGCTTTCTTGGCGTTGATCACAGCAACTCTCTCGGCACTGGTCACAGCGTAACAGATGCCAGCAATCACACCTAAAAGCTAGGGCGCTATTGTAGCACATTACTATTGTAGCACTACTAAAACATAGGGCTTCCTTCGTAGATTGCAGCAGCAGAAACATTAAATCGTGGCGGTGGGCATGTGGAGGGTGAGCAGAGACGAAAAGTGGAGGTGGAGCGAGGTTAACGGTGGGGGTTAGGGTTTGGGTCAAAAGAGGCTCAGAGCTCCTGTCTAGGATTTTCACTGTGATACCATGTGAAAAGAATCAAAATCAATGGGATTGAATAAGATAATTTAATTTAAGAAATAGGTTTTCTTATATAGAATGAAACCCTAAAATTGTAATCAGACAAAAGAGGAAATATGATAGAGTTCTTAACATGGAGATGCCAGCAAATGTCAAAGTATGGAGAACATTAATACAACACATCAGTACTATAACGGTTGCCTCCTTGTAAGCTACCACAATAACCATTGCATTCGCCTCAAACTAAGCAGTGTTGATTGCAGAGCCACCACTTATGATACCTCTTCAATTCATTGTTGTTGCCACCTGAAAGCACGTTTCAAATAAATTCCACATCCTCATCAGCAAGCTCATGTCGAATCGGCCACCTATTTTGGTAGAATTCCATTTCAATCCAAGCACCATCGGAGCTAATCACATGGCACCGATGGTGGCCCTTGTATCAAGCAGCATACAATAATTCAAAGAAACCCAAGTGGGTTATCTGATGCTTAAGCTAGAACGGAATAACTCCAAAATTAATATTTACCACCATACAATCAAAAATCAGGATAAAGGTCAAGTTGGAACTTTATCCTATCCATGAAGATATGTAGATTACAAGAAATATAACTCATCCGGGACAAGATCTTTAAAGCAGGGGAGGAATGGAAATATAACAAATAAATTATTAGGTTAAAAAAGATACCATGTAGTAGAGTCATAAGTTGTTTAGTGTAGTTTTACTTGTTAGAGTGAATTTATAAGGATAATTTATCTTATTTCAAAAAATATAGATAATGGTGAAGAAAAAAAGGGTATATGTTGCATTTCATTCGGTTTTTTCTTCCATCTAATCTTAAATTCTGTTTACATCAATTCTTGAACACAAATACAAGAAAATATTTTATTTATGACTGAACAAACTTACATGTATTTTTGAAGTATGGATTTATGTGTATAAAATATAAAAATAAATCAAACATGTCCGCCTTCCAGTTAGGTTCTTAAAAAAACATAAAAAAACCATTTCTATGCGAGCCTCCTGGCCCGGTCAAACAGCGAAACAGAAGTATTAACATAAATTTTCAAGCAAAAAAATAATGTCAATTAGAGGATATTTGTTGCCATAGAAAAGCAAATATATCTTTTTCAGGCAACCAAATTGTAGAGATATAATATTCACTTCTGTATTTTTCTTATATTTCTATTTTCCGTTGGACTCTTTATGTATTTTACACATAGGCTACTCTCCTATATAAGAGAGCCTAGGGCGGATGGAATAAACAAGTTCTCTTATTTTCCCAACATGGTATCAGAGCGACGGTCCTAGACCGGAGTTCTCGAGCCAAACCCTAACCTTAGCCCCACCTTCAAGCCCTCGTGCCTCCGCGCGCCAACATCCGCGCCTCCGCCCCCGATCTCCGTGCCTCCGCCTCCGTCTCTGATCTCGCGACTTCGCCTCCGCGTGCCTGCGCATGGTGTGGCTAAGCACCGTGAGACCCGTGTCTACGCACGGTGCGGCTGAGCACTACGGTGCAACTGCGCACGGTGGGTTGTGCGCGCAACGCGGAATCCCTGTGCGCGCTGTGACCCAGCGCACAGTGCCCTTCCGCGCTCCCTGAACAAGTGATCTGCGCGTGCTATGCCCTTGCGCACGGTGACCCTGCGCGTCCCCTGCGCGCGTGATCCTTGCGTGTGATCTTCGTGTGTGCTTCCTGCACGTGACCTTCCAAAGGTCTTGACTTCCGTACACGCAAAACCCTAAGTCAAGCGCGCGCTCCTCCAAAGTAATGGGTTTGGTTGCTTGAGTCTGCACATGCAACTAAACCCGTTAATGTCCGTGTAGACGATCATATCTTCAGTCTACTACCCCAGTCTTCCGTTATCACTATGTCAGAAAGCAAGGCATATAACCCATCTATAGGCGCCTTCAGAGGTCCAGCGCCGATTGTGAAGATGGATGGTTAAAATTATGAACTGTGGGTAATGCAATTCATGAGTATGATGAAGTCAACCGGTAAGAAACACATTCTTACTGAAGAAGAGCATGCTGAGAAGACTGGGGTCAATGCCTCATGGGAGGCAGATGATGCATATGCCAAGGTTTGGCTATCTGGAACCCTGGCAATTGAGAATGCCAATGATATTCTTCATCAGCCCACAACCAAAGCAATGTGGGATATTCTGGCGGCTACATATTCTCAGGTAAAGAATGAGACGAAGATTCTGCAACTCCAGCATGACATATTTACTATCAAGCAGAATGGACGGCCTCTGCACTCTCTGTACACATCTCTACGAGGAATGTTTGAGAAGCTTTTATAGCTTCATGCCTCTGACAACCACTCCAGAGCAACAGAAGACCTACCGGAATGTCACTATGGTAGGTGTTTTTCTCGCTGCCGTTTATCCAGAGTACGAGGCATCACGTTCCCATATTTTGGCGGACTCTACTATTCCTCCTATGGAGGAGGCATTTCATAGGCTCTGTTTCCTCATCTGCTACAAATCCAACAGCCTCAACCATGACAGCAAATCGAGGTCGAGGACATCATCAGTTCCGTGGCCGTGGACCTCGCGATAGAGGAGGCCGCACTCGGCCGTCATGTACCTTTCAGTGTTGCAGAAGATGGTATTCGGTATTCAGTCGGAGGGGTCACTGAATAGAGAATAATCGGTATTCGGACGACTATTCGGAATTATTCGATTTTGTATTTTTTAATACAAAAATTATTTATAATACATGTATTCTTAGATTTTTATACATATATGGTCATTATTTAACATGAATCCAAGATAAAAGTACCAATCAATATAATAGACATATAGAATTTGACATTTGTGGCGATACCGTGGTAAAATGTAACCCATAAATATTGAAAATTGAAAATAAAAAAATAAAAATATGAAAAGTCAAACTCCAGTCGGCCTCATAGTCGGGCCAGTCGGCCGAATAGTCGGCCGACTATTCGGTCGGGCCGACTATTGCCCGACTGGAGGTCTGTTCAGTCGGGTACCCCACCGCATCGCATAGTCGGACCGACTATTCGGGATAGTCGGGCGACTATTGCAACACTGGTACCTTTTGCCATCGTTCTGGGCATACCGAGGACACATGCAATTCTAAGCATGGTTTTCCAGCTTCTGCACGAGTCGCTGAATAGATCGAGCCCCCAGCTTCGTCATCTATGGATCAACGCTTCGATGATCTTGTAGCCTGTCTAAGGGACATCATTCCTCCATCTGGCCCCGTAGCATCAGCATCTACGTCTGAGAGTCATGCCGACGTTGCCGCATCTGCATCTGCTTCCACCAGTACATCAGGTAGCACCTATGTATTCACTAGCAGTAGTGGATCCGATACTTTAGAGTGGATTATGGACTCTGGTGCCACACATCATCTGTGTGGTGATCAAGATCTACTCACAGGATACAGACAGGTTTCTCCAGGCCGTCCAGTGGTTATTGCTAATGGGACACATTCCCCGATTACTGGTCAGGGGGAGATTAGACTGACACCATCCATGCATCTCAAGAATGTGTTACATGCACCTGATTTTTCGATGAATTTGTTGTCCATTAGCCAACTTACAAAATATTTACATTATCGAGCAATTTTTGATCCATCCTCTCTTGTTTTCAGGACATCCTTACGGGCAACGTGATTGGGCGTGGTTATGAGCAAGGCGGCCTCTATCGCCTTAGTCGCACTCCTTATGCTGGAACCTCATCTCTACCTGCTGGATCTACCTCCCCATTACTGTAGCATCTGCGCTTTAGACACCTACCGCTTCAGAAGCTTCGTCATGACTCATGTGTTACCCCAGGTTTCACCTCACACGTCCATTCAATGTGAGGCTTGTCAGTTGGGAAAACATCACAGGTTTACGTTTCCCAGTCGTCAATGTCGGAGTAGTAGTACCTCCAAGTTTGAGTTATTCCATGTCGATATCTGGGGTCCTAGTCGTGTTCCTGATCATCAGGGACACAGGTTTTATATAGTTATTGTGGATGATTTCTCTCGTGTGTCATGGGTATTTCTGTTAAAGAATAAATCTGAAGCGGGGAATATTATCATCAATTTCATTAATGAAGTTCGCAATATTTTTTCTGCATCTGTTAAAATTGTGAGAAGTGATAATGCTTTGGAACTTTGTACTCATACCTTATCCAGTTATTTTTCGTCTCAAGGGATTATCCACCAAACATCTTGTGCATATACTTCCCAACAGAATGGGGTTGCTGAAAGGAAACACCGTCACTTGCTTGATATCACCAGGTCACTTCTCATACAGAGTAATGCTCCTCATTCTTTCTGGGGGGATGCTGTTGTTACAACGTGCTATCTTATTAATCGAATGCCGTCATCCGTCTTAGGTGAGAAGATTCCATTCTCTCTTATTTTCCCTGACAAAGAATTGTTCTCCCTTACTCCTCGTGTGTTTGACGGTGAAAGGAAACACCGTCACTTGCTTGATATCACCAGGTCACTTCTCATACAGAGTAATGCTCCTCATTCTTTCTGGGGGGATGTTGTTCTTACGGCGTGCTATCTTATTAATCGAATGCCGTCATCCGTCTTAGGTGAGAAGATTCCATTCTCTCTTATTTTCCCTGACAAAGAATTGTTCTCCCTTACTCCTCGTGTGTTTGGCTCGGTCACCTTCGTTCACCAGTTGTCTCCCGGGACTGACAAGCTCTCTCTTAGGGCTGTCAAGTGTGTCTTTGTCTGGTATTCCAGAATGCAGAAGGGGTACAAGTGTTATGATCCATTGCGAAGGCGGTATTTAGTCAGTGCGGATGTTACCTTTTTCAAATCCGTTATGTACTTCTCATCAACAGGTGATCAGCTGGTTCCCTCTGACACTACTATTGATGCTATATACATGCCACCACCACCACTATCAAAACCGTCACCACCATCTCCACCACCACCTCCTGTCACGGTGCCTGTCTCACCACTACCATTCCACTATACCCGTAGGCCTACTTTTGCTCATGGTCACCGCCCGTAATCCATCTCGCCTGAGGTATGTTCTGAAAATATTACTAATGATGGATCTGATGATTTTTCTGAGCAGGAAGGTTTACAGAGGCCAGCTGAGGAGACATATGATTTACATGTACCTATTGCTCTACGAAAGCAGAAGCGGAACTGTGCATCATACCCTATATCTTCTGTGTCATTTGACCGTCTCACTGGTGAATTCAGGAACTTTGTTATTGCATTGTCAGCAGTGGATATTCCACGGAATTATCAAGATTCACTGAAAGATAGTCGATGGCGCTTGGCCATGAAAGAAGAAATGGCCGCTCTTCAGTCATGAGGCACATGGAGTCTTGTTCC
Source organism: Ottelia alismoides (assembly GCA_037367405.1). Taxonomy (NCBI): domain Eukaryota; kingdom Viridiplantae; phylum Streptophyta; class Magnoliopsida; order Alismatales; family Hydrocharitaceae; genus Ottelia; species Ottelia alismoides. The sequence continues at coordinate 34,903 of JAZKJV010005693.1, forward strand.
CGCACCTCCTGATGTATCTCCAGTTAGCTGTAAGTGGGTCTTCACAGTTAAGCAGAAGGCAGATGGCAGTATTGACAGATACAAGGCTCGTCTTGTTGCTCGTGGCTTCACACAGACCTATGGGGTGGATTATCTGGATACATTCTCACCAGTTGCTCGCCATTCCACTCTGCAGATCCTCCTTTCTGTTGCAGTTACTCGTGATTGGCCGCTCTACCAGTTAGATGTGAAGAATGCATTCCTATACGATGACTTACAGGAGGAAGTCTACATGCAACAACCACCAAGTTTTGCTGTTGAGAAGGAGTGTCCTACGGTGTGCAGACTTCATAAGGCTATCTATGGCCTTAAGCAGAGTCCCAGAGCTTGGTTCCAGAAGCTCTCAGACCTGTTTGAGAAACAAGGGTACAACCGTTCTAATGCTGATCATTTCCTGTTTGTGCAGAAGACACCTAAAGGTATCATTGTTATTATGGTGTATGTAGATGATATTCTGATTACAGGTGATGATGAACAGGGAGTCCATGGGGCAAAAGAAATGCTGGGACGTGAATTCGTCACCAAGGACCTTGGGGTTCTTAGATATTTTCTGGGACTAGAGTTTGCCAGAAATTCTCATGGGTTGGTAATGACTCAGAGGAAATATGTCACGGACCTGTTGAGTGAAACAAGAATACTTGGTTGCCGACCTGCCACTACACCTATGGATCCCAGTATGAAATTATATGATGTTGATATTAATGAGGAGGACAAGAGAAGATACATAGAACTGGTGGGCAAACTTCTCTATATTACTATTACCAGCCTGATATCTCCTTTGTTGTGAGCTGAGTGAGCCAGTTTATGGAGCAACCACGTCAGGTACATATGGATGCTATACATATGATACTCAGGTATCTTAAATCATCTCCAGGTGCTGGTCTGCTAATTAAGAAAGGCAAGGAGGTTACTATATCAGCTTGTGCATATGCAGATTATGCAGGATGCCCCAAGGATAGGAAGTCACCACTGCATTTGCAGTGTATGTTGGAGACACTCTAGTCTCATGGAGAAGCAAGAAGCAGACGGTTGTAGCAAGGTCCAGTGCTGAGTCTGAATATAGGGCTATGGCTCAGGTCGGTACAGAAATGATGTGGACAAAGGTTGTGCTTGCAGATCTATATATAGAAGTCCCGCTTCCTATGGCTCTGGAATATGACAATCAGGCAGCTCTATTCATTGCAAATAATCCATCGTTTCATGAACGGACCAAACACATTGAGGTTGATTGTCACTTCATACGTGACATGATTCAAAAGGGGTTTATTGTTACATCCCATGTTAGCTCAGAGGATCAAACTGCAGACATTTTCACCAAGACGCTACTTCGAGGGCCGTTCCAGAAGTGTTCATCCAAGCTGAGCATGATTGATATCTATGCTCCACCTTGAGGGGGAGTGTAGAGATATAATATTCACTTCTGTATTTTTCTTATATTTCTATTTTCCGCTGGACTCTTTATGTATTTTACCCATAGGCTACTCTCCTATATAAGAGAGCCTAGGGCGGATGGAATAAACAAGCTCTCTTATTTTCCCAACACAAATGTTGTGATGATCAGCATCATTTTATAACTGAGAGTGCCTCAATAAAACATTACATAGTGGAAATCATGACAGAAAAAATTTAAAATCAACTTATAATAGATGTATTCATAAGATGGGAAAACATACAAGGTTGTCAATTTGAGTAATGATATTCGCATAGTGCAAGGAGAGTCCAGCGGGACCTAGTCTTTGATGATAGATCACGTTCACAGACTCCTCGAGTGGCTCAACACAATCTGTATTTTCAAAGATGAGATAATTAAGTACATATATCCACTACATTGAAGTTAGCATGAAAACCTTGAAGCCAATAGTTAGGAAGATATTAGAATATGTTGCATGTTATAATTATTATCAACTGGAAGAAATGGCACTAAATAACTTGATGATATAGAGCAACCTCTAAATGAATTAGTACAGTCATAATAATGAAGGCCCAGTGAGAACAAATGTCAGCATAAAAATGTGATTCTGGATTGCAGTTGTTGGAAGACTAGGGCGCAGAAGGTAGGGGAAAAAGGAACGCATGTAAGAGAGGTACGAAAGATGAACTACGAATACTCTATCTCCAGCATTAGTTGTTCTCATTAATCAAAGCATTCAACTATCCTAACAATAAAACATACTTAAAAACAAACTAACGTAATCAAACAGCAGATAAAGCATAAAATTAAGGGTTTTCATCACTTGAGCCCTTCTTGACTTCTAAAAAATATCAATTATGTTTCTTCCTTGTTTGTAATATAAGTTGTGCCCCTGACTTCTTATAAATTTCACAATTTCTGCGATTTTTTATCAGTTATGCCCCTACTTTACCTTAATGGAAGAGTAAAACTATGAACTTTGTAAGAAGTGACACAATTGACATTACAAAAAAGGAGGGGCATAACTGATAAGAAGGGCACAAGTGGTAAAAATCCTAAAATTAAACTTAACAAGAGGAAAAGAGATCACATGTATTCAGATTAAGATGTTATGTTAACTCAGGAGCCTTGCATTGCAGCAATCCTTCTCCATTTTACAGAGCTTTTCTCCTAACAAATTACCAACCTCAAAGCAAATTCTTCCAAAGCATCAAGGGACCTATTTGTGAAGTGTTAGGAGAAAGAAAACAATTATTTATTATGAGAAGCCTATTCCTCCTTATATAGGGAGAGATAAATGGATAACTAGTACAAAAACCCATAAACATAGAAAAGACAACATAAAAATACATAACTAGCGAAATAAACCCGTAACATAATGTTATCTCAACATCCCCCAAGCTAGAGCAAACATATTATGCATGCTCATGTCAGAAACACACCTTTTTTAGGAAACAAGTCATGCATACAGAAAGCGGTAACACAGTTACACAATGAGTGTACAATAAGATTATGGGCCATAGTGACCATATTCCTATTGGCGAAAGCTAATTTAAGGGTTGATGACTTGGACGTCCAGAGATGGAGTCTTCTACAATCCTTCTGATAGTCCACGTTGGAGGCCGATGTAGATCGACCATGTCGACCATCATCTTGCAATCAGAGTAAAATATTATGTTGAAATCATGGAAGTGGTTCTCCAATTTGATTCCCTCCATGATAGCTCGAGCTTCGGCTTCTTCGGGGTTATAGGTTGTGAATGCACTGCATTTTCTCCGAATGATGCCCTTACTATTATTAGAGCACACCAGGCCAAAAGCAACCTTGTGCATGCCATAAGTAGCATCAATGACGACTTTGATTAGAGGGCTTTGTTCTGATGCCTGAACCAAGGAATCCGTGTGTGCTGAAGTGGCTATTCTGTCTTGCATGTTAGGTTTGCTAGAGTCGTTGCATGGTACATTGTGGATCCCAAATTTTTAGTTTGTGGATAGTGAGGATTGGATTAGAGGTGATGCTTTATGCTTAAAACTACACCTTTGAAACCATATGAGATGCATGAGCTTGCAGGTGAGGGCGACGAAGGGTTCTGCGTTTTGGACTTTGAGCAATCCTAAACAAATTTCGATTATGTTGTCCTTAGGCTTTGTACAACATCCAAGGACAAACCATAAGGTATGTGCATACGGGCATGCCCTAAAAAGATGGTCTTTGTCTTCCTACTGGTCCTGGAAACGGAGCAAGTTCCGTCATACTTGTTGATTCTTTACGCAAGTCTTGTGCCTGTTGGCCGACATTGTGAGAGCAACTTCCACATTAAAAGTTTTACACGGGCCCGGGGATCCATCACTTTACATGCCCATATGTATTTTATTTTGCTTAGAACATGAGCGTCCACTCTGCCTTTGTCTTGAGATAGTTGTTGGTAAGCTCATATGACCATGAAAGTCCCTCTAGGATGCGGTCTCCATATGAACGAGTCGAGTTGGCTTCGTCTCCATATGAGTGGTCTCCATAGGATGTGGTCTCCATCTAATTAATAATTGGATATTCCCGTTGCCACTGTCACCCTTGAGTTGGGAGATCTTGCTAGGCATTCGGCCTGGATAAATTTTAGGATTGGCAGGTTCATCGTGATAGGGTAGCCATTTATCTCTCCATATGAGGGTGGAGGTGACATTCCCCACCAGCTTGATAGTGTTTCTAAAGAGTAGCAGCCTAACCTGCATGGGTGACTTCCATAGTGGGGAGGAGAATGATGTGTGTTTACCACCCATATAGGATTTGCTGAGTTAAAATAATGAATTGCATATTCATGAGGCCTTACGGTTCTCTTATATAGAGTAGAAACCTGTTAGGCAAATTAATAAAGAAGACAAAAAGAAAAGAGAATACATAACGTAAACAAATAATATCTCAACACAACACCTCAAGTTGGAGCGTAGATATCAATCATTCTCAGCTTGGAACAATATCTCTGGAAATGCCATCTGGCTAGGGCCTTGGTGAGCACATATGTTGTCTGATCTCCTGAGCTACCATGAGTGGTGGAGACGAGGACCTCCTGAATCATGTCTTGAGTGTAATAACAATCTACTCGATATGCTTGATCCTCTCATGGAAGGTTGGGTTGTTGACAAAAAAGAGAACGGCATGGTTGTCACATTGGAGGTGTATGAGAAGAGGCACCTCAACTGCTAAGTCGGTAAGAACAGATACAACCCACATCATCTATGTACTAGCATGTGCCATGTCTCTGTACTCTGATTCTGCATAGGATATGGCGACCACTGTCTGTTTCTTACTCTTCCATGACACCAAGGAACTCCCTATGAACACTGTAAAACCAGAGGTAGACTTCATGTCCTTGGGACACCCTACATAATCTGAATCTTCACAAGCTATAACGACAAGGGATATACTTCTGCTGAATAGAAGACCAGAACCAAGTGAGGTCTTCAGATACCTCATAATCATATGGTCTGCATCTATAGGTGCCTATCTAGGCAGCACCATGAACTAACTCACTTTGCTTACTGGAAAAGATATATCTGGCCTGGTGATGGTCATGTATAGGAGCTTTCCAATGAGCTCTTTGTACATTCTGTTAACTACCTCCTAAATATCATCATCATACAACTTCAGCACCCCCCCTGCTGCCTTGTGTCGCTTCCCCACGCGGCCCATCGTCGCCTCCAACGGCCTTGCGCCGTCCTTTCCACGTGGCCCCGCACCGCCCTAGTGGCTCCACGCTGCCCATCCCCGCAACCTCGAGCTGCCATAGCGGCCCCGCACTGCCCCTTGCTGCCCCACCGACCCTGCACCGCCTTCAGCAATCTCACCCTCACGCGTCGCCACCATTAGCGACCCCACCCTCACACGGCCCCGGGCCACCCCTCGGGTTGCACCGCCTGCCAGACTTCCGTTCGATGTACTACTAGGTCTACATCATACTTAAGATTACAACTACTATCTAGGTCACTTTTTCTTTACTTTTGCGGCCGCCATGGCATCTGTTGAACCCAAGCCCCTGTACCCGACTTCCTCTGTGATGGTTCAGAGCACTTCTATCAAACTCAAGGGATCCGAGAACTATGTACTATGGGCGATCCTTCAAGGTTTTTATTGGTGGTCAGCGAAAGAACTATGTCCTTATTAAGGATCCGCCCAAGGAGACAAAAAAGGACTATGATACATGGTACATCGACAACTGCCAGGTGATTACTTGGATGACCAACAACGCCAATCCGAATATAGCCTCCAATCTTCTCTACAAGGAAACTGCAAAGGCAATGTGGGAGAGCCTTGAGAACACTTACTCCCAGAAGACAACCAAGTCCAGACTCTCAGATATCTATACACAGATTTGGTTTGCAAATCAAGGAGGTACATCCTTGATCGAGTACTATCGACTGCTCACCGGCCTATTTGAGGAGCTCCTTATCTTCCAACCTGCTTGTTTTGACAAAGAGATAGGAGAACGCACAGAATGGCAAGTGTATCGTTTCTTATCAGGACTACATCGACGGTACAAACCAGTGAAGGATCAATTTCTGAATGTTGTAGCTCTACCCTCTCTTGAGACCATCTTTGGCCGACTACAGGAACTAGAGTGTCCTCCACCTCCTCTATCTGCTGAGACTACACCACATTTTGCTAGAGGACGCTCGACCTACCAAGGAGGACGTGGCCGTGACTTTGGTCGAGGTAGAGGCCGTGAGTCTGGACGGGGACGTGACTCAGGTCGCGATCGTGGACATGATCTTACTACTGCCCGCTATCCACCATGCACTCATTGTGGACACATGAATCATCTGTCAGAACGCTGTTGGGCGAAGTTTGGCATACCTCCCAATGCCAACAACGCCTATGAGACTGTCTCTTACGATGGAACCTATGATACTATGGATAACTATCATGTTCAGTCTTCCAGTGGCAGTCAAACCTCCTTTACTGCTTCTGAGTATGCTTGCCTTCGACAACTGTTACAGGACTCTGCCAGTGATACTCCTGCCTCTACTCATGCTAGCCTGGCCACTACATCAGGTACAATTGCCAGCTCTACTTCTACATCTGCTCCTGCATGGATCATCGACTCGAGTGCATCAATTCATCTGACAGGAGAAGGTAGTCTTCTCATCTTCTCACTATCGTCTTCTGTTGTGAAGACTGTTCGGGTTGCCAATGGTGCCCATTCTCCTATTACTAATGTGGGCACCATGGAGTTTACCTCCAAACTCCGGCTTACTGTCATTCATTGCGCTCCTGACTTTCCTCTTAGTGTATTATCTGTTCACAAGTTGTGCACTGAGCTTAACTGTCGAGTTATATTTGATGAGTTCTACTGTTATTTTCAGGGCATCTGGACGAGACAGATATTTGGTGGGGGACATGAGAAGAACGATCTTTATTATCTTGATATTCCTTTTGACTCCAGTTTGGTTGTCGCTTTGTCCATCTCTGTTGATCCTCTTCTCTGGCATCTTCGTCTCGGTCATCCGTCTGTCAAAGCTCTCTCTTTAATGTTCCCTGAACTCCCTATGCTCAAGCCTTTTGAGTGTAAGGCATGTCAATTCGGGAAACATCATCGAGTATCGTTCCCCGCTCGTACTGAGGCTCATCGCGAAGTTCCTTTCTCCCCTTGTCCATTGTGATATTCGGGACCTTGTCCAGTCCGTACTCTGAGTGACATAGGTATTTTGTTGTTATTGTTGATGATTATAGTAGGTCGCAATAGCAAATGAGCCACTTATAGCCTTTTTCTTTTTCTTCTTCCGCAGGGGAACGATCTTGCCCCGACTATTTCGAATTCTGGAGGCCATTTCACTCTCTTTCTCCGAGTAAAGCCTGACATTTTGCTTGTTGACTTCTCTGTTATCTCGTTACTATCGTTTCGAGTACTCTTCAAAAGAAGTGGCGTACCACTATCTCTTTGAAAGAAAGCCAGACATGCCTAGATGATATTCTCTAGCAGTCAAAGACCTGGCGATCAGAAGACCATCTCTTTCCTCGGGCATATCGTGGGCAGAGGCATGATATGGATGGAGCCCAGGAAGACTCGAGCTATTAAAGAGTGGGCAACCCCCACAAAGGCGACAGAGCTCCGATCATTTATTGGATTGATAAACTACTACATGAAGGTCATCAAGGGATATTCCAAGAAGGTGGTACCCCTGATGGACCTACTTCAAAAGGATCAACCTTGGAAACAAACAGGTGAATGCCAAGAGGTATTCTAATAACTAAAAATGGCGGTGGTAGAAGACCCGATTCTACAACTTCCAAACTTTAAGAAGCCATTAAAAGTCCACATCAACGCGTCCAACTATGCACTTTGAGGTGTATTGGTGCAGGATGGGCACCCCGCGATGCATAAGAGATGCAAGTTGAATGCAACAGAGAGGTGATACTCCGTACATGAGAAGGAGGTAATGGTAGTGGTACACTGTTTGAGTGCATGGTACCACTACCTCCTCATGTCGAAGTTCGTAGTGCATATGAACAATGTGGCAATGAGTTGCTTTGCCACATGGAAGAAGCTGACTCCCAATCAGGTGTGATGGCAAGACCTTGTAGAATTCGACTTCGAGCTTCGCTAAAAGCTTAGGTGAACCAACCAGGTAGCAGGCACTCTATCGAGGAAAGGTGGTCCAGAGGAGGCGAAGGTTGTGGTGATTGCATCGATCACCCATATGTCTGAAGACATGCTCGAGTGTACTCATGATGAGACATAAAAGGATAGGATCACATCATACCTGGTGTAACGCATGACTACGAGAGAAGTCCAGAGATTTTGGGTAGAGGAAGATGTCCTCAACGTGAAGGGCATGAGGCCTTATGTTCCCTTAGCGATGGCTTAAGGAAGATGCCGCTAAAGAGGCACATGACGCACCGTAGGCTGGCCATCTAGGAGTGAAGCGCATACTAGTACTTCTCTGCTCAAGCTACTTCTAGCTGAAGATAGAGGAAGACATGAAATTCTACATATGTACTTGTCATGTGGGCCAACAAGATAAGACATAAAAGAAATTTATAGGATTGTTGGAACCCATGGTTATTTCTTCACGTCTGTGGGAGAGTGTCTCCATGGACTTCATCATTGGGTTCTCGAAGGTGGATGGGAACAATATTGTGATGGTGAGAGTTGATCTCACTTCCAAATATGTGATCTATGTACCAACACCCCATGAGTGCACAACAAAGACCATAACGAAGTTATTCCTACAGATTAGCGTGCATTGCTGGAGGATATCGATGGACATCATGAGTGGTCGTGATGCACGGTTCATAGGTCGATTATGGACAACTATATTCGAGATGTTGGGATTATATCTTAAATTCTCTATGAGCAACCACATGCAGACGGATGGACAGATGGAGCAGAACAATACTACTAGATACTGCCCAATTCTACTACAACCTACAATAGACCAATCAACATAATTGGCGAGCTTACGAGATACCGCCCAATTCTACTACAACCAACAACAAACCTCCAGCATAGGCCAAAGTCCATTCGAGATTGTGATCGCAAGGCATCCCATAACATCGCACGAAACGCTAAGCAAAACAACCAGGATAGTGTCATGTTGCATATTATTTCACATGGAAGAGGCATGATAGCTGGGAAGAATCAAAGGATGCATTGGCCCATGCTCAACGCAGATGAAGGCGACTGACAAGAGTCGTAAGCCGATCGAATTCCAGGTTGGGAAGATGGTGCTACTAAAGTTGACGCTTCATATTTGGAAGAAGATTTTGAGGAAGACACACTGGTCTCATTCCCCATTATGATGGACCCTTTGAGATGGTTCGACGCGTGGAGCCGCTCGCCTATTAATTACTGTTGGTGGAAATGAGCAATCTGTTTATTCCAATGAACCCTAAGCTCTCTTATATAGAGAGGACCCATGAGTAAATTAAATAAGAGGTTATCAAGAAAATAAAAATAGAGAAAATGATACACCGACTACATAATATTTTCTACACTCCCCCTCAAGATGGAGCATATATATTAATTATGCTAAGCTTGGAAGAATATCTCTGGAAAGGTCCTCTGAGCAATGGCTTGGTGAAAATGTTGGCAGTCTGCTCCTCTGAACTAACCTGTGAAGTAGAAATCAAGCCTTTCTGGATCATCTCTAGTGTATTGGTAGTCTACCTCAATATGGTTTGTTCTTTCATGAAATGCTGGATTATTGGCAGTGAACAAAGCAGCTTGATTGTCACACTGTAGCTGCATGGGTAGAGGTACATCTATATGCAAGTCTTCTAGTACAGCTCGAACCCACATCATCTCCGTGCTTGCTTGTGTCATGGCCCTATAATCAGATTCAACACCGGATCTCGCCACAACAGTTTGTTTCTTACTTTTCCAAGAGACCAGACAGCTACCCACAAAAACTACAAAGCCTGAAGTAGACTTACGATCCTTAGGACATTCTGCATAGTCTGCATCTGCACAAGCCGAAATAGATTCTTTCTAACAACAATCTTGAGCCTGGAGAAGACTTTAGATACCTTAGTATCATGTATATAGCATCCATATGTATCTATCTTGGCTGCTCCATGAATTGACTCACTCAACTTACTGCAAAAGCAATATCAGGTCGAGTTATAGTGATGTAAAGAAGCTTACCCACCATCTCTCTATATCTTCTCCTATCCACCTCTTCAGTGTCATTGTCATATAATTTCATACTTGGATCCATAGGGGTGCTCGATGGTCTACATCCAACCATGCCTGTTTCAACCATCAAATCTGTAATATATTTCCTTTGGGTCATCATCAGACCCTGTGCATTCCTGGCAAACTCCAGCCCCAGAAAATATCGTAGGGTACCAAGATCCTTCGTGACAAACTGATGGCCCAAAAATGCTTTTGCCATCTCTACCCCCTGAGCATCATCTCCTGTAACCAGAATATCATCAACATATACCATGATGACAAATGTGCCTCTAGAAGTCTTCTGAATGAACAACGAGTGATCCACATTTGATATTTTGAATCACTGCCGTTCAATTAGGTGGGAAATCTTCTAAAACCACGCCCTTGGGCTCTGTTTAAGGCCATGTATCGCCTTGTGAAGTCTACACACCATATGATTCTCCCCCTCAGCAGCAAACCCCGGTGGCTGCTGCATGTAGACTTCTTCCTGCAAATCACCATACAAGAATGCATTCTTAACATCAAGTTGAAATATGGACCAGTCACGTACCACAGCAACAGATAGAAGAATGCGAAGAGTAGAGTGACGAGCCACTGGAGAGAAAGTGTCCAAATAGTCCACACCATATGTTTGAGTAAAACCTCGTGCCACTAGCCGTGTCTTGTACCAGTCAAGGCTCCCATCTCACTGTGAATACCCATTTGCAGCTAACAATAGATGCACCGGATGGAGCAGTAACCAAGCTCCATGTACCCCTGGACTGTAAAGCAACCATTTCTTCTTCCATAGCCAACCGCCAGCAGTCAACTTTCATAGCATCCTGATAATTCTGTGGTATCTCCACGGAAGACAAAGCCGCAACAAATCGCTGGAAGCATGGCCTTAAATTTCAGCGAAATTCGGTTGAATTTCTATCGAATATCGATATCCAGTCGAAATCGAAATTTGACCGAAATAACCGAAATGACCGAAATTTAGGGGTCCTAGTACAAAAAATGACCGAAATGACCGAAATTTCGGTCGAAATTCCACCGAAATTCCATCGAAATTCTGTTTTGGTCGGTACCGAAATGGTGACCGAAACCGACATTTAAGGCCTTGGCTGGAAGTCGTCTGTGAGATGGTGAAAGGAGACCTGGGAAGCAAGGGGATAAGACGCACAAGTTCGTTTCTGCTTCCGAATAGCAATAGGCCTCAGACCTCTTGTATCAAATGAGAAAAAGCAATGAAGCATATGCCCCTTTGAGGGCTTCTCCCGTGGTTTCATCCCGCTCCTTAGGGAGTAGGGTTCCACGTAAAATCATGGTGTTCCATGTTTATCTTTCTTGTTCTTATGCTCTGTTTATCATTCGCTTCCGCACTCCTATTTTCTAATACACCGACTATATAATATTCTCTACAATTACATCTTCCATGGAACCTGAAGCTGCATGCCATGTTCCATGTCAAGTTCGTGAAGGAGTCTGTGCAGATGAAAAAGATAGTACCAAGGGAGCATCGAAATGTGTCCCTCATAACATCCGGGTCCAACACAAGAAGGTGGTTGAGAAGATTCTTGGCATGCGCATGGAGGGTCAAAGAAAAAAGAAACAGAGGATTTTCTTCCTTGTCAAAGGGAATTCCAGAGGAGGAAGTAGGCAGGGAACGTGATACAACCATGTGGCAATTTGAGGACCTCATTCACGCCTTCTTGAAGACATAGGATCAATCGCGGACAGTTAATGGATCATCTAATGGATGCTGTAATACCCATAAGTTCTAGGGTCGGGACTTGTGTACGATATAGGTCTTCACACACCCATGGTGTTCAGTAGGCACATGACAAAGTTCTATTGGACTTGACCTTAGCATGTGGATAGCTAAGGACGGAAACTGTACAATGGCATGGATGATGCGCTCTCCGTTTTGGCACAACCAAAGTAGTCGACGACACTTGGTGGAGATACGAGCAGAGCTGCAACAACCTACGTAGGAGCATGGCGCCCACTTATGATGTGCCATATGACATAGTATGCTGACATGGCATATGACATGGCAAGATGACGAAGCGAGCAAGGTGATGTCGGTTGCACGAAGGGATTACAAGGGAGTCGAAGAGCCACAACATGTAAAGAGTAACCTCGGAACGTGAAGGATCTTTGTGGGAAGACATAGAGTCTTGTATTAATTGTACATGTAATAATGATATCCACTTGTATTCCTTGGGCTTATGTATAAGGAGGAAGGGGCTCATCCTCCCCGCAACCCTCTCCAGAGAGAGTCTCTTTCGAATAAGACTAGAATACTTTAGTGCATGTCATTGCGTTTCTTGTGTGCTTGAGTGCTGGGAGGCGGTATGGTTACTTGGTGTGCTGATATACGTCTTCAAACATAGGGGAGGGTTGATTAGCTTATAAGGAGCTAATGCCTCATAGGTTAGGAATTTCAAAATCAGTATTGAGATTTTGACCATGTAAACGTAGCCAATGGAGAAAGGTGTGGATCTCCATTGGAATATAGAAGAAAAAATCAGTCGAGCAACCAACAAGTGGTAACTTAAGGACATTAGAGCACTGAAAAACAATGAAGGTCGGTGATGGCGTTTGGGACAATAGTAGAGGTGAATGGTGGCGAAGGTCCGATGATGGTTGTATGGCGTCGAGTCACTGCATTGATGCCACTTAAAAGGCAAACAAACACACATAGGAAACGGTTTATGTAGTACGTATAACAAACAACATCCATGATGCCATAAATTCAAGGGGGTAGTTCAAACTTCGAACAATGTTGAGGCATCAAAAAGAGAAGCATGCAATTGTTGGACGCTAGGTGTTTAGGAACTAATGATATAACATTAAAAAGAGATAGGAGCGACGATGACTTCAAGGTAATAGATCATTAAAAAAACCGACGATGTTGTTTCGCCCCACAAATGCCTAAATATAGTATCACAACCTTTACTCACTTGGTTACTTTTTTAAGCCAAAAGAGGGGAAAACACATAGGTGTCCGCCGCTATATATCAACAGATATAAAAAATACAAAATCCAAGACTCGAGGAGAGTCTTAACATGCAAAACCACATACTCAACATAAAATCGCTCAAAACTGATAATAATACCCTTACGTGCTAACTAAAGCTCCCAAACAACATAAAATATTGGAAAAGATCAGAATTTGAACGGAACCGTGAGTTGAAAAAGAGTAATCCAACCACTCGAGCTCCATTGGTATCCAAACTTCTTAAGACCACTCGTACTGTAAGAAAAGATGATCAGGTGACTCCACATCCACTCCATAAAGCATACAATAGCGATTACCTCTGTGGAAAATTTTGGCCCATCTATCTTTTATCAGGATTTTGCCATGTCTCAAAAGCCATAGGAAAATCTTGATGTGACATGGGATCTTCAGACTGGAAGGGTCTACAATCTCTAATCAAGTCATCTGGAAGAGTCTCAGCACTGCTAATCAGTGTCTTTTATATCTTCTACATAGAAAAGTCACCTTCCCTCCAAACCTAATGATCTCTACCCGAACTTCGAAAACCAATCGAACTGAACAACTCCAAAAGTTCAATGACGTCCTGAAAATGTTGCTCTGAGAAATTCGTTGTGAAGGAGGGGAGCCAAACCCCATCAACCAAAATGTCAGAAATGCATGTGTCCTTATACGTAGCCAAAGCACAGAGATGAGGGGGCGAGGGGAAAGGGTCACAACATCCATCCAGTTGGTGTTCCAGAAAGAAAAATCACTGTCATCGCCAAGCATCGGACGAAATAGCTGAGGTAGATCAGGTAGGACCATACGTATACCCTTCCAAAAAGGCATCTCAAACCGTGGGGAACAAAGATCCATCGAACCATGGGACTTGATACAATAGAGTTAGCGGATAAGTCTACGACAAGTGTCCTTGCAACAACAGATTTTCACAACCCACTTCATAAGTAGGGCACGATTCATCTCATCCAACCTCAGAATGTCAAGCCCCCTCATCACCCTCATCCTAAGCAAGAGTAGGAGTCTCCCAGTCAACAAGACACAAACCATGCTATCTAACTCGTCTTCCCCCAGAAGAGCCATCTCATGATCATCTCCATTTTGCAACGAACACCCACATGAGCCAATCTGGATGACACAAAGAACACAAGAATGGCAACCAACACCGCCTTCACTAGAACCACGCACCCACCACACGATAGTAAAGAGCCCGCCCTTTCACCGGGGATGTGGTCTACATGGGAAGCAGGGGATTTTGTATTTGGGGTCTCTCAAGCAATGAATGCTAAGATGGATGTGTGGACATACACGTAAAGATCGGATTCGGAATGATGCAATCAGAAAGAAAGTTGGTGTAGCTCCGATCGAGGATAAGATGCGAGAAAACCGCTTAAGATGGTTTGGTCATTTGCAAAGAAGGTCAACTGATGCACCGGTTAAGAGATGTGAGTGTTGGGATGTTGAGCCGGCTAAGAGAGGGCGAGGACGGCCCAAGAAGTGTTGGAAAGAGACTATACGAAGGGATCTTAGTTTGCTGGATATAAGTCCGAGATTGACCCAAGATAGATCTGAATGGAGGCGAAGAATCCATGTAGCCGACCCTACTTAATTGTGGGAAAAGGCTTTGTTGTTGTTGTTATGGTCTCTCAAGCAAGGAGGATGGATTGTTGCTCACGGATTATAAAGTTTCGTGAAAGGTGATCTGGAAGTCGTCATAGTTTGTTGATGGGGAATTGATCTCCCATGGGGCTACTTTTAACGTCTCCGAGGAATCCCTTTCATGTCGAGATCGTGGCAGGATATTAAGGAAGCTTTTGTAGGTATGGGAGAGGTTCTGGAGGTGCTCTCGGATGACCAGGTCCCGTGTTCTGACATGACGGTGGTGGCAATCGTCGTGCTATGGGGGAGAGCCCCACCAACGATATCAGTGAAGGTTGGGCGAGCGTTTTTCCAGGTATGCATGGAAGAGATGCCCCTTACTATTGCCTTCATGATAGCTCCCTTGCAACATTACTCTGGACTACCCCAGCTTGTTCCATGTCCTTCAAAATAAGTTCCTTGCAACATTCCTCGGGACTTCCTATCCTTTCTAGTAAAGCTTTTCTCTGAACATCTTGCACCATTGATCTGGAGCGTTAAATGGCCTTTTTCGCACACATCTCAACCACTTTAGACAAGCTTCTCTCATTTTATACTCCATTAATGCCATCCAAACCTGATTCTCTCATTTTATACCCCATTAATGACATACAAACCTGATTCTTTCTTTGAGTCTTATATGCTAGTATAATAGATTGAAATCCCAGCTATTGTAGGTGTTGGGAATGAAGCCTTAATGAGATGGCGTCACAAATAGTAGGTTCAACAAATGACGTACGAAGAAGTGGTGCAACACATGATGGAACAATAGTTGCATTGGGCATTATGCTGCGCTCAATTAGCTCATGGTTTATCATCAAGAAGTAGGAACAACTTAAAAACCTTACCATCAACCAAAAGAACAGTGTGAGAGATAAGATATAAGGGTTAAGAGAGAAAGGAAAGCATGCATTAGCATAGAGATGGCAAGCCAGACTTCTGGCGAAGGGCAGAGAGGATGTAGCACGAGAAAAATCAAACAATTATATTCCCACACAAATCATTATTATCATAAACCACAGGGTATTCCAAAAATTAAAACAAAATTTATCAAACTATTCTAATAATATAACCAATAAGATACAAAAATAAACCTCAGAGTCAGACAAAAAGATTTGTTGATTACAGACAAAGACAAATAGTGGAAATTTTAAGATTCGAGATTTAGACTTTATCATTGATGGACTACAGAAGCTCAAATCAGTGTGATATATGAGCAACGTAATAAGAACAGGATCTTCCAAGATTAAAACCATACCGGCTTCTCCAAAGGCTTCATGAATTTCTAAATGCAAAAAATGGACAATATCAACAAGCTTCTCCATTATCTGCATAACATAAAAGTCAAATACAATGTCGTATAGAGGGGGAATGGAAAATTAAATAAGCATAAGAATAACCTGTGCTAAAAATAGCATCAAAAAATAAGTTAATTTATGAAGTTGCAGAATGTGTTGCATGCTTCTAATTTCTCGATGAATTTACTTTCATTTAGTTGGATTACTAAGGATTTACATTCTCGAGCTATATTTGATCCATCATCTCTTTTGTTTCAAGACATTCTTACGGGCAAAGTGATTGGCAGTGGCCGTGAGCGGATGGCTTTCTCCCTTACTTATGCTGGAGCATCTTCTCATTCTACTAGACATGTCTCTCCTTAGTTATGGCATCTGAGCTTCGGTCATCCTCCCCTACATAAACTACGTCAAGTCCTTCCTCCGATCAAGTCACGATCGCCGTTTAATCATGAGACATGTCAGTTAGGGAAGCATCATCGGTCTGTCTTCCCTAGCAGTCAGAGTCGGAGCAGTAGCTCCCATTTTGAGTTTTTCCATGTCGACATTTGGGGTCCTAGACATGTTCCCGATCATCAAAGACATAGATTTTATTTAGTTGTTGTGGATGATTTCAGTCGTCCATCATGGGTTTTATTGCTAATAAAGAATAAATCGGAAGTGGGCAATGCTATTATGAATCTTATTAAAGAAGTGCAGAATGTTTTTTCGACCTCTATTAAAATCGAACTGATAATGCTCTTGAATTATGTACTCATGTACTCTCTCAATTCTTTTCATCTCATGGTATTCTTCATCAAACATCTTACGCTTACTCGTCTCAACAAAACGGGGTTGCAGAAAGAAAGTACTGTCACCTTCTTGATGTCACTCGTACACTTCTTGTCCAAAGTTAGCACCCCATTTATTTTGGGGGGATGCAGTTCTTACAGCATATTACCTCATTAATCATATGCCCTCATCCATACTGGGGGAAAAGATTCCTTTCTCCCTTGTGTTCCCTGAAAAGGAGTTGTTCTCTCTTATCCCTCGAGTTTTTGGGCTTGTTGCGTTCGTCCATTGGTTGTCTCCAGGGATTGACAAGCTCTCTCCTAGGGCTGTCAAATGTGTTTTTGTCGGGTATTCCAAAACCCAAAACGGATATCGTTGTTATAATCCGTTGCACAGGCGGTGTTATGTTAGTGCAGATGTCACATTTTTTGAGTCTGTCATGTACTTTTCTCCTACAGGTGATAGGTTGACACCTTCGGATTCAGAGGATGAAGTATATATATCACCTCCACCCATGAACCAACCACCTTCATCATCGAGTACATCACCACCTCCACCACCGACTCCACCACCACCTCCACCAACCCTACATCCACCAATTATTTTGATTCCACCTCTACCACTTCACTACAGTCGACGGCCTACCTCTGCTCATGATCATGGTCCATCATCCAGTATGCCCCAGGTTTGTTCTGACAACACTATTTCTAATTATGGATCTGACGTATTTCTCAACAGTTGTTATTTCAGGAGGAGGATGATAATGAAGGTGGCCGAGATGATGCAGAACTTGATTTTCCTATTGCTCTTAGGAAGCAGAAGCGTTCCTGTGCTTCATATCTGATGGCTTCTCATGTCACTTTTGAGCGTCTGACAGGTGACTTCAGGAAGTTTGCAGTTGCTGTATCTGATGTGGACATACCACGGACTTACCAGGAGGCATTGTCGGAAAGTAGATGGTATCTGTCCATGGACCTTCAATCGAGAGGTACTTGGATCCTTGTCCCATCCCCCACTGGAGCGTCTATAGTGAGTTGCAAAAAGGTATTTACAGTGAAGCATAATGCAAATGGCAGTATTGATAGGTACAAGGCCCGATTGGTTGCACGTGGGTTTACTTAGACGTACAGGGTAGATTATCTTGACACATTCTCTCCAGTTGCACGTCATTCTACCTTACAAATTCTTTTATCTGTCGCTGCGGTTCAAGATTGACCCATGTTTTAGATGGATGTCAGAAATACCTTTTTATACGGTGATATTCAGGAGGAAGTCTGCATGCAGCAACCGCCGGGGTTTGCTGTTGAGGGAGAGTGTTTACAAGTGTGTAGACTTCATAAGGCAATCTATGGCCTTAAGCAGAGCCCTAGAGCTTGGTTCCAGAAGCTCTCAGATTTGTTTGAGAAGCAGGGGTTCATGCGATTGAATGCAGATCATTCTCTTTTTGTACAGAGAACCTCCAGAGGTATGACTGCTATTATGGTGTATGTTGATGATATACTGATTAAAGGAGATGATATGCATGAAATAAAGAGGGCGAAAGAATTTTTGGGTCGTGAATTTGTCACCAAGGATCTAGGAGCTCTTAGATACTTTCTGGGATTGGAGTTCGCCAGAAATCAACAATGGCTTGTGATGACTCAGAAAAAATATGTCATTGACCTGTGTATACTCGGATGTCGACCCGCTACTACACCCATGGATCAAGCATGAAACTGTATGATGATGATACTGATGAGGTTGAAAGGAGAAGATACAAGGAACTGGTGGGGAATCTCCTTTATGTTACCACTACTAGACCCGATATTTCATTTGTAGTCAGTCGGGTGAGCCAGTTCATGGAACAACCTCGTCAGGTTCATATGGATGCTATACAGATGATACTAAGGTATCTTAAATCATCTCCAGGTGCATGGCTGTTATTTAAAAGGGGAGGCACTATCACTATCCCAGCATGCACAGACACAGACTATGCAGTATGCCCCAAGGATAGGAAGTCCACATCAGGATTTGCTATATTTGTTGGAGATTCACTTATCTCTTGGAAATGTAAGAAGCAAACTGTTGTTTCTACATCTAGTGCTGAATCTGAGCATAGAGCTATAGCACAAGCACGTACAGAAGCAACGTGGGTTCGAGCAGTTCTGACAGATCTACATGTAGATGTTCCTCTTCCAATGTCGCTAAAATACGACAATCAGACTGCCTTATTTATTGCTAATAATCCTGCATTCCACGATAGGATAAAGCACATTGAGTTTGATTGCCATTATATATGTGACATGATCCAGAAGGGCTTCAATTCTACATCCCATGTCAGTTCAGGGGACCAAACGGCAGACATTTTCACCAAAGCTTTACTTAGAGGGTCATGTTCATCCAAGCTGAGCATGATAGATATCTATGCTCCATCTTGGGGGGGAGTGTAGAAATATTTTATGTTTATGTATTCTTTTATCTATTTCCTTTTCTCTCTGTATATCTTATGTAATTTGCCCATAGGTCTCTCCCTATATAAGAGAGCCTAAGGCTCAAGGAATAAACAAGTCTTTCTCTTTTCCTAACAGTATCGTTTTCTTGATGTCCGCGATATATGGCCCGACCACAGTGCATGCTTCTACGAACAAGTGGGATGAGTAGTGGCTGGTGAAAGCACATTTTCCGAACATGGTCTGGATTGTTGGGTGGTGACATCAATGTCACATTGCTTGCCAGTAATAGTAAGTGGGGTCGGGATGAGTGGATCATGGTTCCTCATTTTTTATTGATTTGTTGGAGATATATCTTTGGAGGTGCTTGGTGAAACAAACTCCAGATACACTTGGCAGAATGCTAAGTTGCATTCCCAATCTAGATCGGTTTCTTGGTTCTATAGCATTGATGAAAGGCTTTTCCTTGGGCATACGTGGCATCAATGCCTTGGTGCCACTTGGATCTTGTTGGAATAATAGAATTGCATGCCATTATAGAGACCCTAGGGCTCTCTTATATAGGAGAAAAGCCTTGGGTATATTACATAAGCAGTACATGAAAGAAATAGAAATAAGAAATAAATACAACGAGATACAAATATCTCAACACTCCCCCTTAAGTTGGAGCATATATGTCTATCAAGCTCAGCTTGGAACATCTCTGAAATGGACCTTTAGCAAGGGCTTTAATGAATATATCAGCAGTCTGATCTCCAGTAGAAATATGGGAGGTGGATATCAGACCCTTCTGGATCATGTCTCTGGTATAATGGCAATCCACCTCTATATGCTTGGTCCGTTCATGGAATGCAGGATTATTGGCAATAAAAAGAGCTGCTTGGTTGTCGCATAGAAGCTGCATGGAAAGAGGTACCTCAACTGCAAGATCAGTCAAGACCGATCTAAACCACATCACCTCTGTGCTCCCCTGAGCCATGGCTCTGTACTCAGACTCGACACTGGATCTAGTAACCATTGTCTGCTTCTTGTTTTTCCATGACACAAGTGAGCTCCCAACAAAAATAGCAAATCCTGAAGTAGACTTCCTGTTTCTAGGGCATCCTGCATAATCTGCATCTGCACGACATTGTCACCTCAAGAGAAGTACCTCCGTTGAATATGAGACCAGTACCTGGTAAAGTCTTCAAATATCTCATAATCATATAGACATCATCCATATGAACTTTCTTGGGTTGCTCTATGAACTGGCTCACATTGCTTACAGCAAAGGATATGTCTGGCTTGGTGATAGTAGCATAAAGGAGCTTCCCAACAAGCTCCATGTATCTCCTCTTGTCTACCTCCTCAGTGTCATCATCATATAATCTCATACTCAAATCCATAGGGGTAGTAGCAGGCTTACACCCTGTTATCACTGCCTCAAAAGAAGATTAGTCACAAACTTCCTCTGGGTCATCACAAGACCACGATGGTTCCTAGAGAACTCTAATCCAAGGAAGTAACGAAGACTACCAAGATCCTTAGTCACAAACTACTGACCTAGGAACTCTTTAGCAGCCTAAATGCCATGCTCATCATCACCTGTGACAAGAATATCATCAACATAAACCAGAATGACAATTGTACCTCTATGTGTCCTCTGAACAAAAAGCGAATCATCCGCAGTGGACCGTGTAAACCCCTAGTGTTCTATCAACTCTGACAGCTGCTGGTACCCAGCTCTCGGACTCTACTTCAGGTCGTAGATCGCTTTGTGGAGCCTACACACCTTCTAAGACTCCCCCTTAGCAGTAAACCCCGGTGGTTGCTGCATATATACCTCCTCTTGTAGATCTCCATATAGAACACATTCTTCACATAAAATTGGTAAAGAGGCCAGTTCCTAGTCATAGCAACCGATAAAAGGCAATGTCAAATGTCTAGCCATTAGTGAGAAGGTATCCTGATAGTATACCCCATAAGTCTGGGTGAACCCTCATGTTATAAGCCTTGCCTTGTAGCGATCCACACTATCATCTACTCATTGATTTACGTAAAGATCCATTTGCACCCCACAACAGAGGCAACTGAAGGAGCAGAAACAACATTCCATGTACCACGAGATTGCAAAGGACCATCTCCTCCTCCATAGCAAGCCGTCAACTACTATCCTGTACCACCTCCTAGTATGCTCGTGGGATAGCGACAATAGAGAGTCCCACGACAAACCTCAGGGACTCCTCTGAAATATGATCCAAGGAAACATGAGCAGCAAGAAGATAAGTGGCATAGTTACGGTGCGGCTTCCTCAAGGTAATAGGTATATCAAGATCATCAACTTCTCTGTTCTCTGTTATCAACTCCTCATGTACAATATCTTATGGTATACGCATATCACCAGGGGCATCAGTAGAAACAATGTGTTCAGTACATACCTGAGGTGTAATAAGTGATGGGGAATGCGCATGAGCAGAAGGACGAGTAGAGGGCCTACGAGAATACATTTGACAGCTCTTGGAAAGAGCTTGTCACGACTAGGAGTAAAATTGTGGACAAAGGCCACATACCCTGAGAGTAAGAGAAAATAGATCCTTCTCGGGAAACGTAATCAAGAAAGGAACCTTTTCTCCAAGGACAGTAGAAGGCAAGCGGTTCATTAAGTAGCAGGTATTGAGGACCACATCACCTCACAACGAATAAGTTCGACTCCGAATCAAAAGAGTCCTCGTGACATCAAGAAGATGATGGCGTTTATGTTCATGAACACCATTTTGTTGCGAAGTGTAAGTACAAGAAGTCTGATGAACAATACATGGAGATCTGAGAAAGTCAGACAGCTATAAAGTGGAGAATTCCAAGGACTTATCAGTGTGAATAAACTTTACATTAGAAGAAAAATATTCTTAATTTCAATAAAAAACATTTAATGACATGACCAGCTTCGGACTTAGTTTTTAACAGGAAGACCTAAGATAATCTAGAAAAATCATCCACAACGACCATATAGAACCGATGTCCCTGATGATTGGGAACACAACTAGGACCCTAGATGTCAAAATGAAACAACTCAAAAACGACTGACATTTGTGACGACTCTAACGACTCGGAAAAGAAGAACGATGGTGTTTCCCAAGCTGACATGCCTCACACTCCAAGGTGGTACAAGTAGAGATCTGAGGGAAAACATGACACATCTTCTGCAGAGGAAGGTGTCCAAAGCGAAGATGTCACATGAAAGGAGAACCGATCCAGAAGGAATGGTAGCAACACCAGCACACGGAGGCTAGATCAATCTGCAAAGTCCTATCTGCTCACTACCACATCCAATTATCTTATCCGTGAGCATGTCCTGAAACACAAGAGAAGATGGGTCAAATATGGAACGACAATGTAAATCTTTTGTAATCTGACTAATAGACAAAAGATTCATCTGAAATGCTGGAGCATGTAAGACATTCTACAGGCGCATCAAGGGTACTAGGATAATCTCTCCCTGACCAGCAATGGATAGATGAACCCCATTTGCAATCACCACTAATCTAACGAGAGGGATCAAGGTTTGAAAAAATGAAAGGCGGAACGAGACATTTTTCCTGGAAGTGAGGCGAGAGGAGAAAAATTAGAAAATGTATAATAAATATATTTATTGGTGAAATAATATAATCTGACAAATATATAATATATAACAATGCAATATATGATGATGTTATAAAGATAAGAACATGAAAAAAGGGATATGTCAATGGCATAAATCTTTCTACTAAATTTCGACCCAGTCAAAAGGAAATCATTGGCTATAACTATCATTAAAATAATTATCAAAAAGGGATTGGTTATAGTTGTCATTATAGATAACCAAGTTGTTGATATGAATCATATGATTTGAATCCTAACCGTATGTTCTACTGAACCCATATGAAGGACGGTCTGATGTCCCCCTGTGCCAACATACCCTGCCACTACGGGGGTCTCGCTGCATTCATCTTGCATAAATATATACTCAACAACTAGGCCTTTATAAACATCTGAATAGTACTAATTATTTTCTTTAAAAAATGCTTGAAAAAATACCGAACACCTCACTTTGTGCCTCGCCTCGACCGCCTCAGGCATCTGAGGCGCACGTCTCAGCCAGGGGGTCCGAGGCGATCGCCTCGAGGTGTTTTCCCTCCACCCCATTTCGCCTCCAACACCTTTGCGTATCGAGGCACGTTTTTTCAAACCACAGGAGGGATAGATCTATAAGAACTAAACTGAGCTCGATCTCCACTCATATGATGAGATGCTTCAGAATCCAAGATCCAATCAGTCAACTCTGAACTGCAACAGTTGGTAAGTACATAAGCAATATCTGACGAACTCGTAGAAGCTCTGGCAGGCTCTCAATCTAGAGACAATATCGTCCAGCCTTGAATCATGAGAAGGAGTCGGAGTAGTCTATGTCTGCTCAGCTACACGGGCAGATACAAGATACCCATGCTTTAGATAGCATGTCTCCTCCGAATGACCTGGACGGTGGCAGTACGAGCATGGGTCACGCTGATGTCCTCTTCGACCACAAGATCATCGTCCGTGAAACTGAGAAGTACCCCCTTTGTCGTGAGAAGCTACCATCGCAGAGGAAGTTTGGACCACAGTAGTAGATAAAGTAGTGATTCTACTCAACCTCTTGTAGACCTCCTGGCTGCATTGGTGGTATCGTCTCTACAGTAAGCAGTTGAGTACATGTTGCATCGTACACAGAGTCAAGGGATAACAGGAAGACTCCGGTCATATTGGCATTCCGGTATGCATGTCGTTGCTCCGTGTTGGTAGTAATGGCCATAAAGCTATGAAGTCGCTCAAACATGCCTCAGAGATGCGAGAAGTGGGCATAAAGAGGTCGACCATTCTGCTTGGTCGAGAATATGTCATACTGCAACTGGAGGATCTTGCTTTAATTCTTGGCTTACCCATGTGTCAGCTAGGATGTCCCACAAAGCATTGGTTGTGGGTTGATTGATAATGTCGTTGGCAATCTCCGTGGTGAGGGTCCCGGAGAGCCAAATCCGCTCATAGGCATCATCTTAATTCCAAGAAACATTAGCCCCAGTCTTGTCCATCAGCTCGCAATCAATCAAAATATGCTCCTTGTTATGGCAATGCATAAGGGTGTGAAACTGCATGGACCACAACTCGTAGCTGGCCTCATCCATCTTTATGATGGGAGCCGGGCCCTTGAAGGCATCGGACGATGAAAATACGTCACCCTTGTTGTCTGCCATGATGAAAAAAATGTCGAAAATCCGAAACAAAACTGGAGAGTAGACAACCATGAGCAAGTCTAGAAACACATATGAAGGATTGGTTGTACGTATAGACTCGTACAACCATCCTCTTCAACCTTTAGGGTTGGAAAACGTGATTTATATGTCCGAAATCAGACCGTATAATATTGCGGCAAGCCATACTACGGTCCGTAGGAGGTGGGGCGGCCCACAACCCGCAGGAGCGACTATGGCCTACCGGCAGATGGCTCGCAAGACTGCGATGGGTGGCAGGCAACCCGCAAGGCTGCGATGGCCGGCAAACAACGGCTTGCGGGAGGGGTAGGTGGCAGCCTGCAGGGGTACAGGTGACGGCAAACGGGGGGAGGGTTAGGGTTTTGGTGAGATACGAGAACCTCAGTCTAGGACCGTTGGTATGATACCATGTTGGAAGAATAGAATTGCATGTCATTATAGAGACCTTAGGGCTCTCTTAAATAGGAGAAGTTCTAGGTAAATTACATAAGCGGCAACTGAAAGAAATAGAAATAAGAAATAAATACAATGAGATACAAATATCTCAACAGATCTTACATCCATTTTTTAGTCTTCAGGGAGGATTGTCAGCCATGCAGCATATTTTGACTCGAGCGTTCATGGAACTAGGAGGCCTTCCATGAGTGAAACGTGCTCTGTTGGCGGGGCTAGAGAGGGAGTGATAAGCATGAAGAGAGATGGTTGAGAAACCTTGCGCTCTACGCATAACGCAACATGTTGATTGAGTACAGGAGAGAGAGAAGGGCAAGTAGGGGGCTAAAGAGGCGGGATGCAGGCAGAGGTTGTCCACTTGGATCAACTAGAGGACTCTCGAGAGTTGTTAGAAGAGAGGGTGTCGAGATGTGAGCTCACATTGTCTATTGAATAAGGATAAGAAGAGGGATTTTGAATGGTGGCAACAGTCGAGGCAGGTCTGGTGAAGGATGGGGATGCCAACTCATGATACTTCCACGCGGTGCCTAACGAGAGGAGGCACAACCTCGTGCACTCTATTGAGATGGTTGGGGTGATGAAGGAGGGTGACAATGTCGTCAATGAGGCAGTGGAGCTGGCACTTTCAGGAGTTTAGTCAACATGTGGCAGGAGGTGGTATTAGCTTGTCAGGTGGGAGGACAGAGGCGAGCTACGATAGTACGACTGAATGAGTTGTCGTTTGAAGAGTTTATGAGGTTGTTCTCCTTGACGAAGTTTCGTGGGATAGTTTTTACTTTGAATAGTGATGGCTCCCTAGGTCCGGATGGATTTATGGGCTTCTTTTCAAGTAGTTTTCAGTTTTGGGAGATGGTTAGGAGTAGGTTCTGGTGGTTGTTGAGGAGTTACTTGGTAAGAACCACAGTTTGATCAGCTGAGACAGTTTTTGTTTCATCTATCAAAGAAAGATGCAGTACGCAGGATGAAGAGCTTGGGCCATATTGTTCTTTCGAATTTAGTCATAAGACAATCCTGGCTCTGCAACCAAAGAACAATATTGACTCTCGAGGGTGTCACGACCAAATTAATTTACAATCTCGTTGTAAATATCTAAGATCAAAGATAGCAGGACCTGAAAGAGCCTTATAGGCCTTTTTCAACATAAATTCGCCATCACATCATGCCTAATGGCACCTTTATACAAGATGGCTATAAATATGACTAAGATCATCCACCATCTTCAAAAAATCAATTCAATACAGACAACGCCGAATGAAATGAAAGAAGCTCGGTGCCATCCAACCATGTCTCAAAAATAAAAATATCACTATCATCAACAAGCGTAAAAAGCCAAGGGCACTTGTTGCAAAGAGTGTCATCGGCCAACCAGTCATCCATCCAAAATATGAAGGAATGGCCATTGCCTAAGACTGGATACATATTTGGTTGTAGATCAAGTAATATAGAAAAGGTACCTTTCTAAAAGGATGTGATGGAGGTACCTTAGAAACGAGGTGACAAGATCAGAGAATGGAGACCGAAAATGCTTCAGCCCCATCTACAAAGTCAACCCTCCATTCCCCACAATTATGGAGATCTACTTAGCGGCAAGGGCCTTGTTCATCTCTTTGAGTCTCAAAACACACATACCCCCTTATCTGTTGGTAGAATCAAAAACTCACATGCCACAAGCAGGATCCTATAGGATATGCCACCCAAGCTACTCATAACAAATGTACGCATAATTGTCCCAAGACGATGGCGAACCCCATTAGGAAAGAGACAAGCGAAGATGAAGAACAAGCAAAGATAAAGAAATTAGGTGTCGCAGATAGAACAATTCACAACAACATAAGCATCCCCTCCCTTGAGAGATAAGAGTCCTTTTAATTCTAAAGCTTACGATGAATCCTCTTAAACAGAGATAACATATCCACTTATCAAAGACGGTCACTTGACAATGGTAGCGCCAAATAAGATATCGAAAAGTTCATGTGAGTAGCAATCACAGACATCAATCTCCCGTTTAAAGAGCCCAAAAGCATATTTTTTAGAAATGTAAATCTTCTACTACATCCCCTTCAACTAATGCACCTTTCAATTCATCACCATCTCAGTTGCCATCACCATACGTTCCATCATTTGTCTATCATAAATGGAAGACATTTGAGAAGGGGAGATAATGTCATCCATAACCAAAAGTAGACTATTTTCTATTTATTTTATATTTTCCCGGACCTTAGCTATGAGGTAGTAGATAATATTCAAAAGTATGTCTCGGAATCAGAGGAGATAAAGTAAGAGGGGCAAGAAGTGCGAGAGGGGAAATGGGGAGAAGTGGAGGCGGAGCCCTCGGAAAAGGGAGCAAAGGGAAAGAGAGTGCCACTGACAGTGTGGGGTCATGATATGAAGTGGAGGGTGTCGGATTGTCTGGAAGACGACAATGCGTTAAAGGATGACATGGAGGAGTCGACAAGCGCTTTGTGGAAGGAGGTGAATGACATCCTCCCAGGCATAGGCACCTCTGCATGACAAGTTCGATCAAGGTTGCAAGAATCAGTAGTCGCTACTCAGTCGGTTGGATCACTGACTAAGGATTAATTGGTAATCGAGCGACTAATCGGATTTAATCGGGCTTTAACTGGTTTTCAATTTTTTATTTTTTTTAAATATATAAATCATTTTATACATATATTCTTATATATTTACAAAGATTTGTATATTTTCTATATTATCATAATGAATGAAAAGAAGTAATTGAATTTAAATAAAATATTAAGCATATAAGAATAAGTTTGCTTTTAAGAAAGTAAAAAATATGGTATCTCAAAGCAAAAATCGATCAACTAGTCAGCCTAGTCGGAATTAGTTAATACTCGGTCGGCCACCCCACTAACTAGATTAGTCGAACCTACTAGTCGGGCCAGTCGGGAGACTTTTACAACAATGAGTTCGATGTTGTAACCATCCTGATGCTTTCGTTGCGGTGTGAGGAATCATCTGTCAAAGTTGTGCCCATCTATTGCAATGATGTGCTTCCTTTGTGGCCACTCTAGTCATCTTCGATGGTATTGACATGCTCGTGGGATCTGAAAAAAGATGGGCAGTTTGGAGACTTTGTTCTCGGTTACGAGCTTCTCAAACATGTTGAAGGATCTTTCTGATCCCAATTGTAGGGAGCGGGGAAATCAAAGGGATGGTCCTAGGTGAAGGACCCATAGAGGAATTGAGGGTGTCTAGGAGTCTGTTGGGTGGGCCAAGGCAGAGGGTGTATGTATGGATGTTGCTTGGTTAAACGACATGGTATTGTGCAATCGGAGCCTTTCCAGCAAGGGTGTTGATGAGGTGATGTGTCGAGCACCATCATTTGGCATTGTCCAAGGTATTAATAGGTCGTCGAGGCAGGGGAGAAGTGAAAGCGTCGAATATCAGGTGTCCCTCTTAGCTATTATAGCCTAGCAATGCTGAAATTTTCTTCGGTGGGTGCCATGTTAGAGATCCACAGTTGCGGCCAGAGGGTTGGAGAAGGTTTGGGGATCACACTATTAATTAAATGGCCTACTTTGAGGCAGTGTTTCAAATTTCGCGAAATTTTGCCGAAATTTCGGTTTCGACACTCCACTGAAACCGAAATCGAAATCTCGATAAGGACCCTTCCTTCACAAATCTAGGCCGGTTTTGGTCGAAATCGATGAAATTTCGTCGAAATTTCGAAATTGTTTTATTTTTTTGCCATCTCGAAACGAATCGAGATTTAAAACCTTGCTCTGAGGTCCCCTCAATGCCTAGAGTTGAGGATCCATCATAGAACTTTGTCGATGTAGCTTGAGGTAATGGCTGAAGTTGAGGTCCAAGGGGTGGTCCCTAAGCTAGTGGTAGTGGCGATATCCGTAATGATTCAGTCAACGAGATGTGCGAAGCTTGTTGCTTTGTTGCGAAAGTGCAGGAGCTAAGATGCAGTTGCGGATTTGGGAGGTGCCAAATTTTTATGAATTTCAAAATTCCTCTTTCCATAAAACTTTTGTGGATGCGGTTTTAAAGGTGTCCCCTATAGGTAGGTTATTGGGAGCGAGAGGTGGTTTCGAACTTCGAAAACATAGTTGTGGTTTGACATATTATATTCTAAATGTGGACCCATCTGTTGGGGGGCCTGACTACAGGGTTGAACCTGATTATGTTGTCAAGTCTGAACATTCTTCGCAGGTGACCTATCGTGTGAAGGATTTGGCATAAGTTGGTGTTGATGCGAGCAACGGTGATGGGACGTTCCAAAAAGGTCACGGTCTGCTTGCCCCTAGGAAGGTTGTGTAGCTAGCATGTACATTGGTAGTGACTTGATAGCTAAAGGAGGTGGCATTCTCTGAAAAGCACATGCAGGTATTCTCACAGAAGAGAAGGAGGTTCGATGCTTTTAGTTGTGAAACGTGACAGGCGGAGAAAGGGTCCAGAGTGGTGTCCCCTCCTGTGGTAAAATATGTTGAGGTAGATGCTCTAGTTGGCACCTTGGAGCCTGAGCATGAGCCTTTGCATCAGCTTGAGACTGGCACAGATGTGGTTATTACTTATTTTGGCCAATTAGTGATTATGGTAGGATGGAGACATGCAGAGACCTCACAGTTTACAAGGGAGGTAGCAAGTTATGTAAGGGATCCAGTCCAGGTTGTGGGTTTACCCCCATTGATTTCCAAACGAAGTTCGTCTCGTGCAATGTGAAAGGAATGGGCCAAGCAGAGAAGAGGGCAACTGTTGGAGCCTTTTTCGCATCTTGGTTGGTGGATATTTTGCACATGCAGGAACAAAAATTAAATACTAGGAGTCTTGAAGTTGAGGTCAATTTCGAGCCCACAACTCTCTGAGCTCAGGGTTATGGAAGGATTGTCGTTGCCTGGAATGGGCAGGTGTTTAGCCTGGTGGTGAAGTGGCACAGGTCCCTTCTGTTCATGCGGTCCTGGATAGCAGAAGAGACAAGACACAATTGGCGGTGTCATCTGTATATAGTCTCTCTGGAGCATCGTTGAGTGATGACCACCTCTGGTCGGAGCTTAGGGATGTGTGTAAAGTATCATATCCTGGCGAGGGTTATGGGGGTGACTTCCATGACATGATGTACTCTAAGGATAGACCAGGAGGGAGAAGTGTACCGGTTTCGAGCTCTGGGATGTTTAGTGAGGTCATGGAGAATGTGGCATTTAAGTTTGGCGGTCATGCTTGCTTTGGGATCATGTTTGCATATATGATATATTTTTTTGAGGAAAAAAAGGAGAAACGTGTTAAGGTGTTGCATATATAATATGTGTTATGTGACTAATATACATGATTAATATACAACATAGAAGGTGTTGTATAATATATGTTATATGACTTATATACTTATATGACTACCTCTTATTCAAAAAAAAACTTATATGACTACCATATGGTATGTTGTATAAGATATGTAATAGGACTAACATATGTGACTAACATACAGTATATTGTGTAGTATATATAATGTGGCTAACACCTATGACCAACATACAGCATGTTGTATAATATATGTTGTGAGAAATTATGATTTGTGACAAACAGATATTATTAACAAGAATTTTGTTAAAAATACACTATATATGAAAGTAAAACATATTAAATTGTTGATACTTAATATAATACTTAACATGTATAGCATACAATGTATAGTATTAGAGTTGAGTTCCAAAGCCAAAGCAAACCTGAGGTGGTGCCTCGTGGGAACTTCACCGCCTAAGTGCTTTGAGGAACGCCTCAGGTAGGTGAGGCATGCGCCTTGTGTGGATTGCCTGAGGCTATATCCTCAAGACATTTTTCTTGGAAAAAACACCTCGAGGCCTATGCCTTGACATCTTAAGGTGCGTTTTAAACCATGATATGGAACACACGTTCTTCCATGTGATTGGGTTAAGTAGGAATGGCTCAATGCTTCCATTGAGTGGTTAGGCTATACGTGCAGGACAAGTTTCTACGCATCCCTTGGCGCGATTATTTTTAGATGATGTGGTGATCAAATAAAGCCCTTAGCATTCATTTAGGACTCTTTGGTTGGTACGTAATGGTGCCGTAATCCATAATGAGAGTATATGTGGAAAAAATAATTGAACATGCCATGGCTATTTCTCGGTCTTATATTTTATGATTTGAGAATTCAAATTTATAAATGTATATTGTGGGTGTGCATCAATCTGGATGACCACCCAGCAATCAATCTAATCTCAACATATCAATAAGCATAATTATATTTAACATTAATGTCTTGGTGTGCAAAAATATTGAGTCCATAATATGTGAAAGATCATGGATGGCATGGCACACAAGCTAATGAGGCAATGACATCTGTCAAAAAAATGTAATATGTAGGGAAAAAAGAAATCTTGTCATGGTTCACAATGTTCAAAACCAGTCAGGTATATTAAGTAGGAGCCACCAGTTTGGATTGGCATGCGTGGGTGAACATGTATAAGACGACTTACACCTTAAGAAAACTGAAGGATTGGATCGTGAAACATTCATTATTTAAAACATTTTTAATAAATCTTTAAATTCCACATAAAAATTAGACTTCAAAAATAGTTCTCTTAACCAAAAAACTGAATCATGGTTTTGTCCTAAATCAAGTTAGATTAGGAGTTACTCTTGAAATTTACTAAACAAATAAATAGATGATTCTAATTTTCCTATGTCTTTTACATTTAACATCTAGCACTACTACTCCCCGTTCCAAGATAAAGAGAGAAACCTTAAAAACGGAGCAGGACAATATCCAAGTCTCTTAACACTATTACAAACCTTAGGTTTTGTCTTGTGAATATAATGATACTAGTATAAGAGAAGGGAGAAAGAAGAAATAAAAAGGAAAGAGGGGAATGAAAAGCTGTTTGCTAAATAACTCGACAATGTTAGTGCCCTCACTTTGCTGCAATATTTGAGATGTCACAATGAATTTAATTAAAAACCAAATACTAAATGGTACTCAACCCATGACTCATAGAAGTGTTTTTGTATTACTCTCAACCAATAAGGCAAAAAACATAATAAATTTGTACAACCTACCTACCTCCTCCAAGATTCTGGACCAAAGTGACTTCTTTTTCAAGTTCTTTACATGCTTCTTCTGGCTCTTTAACTCTTGGCGCAGAATTTGAAGGTTATCTCCTGCAATGTGACAAGAAAAAACACACACAATATGCAAATCAATGCATTATCATTCTGGCAAAATAAAAAGGCAAAGACGCAGGTTGAACTATGAATGCATCACAAAGAAGTAAAGTGAACAACCAATGAAAGATTACATTATTAACTGTGGTAAGTACTAGTAAGTCGGTGCTGGTAATTAATTTTTCGAAATCTTAGCCTCCCTACAGATCAATGGAGAAGTTATGCATTTTAGATACCTCTGATTCTGATTCAAAAAATAATAATCTAATTTGAAGCAATTTCTATGCATCACATGCTACTATATTATATAGTTGAATGGCTTTAAAAATCGTATAAATACAAATATGAAGATGAATGGGCAAGGAAAATTATTATTGAAGAACAAATGAGAACATTAAGGAGCTTTGAGAACTTATTATTCTATAATTGGAATGGTGAATTGTATGTGAGTCAAAAGACGATGGTTCAAATCCCTCCTTGTGGGGGTTGCATTAGATAGCCGACAACCATCGTAAAAATAATCGGATCTTTCAACATGGATTTGAACAAGAATCCATGTGACCGACCCTACTTAAAAAGCGGGAGAAGGCTTCACCATTTAACAAATGAGAACATTAAGGAGATTTGAGAATTTTGTTAACCATCAACAAACATGGGTTAGAACCAATTGTTGAAAACGATATTCAGGGCATTAAAGCGCATGATTTTTAATGTGGTTCAGGATGGTCAGGATAACTGTCAGAAATGGCTAAATAAGTGTGTTATCTCATTGATTTTTGTAATACAAGGCCCGATGTATAGGGCTCACTCACACCCAACTCACTTATGATGTACAATGTGGAATTAAACAAACGATCCACATACCTTTTTTAGTAATGATGGGATGGACCTCCATTAGAGACATCCAAAAAATATATTAAAAATTATAAATTAATTACAAATGCCAAATTTTAGATAGGGCTTTGGCATGTCAAAGTACGTTCTCGTAATAAAATCTCCCTCCCTCAAAGACAACGTTGTTTCTGACTAGCCATATAGCCCAGATGTGTGCGCAAACCTTTATTCCCCCTTCCATTGATCAGGTCCAATCTCTACCAATCTAAGTCCAAAAAGAATCCTTATCACTCCATTGGACGCAAGGAAGTTCTGCATTTAGTCACGAATCCATCAATTGAGAGCACTGAAAAAAGAGAGGATCAACATCTCTTGCTGCTCCACCGCACCTTCTGCATCCCTCACCTTTTTCGAGAAAAAGCATGCTCGTCTAGCTCCTATCATAACTCGCTCTCTTCTTAGCAACCATATGAACACCCTTACCCATGAAGGATCTTCCATCCTCAGGTCCTAACACAGTCCCGAGATGTCTCGGGAAGCAGTATCAACCGATGTAGTAGGAGCAGCAACCACCATGTACGCCTTTTTGACTGTGAACGCCTCGTCTCTCTAGTACCACAAATCTCTACTCTGAGACGTACTTTCAGTCTTGCCAACCTGCCAGAAAGACAGAGAAATTTCTCCACCCTTTAATCTAACAGCTCAGTCACGAGCAAAACCACAACATCAGTGCAAGCACATAGGCTGGGCAACACGACCTAAATAGATCTTACTATCCTGGAAAGCAAGTCATTCCCAATTCTCTAAGTCCTCATCACCTACTTCTCAAGAAATGTCTTGTTCATATCACCCATTCGCAGCACTCGGAGCCCTTCCTCCTTGGCGTCGTCACTAACACCCAATCCACCAGTGCAATTCCCTTACCATCAGAGGTCAACGACCAGAAGAAGTGTCACATCAATATGCCTCCCACTGCTTACGGATGCCCACTGGCAATGCTCTCGCGAAAAGGGAAAAAACATGTATTGTTGAGAGAATAGCCTTCACTAAAACCAACCTCCCTCCCCTTGATAGGTACGATGTTTTCCAGCATGCCAATTTCTTCTCCAGCTTCTCTATAACAAGCTATCAGTCTACCTGCCTAAGTCTCCCACATATCAACGGTAGACCAAGATAGTTGATAGGCAGACTTTTTAGTGATGTTCTCAGAATCTCCTAGCAGGTCGCCGCCTCATCTGAAGAAAAGTTAAACGGGACAAAAGCCGACTTTGCCCCCATTAACATTTAACCCCGACACTCCCCAAAGATATCCACCACCGTCATGACAGTCTTGCACTCTGACACCCATCCTTCAATGAAGAAGATGGTAGCGTCCGTGTATTGTAAAACCAAGATCGAGAAATGCTCCCTGGAGTAGTCTTTGTAGAAACGTCTATCCTTTGCGAGTCACGCCATTATTACCAATGTATCAGTGGCCAGAACAAACAAAAGGGGAGCCGATGGCTGAAAGAATCCTCCATCTTGCTTTCCAATAACCGGTACTGAACACGAGTAAGTTGTAATGCATCTCTTCATCCAATCAATCCAGACGTCCAGAAAATCCCTCCGAACCAACGATGCCTAGATGAATCTCCAACTCATGCAATCATACGCCTTCAAAAAATCAACCTTCCAAAGAAAGCCAGCTACCCTTCTCCTCTTCCAATCCGACGCCAAAGCCACTCCCTCCAAAACTGAGGACCCGGAATAAATGTCATTTAAGCAAGCAAAGTAAGACTTCTAGGACACCACTGAGCTGCTTGACCAACACCTTGGCCACGATAAGGTAAGTAGCATCAGTGTTCACGAAAGAGGCCTATGCAGCCACATATGTTGTCGCATATGCGTGTGTGGCACCTTCACCGCACCGCTTTCATGAAGGCCCTAATTATGCGCCCAAGGCGCTTATGCGGGCCGCATATGGCATGTGCGCCCGCTTTGGGTTAAATGTGATTTTTTATGTGATTTTTTATATGTGATTTATTTTTTATATGTGATTTTTTTATGTGATTTTTTATATGTGATTTTTTAAGCCACTTATTTCATGTTATTGTTCTGAAATGTGTCAAATGTGTGTATGAAATGTGTGTTATAGTATGATTTGAGTCACGTTTTTTATTTGTGCCACGTTTTTTATTGTATGATTTGTGCCACTTATCAGAATTTGTTCGTGTGACATAATTTAGATAACATTGCACCCTCATTTTACACTTATTCATTGTTTTTGTATGTATGTCAACCAAGTATTCCATCACCATTTAAATAAGGTAAGTTCCTAACTAGTGTTCTTGAAAAATATAATTCCACGGATATGATAACATATATTTTAATTCCCTAGATAATGTAGTTATAACGCATCTTCAAAATACGCTATCAATGTTGCATTTTGTAAATGTGTTATATATACCACTTTTTATAAGTTTCAAATGTCCAATGAACAATGCATCTACAAAATGTGTTATCAAAAGTGTACAGCTTTGATACGCATTTCATAATGTGATATATAATCCCCATTTCCTACGAAGTCCAAGCATATTTATAAATAACACTATTGATGCATTTTTTTAATGTGTTATAGATTAAACATTTTGAAAATGTGATATTACTACATTATCTAGGGAATTAAAAAACATGTTACCATATCTGTGGAATAATGTTTTTTTTTCGAGAGCGCTATTTAGGAACTTGCCTCCCATTTAAATCCATCGTCGAAGTAGTCGTACTATGAGATTGGAATAAACAAGAAGGAAGAAAAGGAATAATATACCAATAATTTAGCAAATTAATTTAGTCAACTAATAGTTATTTTGAATGCAATATATACGTATATGTAGAGTTTGATAGTTTTAATGGAGAATTAGTAATAAATATAATGATGGAGATAAATTACATTATAATTCAACAATAGAGGCATTTATACAAATATATATTCACATACATTGGTATACAAGTTGCAACAAAAGTCAGCCCACTTAATTTATTAGTAAGAAGCACATCATACCATCGTATCATGAATTAAGTAGACATAAAGAGTTACAAGTCTCACCTCCACATATTGGAGTTAACCAGTTAGAATATTGTCGCTTGAACATTTTTGTTTTCTTATGCTATTTTAAGTAGTACATTACTAATGTTATTTGTTTTAAATTTCGGTCTTCTTTCGAATACTTACATATTTTGGTGATTGTTGTCAATTATTATGTGTGCTAACTTTTTCTATTGAAGTACTGATATTTGATTAATAAAGATTTTTTTGTATTCTTCTTTTGATAAAATTCGGTTTTCTACTATAGCATCGAACAATGCTATAAGTTTAAACTTGTATACTCGCTCTGCACTCGGAAGCAACAAGATCAGGGATCTGCTAAGTTTCTCCAGGCCCTGGTTTGTACCTCTAAACTCCATGATTAGCCACAAGACATCCTCCTCAGCCACATCCCAAAACTTTATTTATAAAGATCGGTAGGCCATCTGATCTTGGGCACCCATCAACATTAACATCAAAGACCGCCTTACGCACCTCCTCCCTACGACCTGCATACTTGGACTAGAAAAAATAGATGTATCTCGACTTCATTATTCCCAACACCCCCTTAAGTTGCCATGTAATGCTCAGCTTGGACAATCAGAAATTCCCAATCACACTAAATACATGACATTAGAAACTGTTGAGAGATATTTTTAATTATCTTTTATGTATTTCCTATTTCATTCATCTATTATGTAATTTGTCATTTATGGTTTCTCCTCTCTATATAAGACTATAAGAGAGCATTATGGCTTCATGAATAAACATGTATCTCTTTTGTTTGTACATGGTCTTAGAGCAGCGATCCTAGACCGGAGCTCTGAATCCCAAGTCCCCCCTACATGTCACCCTCTCCCCTCACCATTGACGGCCACCCTTATGTCAACATTGTCGCCGCCCCCAATGGGACTTCCTCTCATCGTCGCAACCCCACCATGGGGCCCTCGTCATTATCATAGGCCCCTCAGCGTCCCTACACCTTTTGCCACCGTTGGGATCGTCGCAGCACCCCCATACGACCATCGTTTACAGATCCCTCCTGGCATGGCATCTAGTCTCCCGACGTCGCCCATAGCCTCCAAGGCAACCCCCTGCGCCGCCTAGAGTCTCACAGACCTCTATAATTCTTCCTTCAACAATTCGTCAGCGTATGAAGACCATGAGACATGCACACAGCTTCTTACGGGGGTGTCTATACCTCCTATGGATGAGGCTTATAACAAACTCAGGAGTAGCATGGTTCCTTCTACGTCCACTTCTTAGACCTCCTCTGGGATTGTTACATCTTGCGATAGAGGAGGTTCATATCACTTCAGAGCATGTGGCGTCTGTGGTAGAGGAGACGGGCGCCCGCGTCAACCATGCACCTATTGTCATCGTTCTGGTCACTCTGAGGATACCAGCTACCTGAACCAAGATTATCCAGCTTATGTTTGTGTTGTTGAGCAAGTTGAGCATCCGACCGCTTCTGTTAGTCAGAAGTTCAATGATTGTTTGTTTTAATGAAGATTGTATCTTGGAACGTTCGTGGCTTGGGTGATGCGGACCGCAGGCGCATTTTGGGCTCGCGCCTTGTTGAATGGTCTTGTGATGTTGCCTTCATACAGGAGACGAAGCTCCAGGCGATGGATGAGGCTCTTTGGCGTTCTTTTGGGGCTGGTCAGCTCGACGAATTCCGTGCGTTGGACGCTAGGGGTGCTCGGGGTGGTGCCCTTTTGGCCTGGCGCTCGTCCCGCTTTTCGTTCTCAACTTGTAGGTTGGGCCGCCACTCGATTTCGGTGCTGTTGATGTGTGGGCGGACTAATATTTGCTTGGCCTTCTCTTGTGTTTATGCCCCTACCTGTCATATTGCCCGTCGTGAACTGTGGGAAGACTTGCAGGAGGATGCTGCTGCTTTTGGTGACGTTCCTTGGCTGATTGGCGGGGATTTTAATGTTACTTTGCATGCTCAGGATCGGCCACGTGGGCGCGGTGGCCTCGACCCGGGGTCCTCGGATTTTTTGGATTTCATTAATGCTTTGGCTCTTGAATCGTTGGTTCCTAATGACATTTCATTCACTTGGCGGAATAGCTCCTCGCGGTCGCGGATTGATCGGTTTTTGGCGAATAACTCTCTGATGGGCTGTTTTCCATTATGTTTTGTATCCTCGAGACCGCGCTCTTTCTCTGATCACAATCCCATCTTCTGGTCGAATGGGGAGGAGATCCGTCCGCATTGTATGTTCCGCTTTGAGCGGTCTTGGCTTCTGGAGGCTGGCTTACGTGATTTGGTTCGACATCATTGGTCTCAGCTCTCACCCCATGGTTCTGCCGCTCGACGCTTTGACTTTAAGATTTCATCTCTCAGGAAGCTGCTGGCGTCTTTTAAAAGGGCCTCTCGCTCAGCCCGCATTGCCACCCGTGTGGAGGCTGAGGAGGAGATTTTGCGGTTCGACCGTATTGAGAACGACCGTGATCTAAATCAGGACGAGTTGCTTGCTTGCGTAAATGCCCTGGATAGGGTCAGGCTGGAGGATCGTAAGCGTGTGATTGAATGGCGCCAACGATCTCGATTGCGTTGGTTAAAGGAGGGAGACGCTAATTCCGCGTTCTTTCACAGGGTTGCGTCGGGTCGCCGGCGATCTAATTCTATCTCTTCGCTACTCATCAATGGCTCTCAGGTTCAGGGGGAGCGGGAGTTGGATGTGGCTGTCTCGGCCTACTTTAAGGCGTGGTTTGGGCGCAGGTCATCGCGCCAGTGGCGGTGGTCGGGTAGGGGAGCCGCTGTGCTCCCTCAGGAGGATGCAAATCTCCTTTCTCGTCAGATTTCTCTGGAGGAATTGAAAGAGACGGGTTGGTCTCTTAACTCTGATGCAGCCCCGGGGTCGGATGGCTTCCCCGTGTTTTTCTATAAGGAATTTTGGGATGTCCTCTCTCAGGACGTCCTGGAGGTAGCTCGCGAATTTTGCGCCGGCAATAACGGTTTCAACAAGCTCAACAAATCTATTATCGCTCTCATTCCCAAGACCGCTTCTGCCACCCGTATTGAGGACTTCAGGCCAATTTCCATTTCAAATGCTATCTACCTTATCATTGCCAAGGTTTTGGCTCGCCGATTGGCCCCGCTTCTTGATTCGCTTATATCGCCCTCCCAGGCGGCTTTTATTAAGGGCAGACAAATTGGTGACTGCTATGCGGTGGCGTCCGAAATTATTCATGCTTGGCACAAGAACGGCACTAGGGGGATTCTATGGAAAATCGATTTCTCTAAAGCCTATGACTCTCTTGATTGGCGGTTTTTATGGTCTGTCCTTAAGCGGCAGGGATTCCCCCCGTTATGGATCTCCTGGGTACGTCGTTGTGTTTCTTCGGCCTCTCTGTCGGTCTTACTTAATGGCCGCTTGGCCGGGGGTTTTTTCCAGCCACGCCAGGGAATTCGGCAAGGTTGCCCCCTTGCCCCCTTGCTCTTCGTCCTGGCCGCGGATGTGCTCTCCACTATGGTTCACAGCGTGATTGCGGCTGGCCTGTCTCGTGGTTGCTCCTTTGGGTCCTTCTCGATGCCGATTATTCAGTTCGCAGATGATACTATTTGCTTTATTGAGGGCGACGAGTCGAATATTGCGGGGATGGCGACCACTCTGGAGCTTTTTAGCGAGGCTTCAGGGCTTCTCATCAACTATAATAAATCCACTATGGTCCCCTTTTCCCTTTCCCCTTCGGAGGTTGAAGCTTGCTCGAGGATTTTGCGTTGTGCCGTGGGTGCTCTCCCTTTGGATTATCTTGGGCTCCCGTTGTCTACGGGCCGGGCGCGCTTACGGGATTGGCAGCCGTTGGTGGATCGCATGGCTGCCCGCTTGGCTGGCTGGCGTGCCGCTATCCTCTCTCGGGGTGGTCGTCTGGTTCTCCTCAAGTCAGTCCTCTCTTCTTTGCCTATCTATTTCCTTTCTGTGAAAGGGATGCCTAAGGGGATACGTCGGCGGTTGGACTCTTGTTTGAGAAACTTTCTTTGGGGCAAGAAGGGGTCTGTGCGTAGCGGCGTTCCCTTGGTTGCTTGGGACGATGTGACTCGGCCAAAGAAGGAGGGGGGGTTGGCGGTGAGGAGACTGGCTATCGTGAATGAGTCTTTTCTTCTGAAATGGGTCTCTCGGCTATGCGGTCCGGAGGATAATACGATGCTTAATTTCTTAAGATTGGCTGTGGGGTTCGACCGGAGTCTGGGTCTGGTTTTGGATGCCCGCTTTTTGGCCTCCTCCTCTCACTTCTCTCGTGATATTGGTAATGCTTTGATCCGCTACCGTTCTCTTTTTGTCATTAAGTTGGGAGATGGCTCCCTCACTCGTTTTTGGGGCGATGATTGGACCGGTAGGGGGCCGCTTAAGGATGCCTTTCCTCGTTTATTCGCGCTGGTGGATGACCCTGACGTGAGGGTTGCTTCTTACTGGGATGGGGCTGCTTGGGGGCCGAGATTTGTGGCCAACCTTTCCGAACAACGTCAATTGGAGTTTATGGCTCTTCTGGAGATTCTTGCGGTCTCGCCCTCGCCTTTGGTGGGTCGAGATCACCTTTGTTGGAAGAATGGCTCCTTCTCTGTTCGTGATGCTTACCGGGCCCTTCTTCCGCCCTTGGAGGTGGCTGATGTTTCGTTGCTTCGGGACTGTCAATTCTTTTGGGGCCTCCGGGTTCCCGAACGGATTGGGATCTTCTTATGGCTTTTCCGTCGCGGGCGTCTCCTTTCTCGAAGCAGGTGTGCTGCTCTCTTCCCTGCGGTTTCGCCTATCTGTGGACTGTGCAATCTGGAGGTTGAGTCTATTGACCACCTCTTCTTCCGCTGTGGTTTAACGCGTGTCATTTGGGCGGATATGGCTTGGCTTGACGTTTCGGACTCCGTTTCCTTCTGCGATTGCTTGGTTCGCTCTCGGGCAAGGAATAAGAACGACATTCTCTCTTCTATCGCTCGGCTGTGGTGCATCTGGACTGCTAGGAATGAGGCTCTGTTTACTGGCCAGCGATTCTATTCGGAAAACGTCCTCATATCTGCTTCCCGCTTGGTCTGTGACTGGTCTGCTGCTTAGTTGTTCCATATTGTAGTCGGGGTATCGTTTTGTGATACCTTCCGATCTTGTTTGAGTTCTTTCTCTCCCCTTTTTTTCTATCCGCTTTCCCGCTGTAAGTCTCTCTTTTTTCTTTGTCTGCTATTAATAAATCTGGGGCGAGCACCATCGAGTGCGTCCCCCGTTTCTTGAGCTTCAAAAAAAAACTGAGGGAGAATATGACCTGGTGCTGCCACTACTAGTGCTCCTTCAGGCCTTTCGGGTATAGCTTATACCCTTAACAATTATCACACATTAGACATGATAGAGTGGATTATGGATTCTTGCCCATCGCATCACTTATATGGAAATAGAGCTCAATTCATGTCTTGTAGATTCGTACCCCCATGCAGATTCGTTGTTATTGTGGATGAGATACATTTCCCTATTATAGGATATGAGGGATCTATCTAATTGACACCATCTATGCATCTGTAGAATGTTTTTTTTAAGAAAAAAGGGCCTCCATTGTATAGGTGTGTGCCTAAAAGCTTCATCATTTATCACCTCAATAAAGACTACAAGCCTAATATAGGAAAGAATAACCAAAGAAGATTAGAAGTTCCAACTCTCGGCTAGCGTCCGTGCGCCACCACATTTTCTCCATACATACGGTCCTGACGGAAAATCGCATCATTTCTAACAAGCCAAATAGCTCAGATTAGTGCCAAATATCTAGACTCCTCTATGTCATTCCATCAGTCCCTAATGGATTCCTTAAAATCTGGCGCATTGTCAAAAGAGTTTCTTGAGCCTCGAACAGGTTTCATGCATCCAAAGAACATCTACACCTGAAGAACAGATGGTCTGCATCTTCAACCTCCTCCCGGCATCGCGAGCACATTGCGTTCGTATTCGGAATAAAACATGCGAGCCGTTCGACGGTAAGGAGTCTGCCCTTTCGAAAAATCCAAAGGAAAACCTTGATGCAAGTTGGGGCATTCCGTATCCATATCCTCATGCAATCCGCCTCACAACAACCAAGGTCGATGACTGTAGGACCCTTCAAAGCTCGGTAAACTTTCCTCAATGAAAAACGTCGTCATGCCAACACCAGCAATCATGCCCATCAATGGGCCCAGCCACACTATCCAGCTCCTCAAGCAACATCATCAACTCTTTTCATCTCTTATCTGAAAGTTTGGTTCTACAAAGCGAGAAGAAAGATTGTCTATCTCAAATCTCAGCCACCGAAGCATCTTGGTTGGTAGCCAACATCATCAACCGCGGAAAACACACCCCTAAGGCCCCTCTTTCATGCCAGTCATCAATCAAGAACTTGAATCCATTCCCATCCGCAGGAATCGATCTCAGAAATGAACGAAGCTCCTCTATCAAACCACAAATGCCTCTATAAGAAAGTGTCAGCCCAAGCTCCCTGGAATAGGGAAAAGAACTACCACACCCATATATCATGTGGATAAATGTGCAAACCAAGCTGTCACAATTGCTCCAAATACATGTGATTCATTTGCTAAGCAAAGCCTTATTCATCTCCTCCAAGTTGCATCCCAAGCCCCCGTCATTCTTAGAGCATGTGACCGTCTTCCAGTCCACCAAAAGGAAGCCGCTCGTCTACCCCGAGGAAAACTAGAAAAACCTCCTCGTGATGCCTTCCAACCTCTTCCTCGCCCCAACAGGGAGCAACGTGGAAGAGAGGAACAAGATAGGAATTGTGAAAAGCAATGAGCGTAGCAGCACCAATCTTCCGGCTCTAGATAAGCAGATCGACTTCCACCATGTCAGCATTTGCTTCAACTTCTGAATCACGA
Organism: Ottelia alismoides; assembly: GCA_037367405.1. NCBI lineage: Eukaryota > Viridiplantae > Streptophyta > Magnoliopsida > Alismatales > Hydrocharitaceae > Ottelia > Ottelia alismoides. The sequence continues at coordinate 77,739 of JAZKJV010005693.1, forward strand.
AGAGCAAATCCCCCATATTCATCTTCCCTGCCACCAACGGGACACCAAGGCAAAGTAGCGGTAAGAGTCCCCACGGTGAACGTAAAAACCCTGCACAGTCCACAATCTCATCCTCCTGAAAACCAAATGGTACGAATTCCGATTTATCCATGTTGATTTTTAGCCCATAAACAATTCCAAAGATATCAAGAACTCCTCTACAGCTCATCGAGGCCCCCTCCACAAACATAACCATATCATCCACATTTGAAGGATAGGGATCGAGATCTCCTCCCCTTAGAGTATCCGCTGCAAAATCCCCCCATGACAGCACGGTCAACCACAACCGATAGAGAATCAGTAGCAAGAATGAAAAGAAACAGAGCTAAAGGACATTCCTTTCGGATGCCTCGTGGAAACTACCCCCACCCCCTTGCATGGCGGTTCAGAAGAACCGCATAGGATGCGGTGGTGATGCACCTCTTCATCCAAGCAATCCACCTATCTGGAAAACTGCACCGGTAAAGCGAGGCCCAGATGAAGTGCCAATCCACACAATCGTAAGCCTTGGAGAAACCAACTTTCTACAGAACTCCCTTTGTTTTCCGTCTATGCCAGTCAACCACAATCTCTGAAATCAAGACAACACTAACCATAAGCTGCCTGCCTGGAAGGAACGTACTTTGAATTGGTGAAACAATCTTATTCCATACCCCCTTTAGAAGGTTTGCCAACTTTTTCTCATAATCAAGTAAATCGCATTCGAAAGAGCAATGGGCATGTACTCCACTTTTGTAATGATATCTTTCTTGGGAAGCAAGAAAATAAAAGACTGATTGATCTTATCAAAATCGTAGTTCCCTTCCACAAACTCCTTCTCCAACTTCGATATCTCCTCAGAAATAAGATCCTTGAATTCTCTATAGAAGATCGAAAATCCATCTTGACCAGGACATACGTCCGGATTGAGATCAAATAAAGCCTCACGAATCTCCAGCAAATTAATAAGCCTCATCAGCTCATCCGCATCATTATCCGATACGACATTCACCCCCTCTCCCAACCACCTTGCACCACGGTGATATGCATGCATGCTCATGTCCTTGAAATAACTGGTCACTGCCCTTGCGATCTCCACCTCATCGCTCACTTTAACACCCCCAAGCTTGTAAAAATCGGCCGACTAGGATGATTAGTCGGTTCGGGAGTAGCTGACTCGACTAGGCCTAGTCGGCCATTAGTCGGGTCGACTAATCAGACGACTTTTACATCAAGTTTTATTTTTTTTTGTTTTTTGATTTTTTAAAATAAACTTATTCTAATATGCTTAATGTTATATTTAAAGTCAATTACTTCTTTTGTTTCATCATGTAAGTATAGAAAATATACAAATCTATGCGGTGTTGTAAAAGTCGTCCGACTGGCACGACTAGTAGGTCCTACTAGTCTAGTCAGTGAGGTGGTCGACCGAGTACCAACTAATTCCGACTAGGTACGCTAATCGACCAATTTTTGCTTGGAGATACCATGTTTTTAAAGTTTTGCTTTTTTTATATGCAAACTGTTGGGAAACGTGAATGAGATGTCTATTCCATAGCCCTAGGCTCTCTTATATAGGAGAGTAGCCTATGGGCAAATTACATAAAGGGACTAACAAGAGAAATAAAATAACGAAAAGTACATAAATAACTCAAAATACGTCAACACTCCCCCTCAAGATGGAGCATAGATGTCAATCATGCTCAGCTTGGAAGCACACTTCTGGAATGGACCTCGTAACAATGCCTTGGTGAATATATCTGCAGTCTGGTTCTCTGAAGTAACATGAGATGTGGCAATGAATCCTTTCTGAATCATATCACGTATGAAGTGACAATCCACCTCAATATGCTTGGTCCGTTCATGGAATGCAGGATTGTTTGCAATGAACAAAGCAGCCTGATTATCACACTCCAAGTTCATAGGAAGTGGTACATCCAAGCATAAATCTGTCAGCACCGCTTTTACCCACATCATCTCTGTAGTAGCCTGGGCCATAGCCCGATATTCAGATTCCGCACTGGATCTGGCTACCACAGTTTGTTTCTTGCTCCTCCATGAGACTAGTGCATCTCCAACATAGACGGCATACCCTGAGGTAGACTTCCTATCCTTAGGACATCCTGCATAGTCTGCATCTGCGCATGCTGAGACAGAAATTCCCTTTCCTTTCTTGAATAGCAGACCTTTACCTGGAGAAGATTTGAGATATCTAAGTATCATGTGTATTGCATCCATATGCACCTGACGTGGCTGCTCCATGAACTGGCTCACACGGCTCACTGCAAATAATATATCTGGCCTAGTGATCGTGACATACAACAACTTTCCTACCAGTTCTCTGTATCTTCTCCTGTCAACCTCCTCTGTGTCATCATCAAACAGCTTCATACTGGGGTCCATTGGTGTCGTAGCAGGTCGACACCCTAACATACCTGTCTTACTCAGTAGATCTGTGACATACTTCCTCTGTGTCATGACCAATCCATACGGATTTCTGGCAAATTTCAGCCCCAGAAAATATCTAAGGACTCCAAGGTCCTTGGTGACAAACTCGGTCCCCAGCCTTTCCTTTGCCTGCTTAATGCCCTGGTCATCATCACCTGTAATCAAGATATCGTCAACATAAACCATGATTACAACAATACCTCTTGCCGTCTTCTGTACAAACAAGGAATGATCAGCATTGGAGCGTTTATATCCTTGTTTCTCAAAGAGGTCTGACAGCTTCTGGAACCATGCTCTGGGGCTCTGCTTAAGGCCGTAGATGGCCTTATGTAACCTGCAAACCTTGGAACACTCCCCCTCAACAGCAAAACCTGGTGGCTGTTGCATATAGACTTCCTCCTGCAGATCACCATACAGAAAAGCATTCTTCACATCCAGTTGATAGAGTGGCCAGTCTCTAGTAACTGCAACAGACAAGAGTATCCGCAGAGTGGAATGACGAGCTACAGGGGAGAACGTGTCAAGATAATCTACCCCATATGTTTGTGTGAATCCCCTTGCAACTAAGCGGGCCTTGTACCTGTCAATAGTGCCATCTGCATTATGTTTCACCGTAAACACCCATCTGCAACTCACTGGGCTGACATCTGGAGGTATAGTAACCAAGCTCCATGTGCCTCGAGACTGAAGAGCCGCCATCTCTTCCTCCATCGCTAGCCGCCATCTAGAATCCTGTAATGCCTCATGGTGGTTCCGTGGAATGTCTGTAGCTGCAAGTGACAATGCAAACGTCCTGAAGTGTCCAGATAGCCTCTCAAAGGATATAGCTGCTGATACTGGATATTTGGCACAGCTCCTCTTCAGCTTGCGTAGGGCGATTGGAACATCCAGATCCTCTGTGGTATCACCATGCTCCTGTAATGTATCCTGCTCAGAAATGTCGTTAGATTCATCAACATTAACATTCTCATCGCATACCATAGGCGAGCTAGTTGACTGGTCAGGACCATGAGCTTGAGGCGGCCTGCGGGTGTAGTGGAATGGTAACGGGGATACTGTTGGTGGCGGTGGTGGTGGTGGTGGCGGTGGTGGTGGTAGTGGTGACGGTGACGTTGTTGGTGGTGCCATGAATACGGTCTCAGGAGATATAGGTTGTGACTGCATGTTCCCGGATTCTGAAAAATACATAACGGATTCAAAGAATGTAACATCTGCACTGATCATATACCGCCGACGCACAGGGTCAAAACACTTGTACCCCTTTTGAGTTCTGGAGTACCCCACAAAGACGCACTTGACAGCCCTAGGAGAGAGCTTGTCAGAACCTGGCAACAGCTGATGGACAAATGCGACAGACCCAAACACACGAGGGGTAAGAGTGAACAGATCCTTGTCAGGATAAACGAGTGAGAACGGAATCTGTTCATTCAAGACAGACGAGGGCATACGATTTATAAGATAACATGCAGTAAGGACTGCATCGCCCCAGTAGGAATATGGAACATGACTCTGAATGAGAAGTGACCTTGTGACATCAAGTAGGTGACGGTGTTTTCTTTCTGCAACCCCATTTTGTTGAGACGTATGAGCGCAGGATGTTTGGTGGACAATTCCTTTAGAGGAGTAGTAGTTGGCTAGACTGTTGGTACACAACTCTAAGGCATTGTCACTTCTCAAAAATTTGACAGTCGTGGAAAAAACATTCTGAATTTCATTTATAAAGTGAATAATAATATTTCCAACTTCAGATTTATTCTTCATAAGAAATACCCATGATGCTCTAGAGAAGTCATCCACAAAGACAATATAAAACCTGTGCCCCTGATGATCGGGAACACGACTTGGACCCCAGACATCGACATGAAACAACTCAAACTTGGAGTTACTACTCCGACCTTGACTACTGGGAAACGATGTCCTGTGATGTTTTCCCAACTGACACGCCTCACACTGGATAGGTGTGTGAGAAAGACTATAAGGTAAGACTAGACGCAACTTCTGAAGCGGCAGATGACCAAAGCGCAGATGCCACAGGAAAGGAGAAACTTGGTCTGTGGGAGAAGCAGTAATTCCAGCAAACGGGGTCTGGTTCAGACGATAAAGGCCTCCATGCTCATAGCCATGACCAATCACGTTGCCCGTACGGATGTCCTGAAAAATCAATGAAGATGAATCAAAAATAGCTCGACAATGAAGATCCTTCGTAATCTGACTAATTGATAACAAATTCATTGAAAAATGCGGTGCATGCAAAACATTCTTGAGCTGCATAGATGACGTCAATCTAATCTCCCCCTGACCAGTGATAGGAGAATGCGTGCCATTGGCGATAACGACTGACCGTCCTGGAGGAATCTGTGTGTATCATGTAAGTAGGCTCTGGTCGCCACATAGATGATGTGTAGCGCCGGAGTCCATGATCCATGGTAGTGTATCAGATCTACTACTGTGAAGTGCAAGTGGACTACCTGAGGTACTAGTAGAAGCAGAGGCAGAAGCAGAAGCAGCAGCATCAGTATGACTCTCTGCAGTCGGTGCTGGACCAGATGGTGGGATAATGCCCCTGAGGCGGGCAACCAGGTCATCAAACCGTTGATCCAGTGTAGATGCAGACGGGGGCTCTATCTGCTCAGCAGCTCTTGCAGACGCAGGAAATCCATGCTTTGAGTAGCATGTGTCTTCAGTATGGCCGACTCTGTGACAATATGTGCATGTTGGCCTAGTGCGGCCACCCCTTCCACGGGGAATACGTCCACGGCCCTGGTAATGAGAACCACGGCCTCTGCTGGCTGCCATGGCTGAGGGATTCTGACTAGTGGCTGTGGAAGGTACAGTAATCCTGCTCAATCTGTGAAAAGCTTCCTCCATGGGAGGAATAGTCGAGTCCGCCAAAATCTGTGAACGTGCTGCCTCATACTCTGGATCGAGTGCTGCGAGAAACACACCCACCATTGTCGCATTCCTGTATGTCTTCTGCTGTTCTGGTGTGGCGGTAAGAGGCATGAAGCTATGGAGCTTCTCAAACATTCCTCTCAAAGATGTATAGAGAGAATGTAATGGGCGGCCATTCTGCTTAATTGTGAATATATCATGTTGTAGTTGCAGGATCTTCGTCTCATTCCTTGCCTGAGAATACGTCGCTGCTAGGATATCCCACATGTCTTTGGCTGTGGGCTGATGAAGAATGTCATTGGCGATTTCAATAGCCAATGTGCCAGACAACCACACTTTTGCATATGCATCGTCAGCCTCCCATGAGGCATGGACTCCAGTCTTCTCTGCAGGCTCGGGCTCTGTGAGAATATGCTTCTTGCCTGTGGACTTCATCATACTCATGAACTGCATTGCCCACAGTTCATAATTCGTACCATCCATCTTGACAATGGGCGCTGGACCACGAAATGCGCCCATGGATGGAATCTCTGCCTTGCTTTCTGACATATTGGATACGGAAGACTGGAGTGACCTGCAACAGATAATAGTTGTCTACAAAGACATAGACGGGATTAGTTGCATGTGTAGACCTCAAGCAACTATCCCCATGAACCTACGCGCGCTACGATCCGCACTCGCACAGGTTTCTATTGTAGAAACCCTAGAGCACGCTTGAGATGGTGACCTAGCGCTCGCTATGCGCACAGCACAGGAGGCGCTATGCGCTGGAGGTGTTACCGCACAGGATGCGCACTAGGATGCGCTGGAGGTGTTGCCGCACAGGAGGTGCACCGCAGTAGGCGCAAGGTGCACTGGAAAGTGCACGTGAGGCGCGCTATGCGCTGGAGGATGCGCTATGCACTGGAGCAATCGGAGTATGCGCGCTATGCGCAGTATGCGCGCTATGCACTGGAGCAACTGGCGCTATGCACTGGAGTAGCGCAAGGGGCGCTATTTGGTGAACGGCGCCAGGCGATCGGCGAGAAGCACCGGGCCTATGCACTGCGCCAGGCGATCGGGGCTGTCGGGGCTGCGACTATGGGGCGATCGGGGAGAGGCGATCGCCGAGAGAAGAGAGAGAGAGAAGAGAGGCCGGCGGGTGGGGCGGGTTAGGGTTAGGGTTTCGAGAACTCCGGTCTAGGACCGTCGCTCTGATACCATGTTGGGAAACGTGAATGAGATGTCTATTCCATAGCCCTAGGCTCTCTTATATAGGAGAGTAGCCTATGGGCAAATTACATAAAGGGACTAACAAGAGAAATAAAATAACGAAAAGTACATAAATAACTCAAAATACGTCAACACAAACTTATTATAATATACTTAATATTTTATTTAAACTCAATTACTTCTTTTATTTTGTTATGGTAGTATAAAAATGTAAAAATCTATGTAAATATATGTATAAAAATGAGTCATACACTTAAAATAATCATAAAATTCAATGCTAATTAAAGTCTGACTAAATTCGATTAGTCGTCTGACTGCCGATTAATCCTTAGTCAGTGACCCAGCCGACCAAGTACCGATTATAACTTTTGCAACCTTGAATCTATGTTAATACATAAGCAAACTTATTCTAATATGCAATAATGTCATATTTAAAGTCAATTACTTCTTTTATTCTGTTATGAAAGTATAGAAAATGTACAAATCTATGTATAAAAATAATTTATATATTTAAAATAATAAAAATTCAAAACTGACTAATGGTCGGCCACTAAATCTGATTAGTCTCTCGACTGCCGATTAATCCTTAGTCAGTGACCCCACCGACCGAGTACCGACTACCGCTTTCTGCAACCTTGGAGACGAGGAGAAGGGACTTCACCGAAAAGAAAGAGGGAGAGAGATAAGGGAGGGGAAATTTTGTGGCAACTCCAAATTTCTTTATAAGATAATCTAATATGTTTTTCTTATTAGGTAAAATGGCTTTAAAAAAGCATAAAAAATATAAATTCAACACAATTAAACTTCAAAATAAAATGAACTTTAAACTGATTATCCCATATAAAACATAAACGGAAAAAGGAAAAGTATCCATTTAGTCTAACAACCTAACAAATAAAATTTTTTATTAAAATAAAAAAATATATTTTATCCGTCCCTTCTATATGAGAATAAATTCTGAAATCTAATGAATTTCAGAATGGGATTGCATCATCGGGGTAACGTTTAAAAAAACTGTCGTTCCTGCATTTTTTAAATTGCGTGATCAGAAAATTAGATTTTCGTTGCAAAATTTTAAAAAACATTCCACTTGTAGATTGTATATTGTTCTTAAAGTTTGTTATAACAAGATGTCACTTAAACAATATTTGATTGTTTGAATACACGGGCAATTCGTAACTTGACGAAATCTGCACCTATTACACATAATCTTCTTTCTACAAGCCCATATCATTTGTAATCAAGACGCCACAAAAATGCTTTTTAAAGATACTAAAAGATCACCATACCTCTTTGACTGGAGGTTGAATTTTCATCTTCCTGATACTTTCTTCGATAATCTTGTTCTAATCTATCAAGAATGTTTGATTCATGGTACAATTCCTGCATATGAACATGTCATTGGCCCACTGGTCCTCAACCAAGACAAAATTTCAGATTCACATGTTTCGAGAACATAATAGAACGCATTGGCATTTTTTCCTCATTTCTGTTAGCACGGTACTAAAAATGAAAAGTTGGTAACAATGTAAAAGGGGTGACTTTTCATACGGTGTAAGTTCATCTATAACCTGCAAACATGATAGAATGCATTGGCATGTTTTCCTCATTTCTGTTAGCACAGTACTAAAAAATGAAAAGTTGGTAACACTGTACAAGGGGTGACTTTCATATGGTGTAAGTTCATCCATAACCTGCAAACATGATTCCGTATTAAGAAAGCTTCCATGAAAGTTCGTTCTATCATCTAGTTATTAGGAAAATAATCGTTTTCTAATGTGAACAAGTCCTCCAAAAATGAGGAAATAAAAAGATTAGTGTTGCTCTCCTTTATCACGTTCAGCAACAATGGTCGGGTATTATGCATTACAATTTTCTTAGTTAGTGGCCTTAACATAAAGATAAACATTATCCTTTAAGAATAACATGGAACTCTATGAAATCAACGATATGCTATGGAAAGGACAACGAAATCGACATGTATCATTTAATGCATATGCTTTATTATAAGATGACTGTCGGCAATTCAAGTAGTTGTGGCGGTGGCACCCAAGTTCTGGGACACGACCCCTTTTTCTTTTTCAAAAAAAAAAGATGACTGTCGGCAATTTTAGTAGTTAAAACATATCAAACTCTTTATGATTATTACTAATATGCATACCATCGTAGGAATTTAATCATGACATATAGATCAAGGTTCTATCAATCTCATTAGATTAATAAAAATATTTTTACACCTATAACTACGTATACTTTCAATATATCGTGCATAATCTTTCATAATCATGAACTACACCTGGAACACCCTGGATAATAGCTATTGGTGGAAAGAGTGCACTGGACGAGACAGAGATGCGGCTAAGCCTCCGGTAAACTTCCTCCATAGGAGGAATGGTAGCATTGGCAAGTATCTGTCATCGAGCAGCATCATATTCAGGATCAAGGGCCGCAAGCAGGACCCCCATCATGGTAGCATTCTTAAAAATCTTCTGCTGCTCGGGGGTGGCCGTCAGAGGGATAGTACTGTAGAGTTTCTCAAACATCCTCCGTAGGGAAGTATACAAGGAATGTAGTGGACGCCCATTCTGCTTCATGGTGAATATGTCGTGTTGGAGCGGTAACATCTTCGTCTCATTTCGCACCTGTGAATATGTTGCCACCAGTATGTCCTACATCGCCTTAGCGGTGGGCTGATGGAGAACATCATTAGCAATCTTCATTGACAACGTGCCTAAGAGTCAGACCTTGGCATATGAATCATCAGCCTCCCAAAAGGCATAAATCCCACTTTTCTCTGCCGGCTCTTCCTCGGTAAGAATGTGCTTCTTATCGTTCGACTTCATGAGGCTCATGAACTGCATCGCCCAGAGCTCACAGTTCGTCCCATCATCTTGACTATTGGCGCGGGACCTTTGAACACGCCTATGGAGGGCATATCGACTTTGTTTTCTGCCATATCGCCGGAGACAAGAACTAGGATTTGTAGACCAAAAGACAAGTGTCTACATAAATTTTATAGGATTTGAGTGCATATGTAGACTTTACGTACTCAAATCCATTGAGATGGCGGAGGAGGTGGCTGCAGCAAAGGCCGGCTAGGGCAGGGGCCGGTAGGAGGTGTCGACAGGACGGGTCGGCGGGAGAAGAGGTGCCGATGGGAGGCTGTGAGGTGGCGGAGAGAGAGAGAAGGGAGGTGGGTGGCGGGAGGGGGGGCGATGGCGAGCAGCGGCCTCGGGGACTGGAAGCGGCGACGCCGGTGAGAGGGAGGAGGGGCGGCAGCGGTGAGAGGGTTTAGGGTTTTGGCTCTGATACCGTGATGGTGGAAAGAGTTATTCAATTATTCCAAAGAACCCTAGGCTCTCTTATATAGAGTAACCTCATGGGTAAATTACATAAGTAGCAACCAAGAAGATAAAAATATGATAAACAGTACACCGACTACATAAATATCTCTACAATAGCTACTTCTTACACACATGCCCCTCCATTAAGTTTATCCACAGACCTAACCTAACCCTTGAGTTAATCTAACTAACCTAAATCCAACGGTAGACATTTATTCTTCTTTTTTATTATTTTAATAAACCCAACTCCCCTCCCTTCTTCCTCCTCCACCGTTGCCTCCCCTCCTCTTACGTAAGTTGCAGCAACAGCAGCTCCGATGGGTGGAACCCTTCCTCTGCCTCCCCTCCTGCACAAGCTGCAGCAGGAGTAACTCCGTCAGGTGTCCCCCTGATGAATCATCAATTCATCATCTTTATTCATTCATTTTAGCTTAAAATCCATTACAAAACACATGTAAATATCATTAATTTTCTCTTTTTTACAATCCTCATTCATCTATAAATAAGTGTATATTTATCATTATTTTAACCCAAAATAAATGAATAAAGAAATTAAAAAAAAAGAAAGAAAGAAGAAAATTGTATATATGTAATATGTTGGAGTATTTGGTTGTGCGCATGTTATCTTGTAGATGGGTAAATGGATACCTTCAGGATCCATTTACCCCATCCAGTCTTTAGTCCCACATCTACTAGTTTGGAGATGTGGAGACTCAGTGGGTGCTATATATAGACCCCCACACCCCTGTAGTCAGATGAGAAGGTTGAATGCAACATATGCCCCTTTGAGGGTTTCTCCCATGGTTTCATCCCGCTCCTTAGGGAGTAGGGTTCCACGTAAAAATCCTTGAGTTCATATTTTCGTATTTCTAGTTTATGCTTTATTAATCATTCCGCTTCTGCATTCCTATTTTCTAACATGGTATCAGTGCGGGTTCGTTTCTCGAAGATTTGTTCATGAAGATTGAGTTTGTTGTGTTTTTTCGAGATTCAATTGTCACATGTGAGATTATTCAAGTTCATGTTTGTTTCTGAAAACCTTAAGTTCCGACATCACCTTCATCAGATCCAGGCGCAATGTTACGCAACATGTGCGCAGATCCAGACTTCATCGATCTCCAGATCACCGCAGCTTTGCCTCTCCAATCGATCAGGCTCCAGGCATCAACGCATCATCATCGCGGCATCTAGGGTTGGTGGCGTTTATCTCGCTCATGCGCGGCGCACCCCTACCGCACCGCGACCTCCTCTCCAGCCTCATCGTGATCTTCCTCCTACAGTTCATCTCATTTGCCCACCATCGAAGAAACCCCAGGCGCAAGCCACCAGCCTCCAGTCGTCAAAGCCGCGCAGGCGGAGGCATCAGAGCCTCCAGGCGGCCATCCCTTCCACCATAGTTGCCCCCGATAGACGCAACTCCAGATAGCACCCTCCTCCGCGCGACCCCTAGACCTCTGCGCGAGATCTCCTCGCTCCTCCCTGCGCGTAGGCGGCAGCATCATCCCCTGATCGGAGCCTTATAGGGACTCAGGCGGTGCGTTCCTGCGGAGGTTCAGCCCCCGCCTCCTGGCGATGCAGCAGGCGCCGTATATACCTCCAGACGGTGCTCTCTGGCTCAGGCAGAGCTCCAACCCCAGCCCTCTTGCGCGACTTCAACCCACGAACGAAGCCTCTAGGCGGAGACCCTCCGCTCGCCCCAGTGCTCCTAGTAGGTGGAGCTCCTCCACCACAGCTCCCCTCCAGGCAGCTCGAAGCTGCTCCCACATCCGCAGCTCCAGGCGGCTGCGCCATCGGCACATCCTCTCAAGTAGGTGCCCCCATTGGGGGGCGGCAGCAGAGCCCCATCGAGGGGGCGGCGTGCGATCAAAGAATAAGGGTTCCCAGTTGGGAACCCTAAGGTCACGAGTACGGCTAAATTATAAAAATGGTTGTTTATTTTGGCCAAGTTGTCAAAAAAAGGCCAGAAAAAAATTAAAAAGGCTTATTACAAAAAATGAGAAGAGTTAGCTATTAATAAAAGGAGAAAATAGTTAAAAATTTTGCAAAAAAAAAGGCCATAAAAAAATGAAACGGCCAAATGTGATCCATGTTCTCCCCATTATCATGTCTTCTCCCAACTTAGTCGATGTCATATATTCCGACCAATATGGGAGAAAGGGGGAGTATAGTGTAGAGATCTTCGGCATCATACGACATCACCACTTTGATAATTCAAATTCCAGATTCAGAGACGAAGTTCAGATCTTCAGTCTCCATATGTCAATTCAGATTCCAGTCCAGATGCCCGATCAGATTTTTCAGACTCTACAAATATTCAGACTCGACGTCAGATTCCGAGTCTTCAGTTTCAGATATGCACTTGTATGTGGTCTTTTCAGATGAGCACATATATGCCATCTTTTGTCGTGATCCTCATCATTCTTGTTGTTTCACCCAGAGTTTTCATGTGAGCCATAGGGACTCCAGAGTAGAGGACCATTCCCTATGCCATGTAGACAAGGATCTTCATGTTGTATCATAGGTGCTCCAGAGTAGAGTACCATTCTCTGTGCCAGATGGGAGAGACCCAGTTCTCCGACGATGAGACATTTCAAACTCCATAACTCCGACAAGGATTGCACTCCATAACCCTTATCAGTTCGACCCTTTTCAGAGATGAAGCAGTAGTGCACATGTTGTGGCGGGTCAGAGTACTCCGACGAAGAGACTCATTTCAGTTGCAGTGACTCTGACAGGCGCAGTTCAGAGCACATGCTCTCCGACGAGGAGATTCAGTTGACACACACTCCAGCCCGTTCGTCCTCCTCACTTGCATGACATGAGAAGCAACGTCCTCGACAACAGCCGACAGTTGTGCGCGTTGAGTTGATATTGTCTGTAGTGTCATGTATTGTGAGTTGAGTTTCTTTCTGTTTGTCCAAGCTGAGCATTGCATGCTCCAGCTTGAGGGGGAGTGTTTGAGTATTTGGTTGTGCGCCTCTTATGTTGTAGATGGGTAAATGGATACCTCAAGGATCCATTTACCCCATCCAGTCTTTAGTCCCACATGTACCAGTTTAGAGATGTGGAGACTCAGTGAAGGCTATATAGACCCCAACACCCATGTAGTCAGATGAGAAAGTTGAATGCAACATATGCCCCTTTGAGGGCTTGTCCCGTGGTTTCATCCTGCTCCTTAGGGAGTAGGGTTCCACGTAAAAAATCCTTGAGTTCATGTTTTCATATTTCTAGTTGATCCTTTGTTTATCATTCCGCTTCAGCATTCCTATTTTATAACATAATAAATACAAGATGATCCTGATCCCGAGAGTAAGTTAAGACTTGACCTAATCGACAAGTAATAAAGTAGGGGAGATAGGGTCTTTTATTTATAAAAATTCAGAAAAATCAAAGTCACTTGTATATATTCATCATTGTGCACATTGTGTATATATCTTCTATTATTTTATTTATCACCAAAACAAACTCAAATAAAAAAATTTCTTCTTTGAACGTATACATAAAAATAATTTGTAAATACTAAAAATAATTGCAAGAAGAAATCATGTACAGAATAAGAGAAACAACACTCGGAAAAAGCAGTAAAACCAAAATTGCAAGATCAATATCTACTCCATAAAAACTCAAAATATACCAAACTTACTTTCATCGTGTTCAAAACTAAAATGAGCTTTAAAATGAAAGTGCTTTCATAAAAATTGGAGTCAAGATGTGAAAGTCAGTTTTTCGAAGTGTTGTTGTATATTGTGTCTATATTGTGCATATTGTTCTTGTTTATTTATTTATTTGTATTTTTTGGCATATTGTATTTTTATTAATTTGTATATATTTTATAGTATTTATCTAAAATACAAATAAAAAGAACAAAATTGAAAATAACACAAATAAAATAAGAATATTTCTACTATATTTATCATGTACCTATATTGTACATAGTTTTATTTAATTAGCATATTAAATTAATTCAAAAAATAAAATAAAGTTATATATTAAAAATCTTTAAATTATTATTTAAATAGAGAGATCATGGAGAAATTGATGGAGATGGATTATTTAAATTAATTCCATAAACTTTTCATTGGAGAAGGAAATAGAGAGATCACTTTGGGTGATCTAGCTAGTAGTGAAAGTTACTTGAATCGTGCATGCTTTAGACGAGTACAAAGAAAAGAAGTAGAGGAGGCTTTGAAGGTTATGAGACCTGGGAAAGGTGTTGGACCGGATGACATCCCTGTAGAAGTTTGGAAAGTTTTAGGTGAGCGTGGTTTGACTTGGCTTACGAATCTATTCAATGTTATTTGGCGAAGCAAGAAAATGCCTGAAGATTGGAGGAGGAGTATCGTGGTGCCTCTTTATAAGAACAAAGGAGACATTCAAAATTGTTCAAATTACAGAGGTATCAAGCTGATGAGTCACACTATGAAAATTTGGGAACGTGTGATCGAAAGAAGGTTGAGGCAAGTTTCCCAAATAAAAGAAAATCAATTCGGATTCATGCCAGGTCGCTCAACTATTGAAGCCATCCATTTGCTGAGGAGAACAATGGAGATTTATAGAGCTAAAAGGAAGAATCTCCATATGATCTTTATTGATTTGGAGAAGGCTTATGATTCCGTCCCACGAGAGATACTGTGGAGAGTTTTGGAGAAGAGACAAGTACCTGTCCTATACATTAATCTCATAAAGGATATGTATGATAGGGCTTTATCTTGTGTAAGGACCCCGACGGGGAAGACTGACTATTTTGATATCAACATTGGTTTACATCAAGGTTCAGCTTTGAGTCCATTTCTTTTTACTTTGATTATGGACGAGTTGACAAGTCACATTCAGGATGAGTTACCTTGGTGTATGTTATTTGCTGATGATATTGTGTTGATTGACGAGACTATAGATGGAGTAAATGAGAAGCTTGAGGTTTGGAGACATGCATTGGAGACTAAAGGTTTTCGTATAAGTAGGGCTAAGACGGAATATATGGAATGCACCTTTGATGGAAGCAATGGTGAAGGAATCGAGGTGAAGATTGGTGACGATAACATCCAGAAGAGAGATTCTTTTAGATATCTGGGATCTATTTTGCAACATGATGGAGAAATTGATGGAGATGTTACTAATAGAATAAATGCAGGCTGGCTAAAGTGGAGAGGAGCCTCCGCTGTTCTCTGTGATAAGGAAATGCCTTTAAAAATTAAAGGAAAGTTTTACAAAGCAACCGTGAGACCTGCTATGCTTTATGGTTCTGAATGTTGGCCTGTGAACCATAGACATGTGCAGAGAATGGCTGTAGCAGAAATGAAAATGCTAAGATGGATGTGTGGACATACACGTAAAGATCGGATTCGGAATGATGCAATCAGAAAGAAAGTTGGTGTAGCTCCGATCGAGGATAAGATGCGAGAAAACCGCTTAAGGTGGTTTGGTCATTTGCAAAGAAGGTCAACTGATGCACCGGTTAGGAGATGCGAGTGTTGGGATGTTGAGCCAACTAAGAGAGGGCGAGGACGGCCCAAGAAGTGTTGGAAAGAGACTATACGAAGGGATCTTAGTTTGCTGGATATAAGTCCGAGATTGACCCAAGATAGATCTGAATGGAGGCGAAGAATCCATGTAGCCGACCCTACTTAATTGTGGGAAAAGGCTTTGTTGTTGTTGTTGTATTATTTAAATAAATAAACTATAAAATTATGTAATTATGTGTAAAAAATAATTAATTAAATATATATAGTATATATAGGTATTATACCTATGAATAAAGGTTTTTATTTATTTTACCTTATTTAATTAATTTATTTAATTTATTAAAAATCACCAAAAATTAGTTTGTTTATTTATTTATTAACATTATTTATGTTGAAGACTGTTTTATTTTAATTCATTTTTATTTATTTTCTAATTATTCATATTTATCTATTTCTCTTTTGTCTTGTAGTGCTTGTCTTATGTGGGCCGAGCTCCTATTGGTCAGACCCAGGTCTGTTGACTGGGTCAACTCCCCTTTCTCTACAAATAATCCGAATAAAGACCTGACAAGTCTTCTTCTCCAATTTACTGCATCCACATCTTCCTCCTCCATAACTGATTTCTTCTCCAACCAATCATCCGAATAACACTTTCTCACGCCTGATTACTTTTTCATCCACATCTGCCTCAGTTCGAGCCCATTTTGAATTTCGCCCAACCTCTATAAATATAGCTCATTGTGTTCCTTCTCATTTTGATTCATTTTTCACATTTACCACCCCGAGATTAGTCCCACGAGGTCGCCGAAGGAGACAGCAATGGTACCCCTCAATCAGGAGATAGTGATTTGATCTGAGGAACGTGATCCAGCACAGTTGCCGGAGTTCTCCGGTGAGCTCAGCTTCTCCGACCTGACAATGCCAGATCAGGGCCGAACCCATACCATTTCCACCGTAGGGTTTCATAGGTTAATTTTCTCTAATTTTAGTATTTTAATTCATTGCAATTTTAATTGATTTTAGTTGAAATCAGTGGAGCATATTTTTACCTTCAATTTGTTAGATCGGAGGCATGGCCTCAAATTTCAGCGAAATTCGATCGAATTTCTGTCGAATATCGATATCCAGTCGAAATCGAAATTCGACCAAAATGACCGAAATGATCGAAATATGGGGGTCCTAGTACAAAAAATGACCGAAACGATCGAAATTTCGATCGAAATTAGACCGAAATTACATTGAAATTCTGTTTGGTCGTCATCGAAATGGTGATCGAAACCGACATTTTAGGTCTTGATCGGAGGCTTTCAGTGTGTTTCACCTCCTTCCGATTATCCCGTTTCCACTAAATCTTCTCTGCATCCTTCCACGCTCTGTTCATCCTCAGATCAGATCTAAGGCATCTGATCTCCATCTCCTTCGCACACTGTCAGATCAACCATCCACCTCATTTCCCCTTGTTTTTTATTCAATAATAGTGATTGAGCTTCGCCTCCAACTATCCAATAAACTTGCAAGTGGTAGGAGCTCACCTGGAGTTTGAATTCGCATTTAGAGGTCAGCTTTCACTTCTACAGGAGCGACCCGAACCATATCTTCATCTCAGATCGGTGCAGAGACTTATTGTAGATCTTATGAAGCTATTAGGGACGAGATGTGAGCACTGGGAGAGGAGACCGAGAGGATTGAATCAAATCCAGAGCCTCCTTCATCATGTACTTCTAAGCTACTCCAGCAGCGTCCGACCAAGAACACCAAATTCAGATTCGATCCAAGCCATTCAAACACGCCCAAAAGTCAGCCGCACAATCAGACTATCGGCGATACTTCTCATCCGCCATATCAGCACGTGACGAGCACGCTCCCTTTGTGATTTTATGTTTCTTACCTGCATTTTTTTATATTTATATAATATACATGTGTCACATTTAGAATTCTTGATTAATTGCACAATTACCATTGGTTCTTTCATTAATTGTGTTTAATCCTTCATATCAGAACCCACGCGCACAAGCACGCGTTTATTGCCAAATTTTCATAAAATAGCCTACTAGTTGTTTTTATTTGATCTATTAATTTTGGATAATTGAAATTCAGTCCCTTAAATGTTGATCGCATGCAAGCACGTGTAATTCTGGATAAATTGCACATCCAGCCCTTCAGTTATTTTATTTATTATTGTTTAGTCTCTAAATATTAAATAATTGTGTTTTTAGTCCGGATTCTGTGGATTAATTAGCTTGTCTATAATCGCTTTTAGTTTTGAAAATTTCCACTATTTGTTATTTTAAAAATTCATAAACATCTATTACTTTCTCTATTTATCGTTAAAAATTCATAAAAATTCAAAAATCCTTTTAAAAATTCTAAAAAAAATTACAGTAGATTGTTTTTATTATACTTTATCAATGTATAAATTTCATACAAAATACTTTAAGAAAACCTTAAAAATTGAAAAATAAAGAAAACATTAAAAAATCATATAAAATCATAAACAACTCAGAAAACACATAATTAGCTTGTTTTAGAGCTTGAAAATTTTTCTTCTGCTTGAACTTTATTTCCAGTACATTTTGTTTTGTTTTATATTTTAAAAACCCAAAAACATTAGAGTAATTTTGCTTTGTTCATTGTTCATAATTTTTATTCATTAAAAATCCTTGGAAATCAAAAAATTGCACAAAAATCATAAAAACAGTAGAAAATATTTTTTTTGAAAGCTGCAAGGTAGGGGGAAGCACTCGCTGGCGCCCGCCCCAGCAAAATATTAATATAACTAAAAACAGTAAAAGGTTACAACGCACTGTTATAACACCCCAAAATACAAAAAACAAAACGCAGTGGATCAACACAACAACCACTCTTCTACCAGCCTCCTTGTAAAGCACTACACATTTTCTTTGTAGAATCTCTGGCCCGAGAAAACCAAATCATTTCTGCCACGCCAAATCGCCCACAGAATGGCCATTGGGTAGAGTCGTTCCCTTCTAGCTCTCCCCCTATTCTCATACACCGCATTCCAGAAGGCAAGGAACTCGTCGGACTAGCACCACAGTATCCCAACATCCTGCCATATCTGCGAAATCACAGGGCAAGTAAAAAATAGATGATCCACCGATTTGATAGCATTGTCACATATTAAGCATTTGTCCGAAATGATGCCCAGGAGCTTCACGCACCGATCACGCGTCATCAGCCTCTTGCGCCTAAGAAGCCACAGGAAGATCCCCACACGCTCCGGGAGGTTGAGGGCCCAAATATTAGCACAGTCCATGTTCATGACCTCAGAGCCCGCCGGCGGCGGCCTTGAGATGGCCCCGTAGGCGCCCTTGACCGAGAAGCTCCCATCCTTCCATACCCAGTGATCTCTACCCCCACCAGGGGCACCCACACTCCCCACAGCGTCCAGCAGCGCCATGAACTCCTCAAAACGCCGATCCGAGAAATTAGCTGAGAACGAGGGCCACCAAGATCCGTCAACCCAGCACTCCTCCACCGAACAGAGTTTATCATCCGCCAGCGCAAATAAACGCGGAAAACGAGAGCAAAGTGCTCCCGCTCCCGACTAGTCGTCGCTCCAGAAGGCAAAAGAATCCCCCCTACCAAGCACCGGCCTGAAGAGGTTGAGATTCCTAACAAACGTCTGCACCATGCCCCGCCAGAAAGGCGTCATATCCGCAAGGTTGAGCACCTGCAACTGGGGCGCGCCCCTCACCCCGTAGATGCTCCGAAGCACTAAGCAAACAAGCTCATCACCTGGCCCCCAGACCCTACTCGCCCATTTAAGCAACAGTGCCTCATTCATCTGCTGAAGAGATCTCACCCCAAAACCCCCCAAACCTTTCTCCGAGCGACATCCTCCCAACAAACAAGATGGACCCCCGTGCGCCCACTAGAGGCATTTCCCCACAAGAAAGCGCGCATCTTCCTCTCGAGTCTCGCCTGGATCCCCTTTGGAAGCTTGCGGCAAGAAAGAAAATAAATTGGAATGGATGACAACACCGCCTTGACCAAAACCAACCTACCACCCCTCGAAAGAATAGAGGTCTTCCAACCCGCCAACCTCAAATCCACCTTCTCCACCACCCTCAACCAATCACCGAGCCTCGCCCTCTCCAGACCCAGAGGTATGCCGAGATAGTCCAGAGGGAGGGAGGCACGCGAAGAAGTCAAACAAATCGTCAAGGCACCAGCAAGACAATCCGCCTGCCCGAACGGGACAAAGCAAGACTTGCAATCATTTTTCTTTAAACCAGACAGCTCCGAAAAAACCTCCAAAGTCGTGGCCATGGCCCTGGCTTCCTCGACCCCTCCCTCAATGAGGAAGAGAGTGTCGTCCACGTATTGCAAGATCGGCACCCGCACCTCGCCCCTCGAGAAACCACTAGAGAGACCATGGCCGACCACCCCCGCTGCCATGTCCCCCAGAACATCGACCGCAATAATGAAGAGCAGAGGTGCGAGGGGGCATCCTTGTCGCACCCCCTTACGGGGCTGGATCCATCCCCCCTCCGGCCTACCATTGATCAACACCGAGAAAGATGCCGTGGTGATGCAACGCCTCACCCAAGAAATCCACCGCTCCGGGAAACGTAACCTCCTCAAGACGGACCATAGAAATTTCCAATCAAGGCTATCATAAGCCTTGGCAAAATCCACTTTCCATAGGATACCACTGGTGCCCCTCCTCCGCCAATCGACAATGATCTCGGAAGCAATCGTCGTGCAATCAGAGATCTGACGCCCCAGAACGAAAGCGGACTGCGCAGGGGAAATCAATCCCCCGAGGACGCCAACCAACCTCCTTGCCAACACCTTGGTCGTGATCAGATAGAGAGCGTTAGAGACAGCGATTGGGCGATAATCCTCGATGGACATCGGCGCCGAGTGCTTGGGAAGTAGAACAATAAGCGCCCGGTTGATACGGTCAAAGCCCCTATTCCCATTGCAGAATTCCAGCACCACATCAAGTACCTCCTTCCCAATTATGTCCCAGAAATCCTTGTAGAAGGAAATCGAGAAACCATCGGGGCCAGGCGCAGCGTCACCGTTAAGGTCCCAAACAGCGTCCTTGACCTCCTCCAGAGTTACATCACAAACAAGCGAATCGCATGCCGGCGCCTCCACCACCCTACAATCACGGCCTAACCATCTCCACCGGCGTGGGATGACAGCAGCGGAGACAGCCCTGAAGTGATTAGCAATAACCGAGCCCATGTCTTTATTCCCTTCCATCGTAACCCCATCAACAGAAATCAAACGCAAAGCATTGGTCCTGCGCCTCCCATTAGCAATACGGTGGAAATACGCAGTATTCGCGTCCCCCTCCTTTAACCAGGTGCTCCTCGACTGCTGCCTCCACTCGGCGACACGCTTCTTGTCCTCCAAAGTAACCGTCTTCTGAGCTTTCAACCGCGAGTCCAACTCAGCCGGCACGAGAGGCCTCTCATCCTCAATCGCGTCCAGGTCCCTAATGATCTCCTCAGCAGCCCTTCTAGCCACGCATCTCGCGGCCCTCGTATCCTTTTTGAACGTCGCAAGCTTGCTTCTCAAAGATTCGAGCTTTTGAACAAATTTACCTGTGGCAGATCCCGAGGGCTCCGACTCAGCCCAGTGCGAAGAAACATGCTCCCTGAAGCCGTCCTCAATCAACCAGCAATTCTCGTATCTAAAAAGTCCCCTACGCTCCGGGGTATCCCCAGAACACAATATCAGCGGGGTATGGTCGGACCAAGATCTAGGTTTGGCCTCCACCGAGGCCAAAAGGAAACACTCCAACAGTTCACCTGAAGCGAAGAAACGATCCAGCCGCGAGCGCGAATTAGAATTTCTCCAAGTATAGGCGACGTCCTCAGCGTCCAGCACCTCAAGACCAAGCGAATCAATGGCCTCAGCGAAATCCACGAAGCCCGAGTTTTGGCCCCCTCTCCCACCAAGCCTATCAGACGATAACAAAGTTACGTTGAAATCTCCGCCCACCACCCACGGTGCCCCTCCCACCGCCCTCCCGGCTTCCACCAAATCCTCCCACAACTCTCCCCTCCGCCCACTATCACATGGCCCATACACACAGGACACCACCAATTGCTCAACAGAAGCAGTACCTTTCAGGAACACCGTTAGCACATGCCTACCCCGGATCTCCGAGGTACACGACCACAACGACGAGCGCCACGCCACCAACAGCCCACCCGACGCCCCTGAGGCGTCCAAAGACCTGAACTGATCAATACCACCAGCCCCACAAGACGCCCAAACCCCTCCCGAGCAAGTTTGCCACTTTGTTTCCTGCAGCAAGACGATATCACAACCCCATTCAATTACTCTGGATCCCATCAATTTCCACTTGTACAGATCCCCAAGGACACGAATATTCCAAGAAAGGATCTTCATTTAGGAACAACGTCAGGCCCCAGCATCTGAGCGACTCCGGCCGCCGCCGCCACGGCAATCATGAAAGGGGGCGCGGGCTAGATTGTGACTTTTGACCGCTTGTTTTGCTCCTCCTCCTATACCTCTTCCCACTTCTTCTGTCACTGCTTTCCGCTTCCCGCTCCACGCCCTGAGTAGGGCGACTCTCGCTCTGTCACTCCTCGCCCTCCATCAGACTGGAGGCTGTCACGACGGGTGACTGCACCCTCTGGGCTCCGCCTTCGTCGAGAACAACCACCGGAGCATCAAATGGCAAACGTTGTGGTGCGCCTTCAAGAATATCTCTAAAGCTCCACGGGGTAAACACTTACGAAGGAAAACCCGCAGAAGAAGGGATGGAGAGGACACCCTTTGTTCCCGGCCGCCCGAGGTGGACGCCCGGATCCGAGATAAGCCACGAAGTAGACCGACCGCCCAAATGGTGACCCGGATCCGAAGACTGACCCGAGTAGCAGAACGCAGAATGCGCAAAGGCCATCAGTGTAGTTGAATCAGCACACCCTTTGTCCACGTCATCCAGCAGATGGAATGATTCTGACGGAGGCCAAACCGGTTCAGAGCAGTTATCGAAGCGCCGTGTACCAACAGCCCTCTGGGCACTTCCACCGAAGGGGTGTCTCGGGAAACTAACCGCCAGCGACGAGCCCAACGCGTCCTTTGGCCCTTCGTCTTCCGCAGTAGAAAATATATGAAACAAAAAAGATTTTATTCTATATTTTTTACTATTTTTACTGTTTAAAAAAAACCTTTGTTTCTTTTATAAATATTTCCTTTATTTATTTTCTTTTAAAATTAAAAATATAAACATTTGCAAAATTAAAATCATTAGAAAAAATGAAATCCAAAAAATATTAAAAATATTAAAAATATTAAAAATCCATAAAAATATATAAAAACATTCAAAAGAGATTAAAAAACAAAAAGAAAAGGAAAAGAAAAAACATAGTTTTAATTAGCAATAATTAAATAACCCTCCGATATTGTAGCCATCTTGAGTTCGATCCTGATTTGTTATACAAGTAAAATAAATAGCATTTGTTCTCTCTTTTGTAGAATAATATTTTTTTATTTGAGAATTTATGGGTTGCAAGACAACACGTCACTTATTCATATTTTAATTCTTGTTAACAACATCCCCTCATCTACATCTTCCTCAAGGGTCATTCAGGGACCAAAGGCATCCTATTGAGGAAGTTGGGAAGTGGGTTGTCGAGATATGGGACCCCATTCGCCACAAATTGCCTAGAACGACACCTACACCACAGGCGTGAATGTTGTCATGGCCTATAGACAAGAGTAGTTGAAGTTTGAAGCTGAAAAGGAAGCCATGGCCTTAACTGCTTCCCTAGTTGTGCCACTATCAGAGTTATTGAGTATTTATATGTATTACTTATTTTAGTATTTCTTATTTCAGTCTTGTAACCCCCTTCGAGGTATCAATGTACACGCTACATAAGGAACCCTAAACCCATGGAATAAGACATGTCATTCATTCTCTCATCTTTTTCCACATGGTATCAGAACAACGATCCTAGACCGGTGTTCTGACCTAGATTTATCACCGCCACCAACCCCTCTCCCTTCCTCATTAACAGGCCCTTGTGTGGGCCATTCCCTCTACATAGGGCCCTGCACAATGCTCTTCTCCTCCGCAACAAGGGCTCCAGGTCGTTTCTAGGGATGTCGCCCTAGGCACTACCGCCCAACAAAGCCCGAAGGCGTGGTGGTTGCTCCTATGAGTCTGTGACGGCCCCAAGCATCGCTCCAGGTGCATGAAAACCACCCTAGATGAGCCCCTTCAGCCTCGCGCACTGCTCTAGAGTCTAGTCCACAGTGTGCTGCCCAACAAGCCCGAGGGGCTCTCCTGTGTTGTCGCATGTAGCTTCCCAGCCACCATACGCCATCGCATGTGGCTTCCCATACACTGTATGTCGCCACCTGTGACTTCCCAGACATCGTGCGTCTGTCCGGCAACATGTGCATCACCGACAAGGTATAAAGCCACTACAACAGGGCCCCTGACACCAAACAGTCATCTTTTAGCACTGCAATGATGATATGGGTCACCTACATGCTTGATTAAACAATTGATTTTTCTTGATACTTTTATTTGACCACGATGGCATCTCTCCCAACAGAGACCAAGCCCACGGATATTACGTCTTCTATGATGGTAAATGGCACTTATATCAAACTCAAGAGCACAAAAAACATTGTGCGCTAGTCTCAAGCCTTCAAGGTTTCATATGTGGTCAACAAAAGATCTACATTCTGACGAAAGATACTCTCAAAGAGACGGACAAAGACTACGACACATGGCTTGGATACAACTAATAGGTAATCACCTGGATGACCAACAGTGTTGTGAAAAAAAAAAGAAAGAATGAAATAGCTCGTTTTATTCCATAGGTCTAAGGGTCCTTTTATAGGACAAAACCCTAGAAACATTAGAGAGTCTAGAAGATGAGAAAATACATAATTACTCCTAGTGGGGGTTAATATGAATAATAATGAATAATTAAGAGTTGTAGGATATATTACTAACACTCCCCCTTAAGTTGGAGCATATTTATCAGTCATGCCCAACTTGGAAACAATCCAGGAAAGACGCTTCTTGGGTAAGGCCTTTATGAAGACATCTGCAAGTTGAAGATCTATGATGATATGAGGAGTAGCAATTCTCCCAATCTTGACAGCACAAAATGGCAGTCAATCTCTATATGCTTGGTTCACTCATGGAACACATGTTTCGTGGCAATATATGTAACAGATTGTTTATCGCAGTATAGTGGAATAGGAGTAGTGACAAGAATACCGAGCTCTTGCTAAAAAGTCAATAACCATGTGATCTCACAGGTAGCTTGAGCCATCGCCCTATACTCTGCTTCTGCACAGGATCTGGACACAACATAAAGTTTCTTGCTTCTCCACGTAACAAGATTTCCTCCAACCATCATAGCATATCCTGTGGCAGAGCACTGATCCTCTAGCGAACATGCATAATCCGCATCAGTATATGTGATAACATCAGTGTTCCTGTATTCCCCATAGAAGAGACCACGCCCTGGTGATTCCTTTAAGTATCATAGAATCTGAAGACCATCCTGCCAATGACTGTAACAAGGCTTCTCCATGTGTTGGCTAGCTCTGCTCACTACATAAGAAATATCTAGTCTGGTGACCAAGAGGTAAAGAAGTTTGCCAACCAGGCTTTTATATCGAGTAACGTCCTCAAAGACAGGATCAGAGGAAGTGAAGTGTTTCTTTGGATCTGCAGGAATACCAGAGGGTTTGCATTCAAGTAAACCGGACAGTATTTCCTTTGCAAGAGATGAATGCCATCTATAGTGCGTAGTACTTCTATGCCCAAGAAGTAACGTAGAAGACCATGGTCCTTGGTAACAAACACCTTCTGGAGGAAGGCCTTGGTCTTTATTATCCCTTTATCATCATCACTTGTGACAACCATATCATCCACATAGACTGCAAGTATAACAGTACCAGTTGTCTGTTAAACAATTCATTTTTGTGCTTAATGGCTTTGCAAAAAAATACAGAAAACCAAAGACATAATAGAAGAGAATTTCTCTCTCCAAAAATGAGTCAAAAAATGAACAAGAGGAAGGTTCTCTTTTTCTTTCTCAAAAGTCTCAGAAGGCTCCCTCTCTGGTCTCTTTCCGCGTGGAAAGTTCCCGCGCAAGCTTCGTAGCTTGTCAAAGACCTTTCTGACGCTCTACTCCTTCACTCTCAACTCAACAGTTGTTGTCTGAAACAAAGACATAATAGAAGAGAATTTCTCTCTCCAAAAATGAGTCAAAAAATGAACAAGAGGAAGGTTCTCTTTTTCTTTCTCAAAAGTCTCAGAAGGCTCCCTCTCTGGTCTCTCAGATGTAGTTCTCTAGAAGCCAAGAGTGCTTATTTTTGCAGTGAGTCTGTCGAACTACGCCCTTGGGCTCTGCTTCAGACCATATATGGCCTTGCAAAGTCGATATACACACTAATCCTCAACTTCATAACCCGGAGGCTGCATCATGTACACCTCCTCATCAAGGTCGTCATATAGGAAGGCATTTTTCATATCTAACTGAAAAATAGGCCATGCTTTATTAGCTGCTACTGAAAGGATAGTCCTTATTGACCCCATTCGTGCAACCGACGAGAATGTCTCAAAATAATCTACACCATATTTTTGTGTGAAGACTTTGGCCACAAGACGAGCTTTCAATCTGTCAATGGACCCGTCAGTTGACTGCTTGGTCGTGAAGACCCATCTACATGCTACAGGTCTGGTCCCCTTGGGATGCTGCACTAGATCCCATGTCCCCCTGGAAATTAGAGCATCTATCTATTCATTCATGGCTAGTCGCCATCCTGGATCCTGTAAAGCACTATGATGGTCTTTTGGAATGGAAATAGTCATAAGAGCATCTGCATATCGTCTGTCAGTGCAAGATAAGCTAGTAGTAGAAGTGAAGTGAGACATGGGATGAGAAGTACATTGCCTCTTAGATCTTCGTAGAGCAATTGGAAGCTCTTGAGCATCATCCGAGACAGCCTTGGAAGGGACACTTGGAGAAGGCAAATTATCCTGCAACAAAGAGACAGGTAAAGGAATATATGGTGGTAAAGATACTTGTCGGCGCATATAGACAATTGGTGGAGGTGGGAGATCCAGAGGAATTTCTGTAGCTGAATGATGGAAGAAACTAGTCTGCTCAAAAAAGGTTACATCTGCAGAGACATTATAGCGATGTCCAGTAGGATCGTAACATCTGTAACCTTTTTGAGTACGAGAGAAACCAAGGAATACACATTTGATTGCACGAGGAGAAAGTTTATCTGCAGTGTGAAAATTATGAACAAAAGACATACAACCAAAAAATCACAAGGGAAGAAGAAAGGGTGACTTTGTTAGGTAAAGTAGAGAGAATGGAATGGATCCATTTAGGGTTGGAGATGGAATTCTGTTGATAAGATGGATGGCGGTCAGAACAGCATCACTCCAGTAGGTTTTGGGAACTTTCATTTGAGTAAGGAGTGAGCGGGCAATATTTAGGAGATGTCGGAGTTTTCGTTCTGCTATCCCATTTTGTTGGGATGTATATGGGCATGAGGTTTTATGTGTGGTACCTTGAGAGTTAAAAAAGTTGGTTAGGTCATGTTGGGTAAATTCCAGGGCATTATCAGAACAGAAAATTTTTATACTAGTGAAGAAAATTATCTTGACATAATGAAAGAAGTTTTTTACAATATTATTAATCTTTAAACATTCTTTTATAAGATAGACCCAAGACGACCGATTGTAATCATCAACAAAAACAGCAAAATACCAATGTCCACTTAGAGTACGGATCGGACAAGGTCCCCAAATATCACAGTGGACTAAAGCGAAAGGAACTGCAAGATGAGGCTCGGTACAAGTAGGGAACGACGCTCAATGATGTTTCCCGAACTGACACGTGTCACACTGAAAAGGCTCGAGCATAGAGAGTTCGGGAAACATTAATGAGAGGGCTTTGGCAGGCGGATAGTCGAGGCGAAGATGCCACAGAAGAGGATCGACGGAGATGGACGACACACCAGCAAAACCAGACTGAAAGGGGATGTCAAGATAAAAAGATCATTCTTCTCATGTCCCCCATCAAAATATCTCGTCCGGATTTCTTGAAAATAACAACAAAATGCATCAAATATAACTCAATAGTTGAGCTCAGTGCACAGCTTGTGAACAGATAATAGACTCGGAGGAAAGTCAGCGGCACAACGAATGCCAGTAAGGTGGATTTTGGAGAACTCCATAGTGTCCACAGCGGTAATAGGTGAATGGGCTCCATTGGCAACACGAACAGTCTTCACAACGAAAGATGGTCGCGAAGAGGTGAGAAGACTACCTTCTCCTGTTCGATGAGTTGAGGCACCCGAATCAATGATCCATGCAGGAGTAGACGTAGAGGCAGAGCTGGCAACTGTGCTTAATGTGGTGGCTAGACTAGCCGTAGAAGCAAATGCAGTAGTATCACTAGCAGAGTTCTGAAGCAGTTGTCGAAGACGAGCATACTCAAATGCAGTAAAAGAAGCATGACTATCATTGGGAGGTTGATCATGAGAGGTATCTGCGGTATCATAGGAGTTATCATATGAGGTTGTCTCATAGGCATTGTTGGCATTTGGAGGCATACCAAACTTTGCCCAGTAGCATTCTGATGGATGATTCAGACGTCCACAATGTGTGCATGCTGGAAACTGTGTAGTAGTAGGACCACGTCCGCATCCTAAGTCACGTCCACATCCAAACTCACAACCACGAACCCAGCCAAAATCACATATGCATCCCCCTTGGTAATTGGATCGCCCTCTAGCAAAATGGGTTGTAGTTTCAGCAGACATAAGAGGAGATAGAGACTCAAGCTCTTGTTGTCAATCAAAGATGGTCTCAAGTCTGGGTAGAGTTGCAGCAGTCAAAAATTGATCCTTCACCGGCTTGTATCGTGGATGTAAACTTGATAAGAAATGATACACTTGCCACTACGCACGTTGTCCTATCTGTTTGTCACAGCATGCAGGTTGGAAAATAAGAAGCTCCTCAAATAGGCCTGTGAGGAGTCGATTGTACTCGATCAAGGTTGTATCTCCTTGATTTGTAGACCAAATCCGTGTATAAATATCTGATAGCCTGGACTTGGTTGTCTTTTGGGAGTAAGTATTCTCGAGACTCTCCCACATTGCTTTTGTCATCTACTTGTAGAGAAGATTCGAATCTATATTCGGATCAACGTTGTTGGTCATACACGTGATAACTTGACAGTTATCTACATGTCAAGTCTCATAGTCTTTGTCGGTCCCCTTGGGCAGATCTTTTGTGAGAACATAGTTCTTTCGCTGACCACCAATGAAGACCTTGAAAGATCGGGACCATAGAACACAGTTTTCGGAGCCCTATAGTTTGATAGACGTGACGTGTATCATTACAGAGGAAGTCAGGTACAGAGGCTTGGGCTCAATAAACGTTGTGGTGCCCTCACAAGTCAAAAATAAAAATGACCTAGGGTGTTCTGATAGTCGCAATCAAACAAGCATCATGGAGATTTAGTAGTTCATCCAAGAGGAGACCTGAGGTAGGAGAGAAGGCACATGAGAGATCGCCAACAGAGTAGCAGAGGTTGTTGGCGGCACGGGTAGGGTTGATTGGAGACACCGATAGAGGCACGGACAGGGCGACGCTGGTTGCACTAGCAGAAGGGGCTGGCAGTGCTAGGCTAGAGGGGCAGGGGGCACAGAGCAAGCTAGCAGCATAGGGTTGGTTGGGGGCACTGGCAGGAGGGTACGGCTGGGCGAGAGGGGGTTGGGGGCGCTAGGCGGGAGGGGCTTGGAGGCACAGGGTGGGTTGACAACGTTGGGCGAGAGGGGTTGGGGGTGCTGAGCGAGAGGCTGGCGGTATGGCCGAGAGGGGCTGGGGGTGCTGGTGGCGGTAAGGGACAGGAGGTGTGGTAGGGGTTGGTGGCGCACGGGCAGGAGGCAGGGGCTGGGATGGTGGAGAGGCGGGGTTGGTGCTGGTGCGGCAGGGGGTTGGGGCTGGAGAGGCAGGATGACGCAGGGGCTGAGAGGGGCTGACGAGCATGGTGGCGCAAAGGCTGGTGCTGGGGCAGGTGCAGTAGGGGGTTGGGGCTAAAGAGGCGAGATGTAGACTGGAGAGCCTGGCGACGTCGTTGGGCGGAGGTGGAGCCTGGAGACGTCGGATGGCGTTGTTGGCTAGGGTTTAGGGGCCGAATTAGGTCAGAGTCGCGGTCCTAGACAGTTGCTCTAATACAATGTGAAGAAAAAGGAAAAAGGAAATAGCGTGTTTTATTTGTAGGTCTAGGGGTCCTTTTATAGGACAAAACCCTAGAAACCCTAGAGAGTACAGAAGATGAGAAAATACATAATTGCCCCTAGTGGGGGTTACAATGAATAATAATGAATAATTAAGAGTTGTAGGATATATTACTAACAAGTGTCAAATCGCACATTGCTGAGAATTTGTTCTACAAAGACACAAACAAGGAGATGTAGGAAGAACTAGAACAGATATATTCCCGGAAGATGATCCAGTCTCGCCTCGCCAACATATATATGCGGATCTGGTCCACATCTCAAGGCAAATACACTATAGTTGAGTATTACCGACATCTCACCGGTCTGTATGAGGAGCTTCTGATATTTCAACCTGTCAGTTGTACTAAACAGATGCAGGAGCGATCTGATTAGCAGGTTTATGGTTTTTTGGTTGGTCTACGTCCTCGATACCAAGCAATGAAGGAGAATTTTCTGATGTTTGATACCCTGCCATCGATCAAGACTATCTTTGGTCGTCTTCAGGAATTGAAGACGTCTGCTGGAAGAGATTCTACCTTGCCTTTCGTACAAAATTCTGCCTATCATGCTTCAACAGGGAGAGGAGGACAACAAAACTTTCAAGGAGGCCGAGGACACGACTCTGGTCGTGGTTGTAGACGAGACGTAGGTCGTGGTGGTGAGTTCGGCCATGGTTGAGGGAGTGACACTAGCACTCCTCAATACCCATAATGCATCCACTACTGGCGCAAGAACTAGGGATGCACATGGATAGAATAAAATCTATAATATGATCCAATCCGATGTCATTGCATTGAATCAAATTGGTTTTCACATTCAAACGGATTGGACCGGATTGAAACTTTTCAAATCCGTTAAATTATGGAATGGATCATATCATCATTAAAATCCAATCCAGTCCAATTTGCTAATCTGTTGATAAATAAACAAATAAATGCATAAACACATATCCATATGCAATTTACACCATTTGCACAGAAAGCAATAACCAATTGGTCATCTTCCTTTTTCATATCAATCCTCTTGTCTACTCCCTCTATTATATCAAGCCAATTGACAAATATCTAGAATATTAATGTGGTAAACACTATTAGGTCATTTCCTAAACCGCTTCCCAAACAACTTCTCTATCCTATCTCCCTCTCAATTCATTCTCGAGCGATTATCTTCCCAATTCCCCAATCCATCATGACTATCACTACAACGTCGTCATATTTATCTCTCAAGTCGAGGTGTTGCCAACCCTCCTTGTGAGTTGGACTACCACTGCACCTCTATCGCAAGTCATGACATCACTACCTCTTCATTGCATGAGGTCCATCGCAGCTCCCTCACACAAGTCACACTACCTTCGCACCTCTCTCACGAGTCAGTGACATTGTGGCTCCTCCCTTGCACGAGTTGAGCCTCTAATGATCGTCCCTCATGATGTCAAGCCCTCTCGCGTGACATGGTCTACTATTGTTGTAAGCAAGCCACCTATCGATGAGCGACATCACCTCTCTCTTACCTTGTATACAAGTTTTCGTCCTATGTTTAATAATTTACCTCGTCCTTATTTAAAAATATCCTCAGATTTTTAAGTATATGTTTTTTCCTTGAGAAAGGATATTGGTCTTTCTTCTTTTAGAGTGAGGAAGACGGGTCTTTAGGCCTCTGTAAGTAATGCAATGTTGTTCGATTTATGTCCTTCTAAAAAGGCACATCTATGATTCTTTTTTTTGCAGGATTTCATCTATCAATTTTTTATCACCCCTCTCTTGTATCAATCATGTAGCTAGAATTACTTGCATCTATCCCCTTGTGTTTGTTAGCATTTAATTCCTTTGAAATCAACTAAACGAACCATTATTGGAAACCATTTTAAAAAACATACTATGGAAGCACGAACCATTTTTTAAATACTTATATTCTAAATTCTATATGATTCGTTAATTCGATTGTTTGGCATCCAAATTTTTATAATGAATTAATGCATTTCGTCCCTCATCTGTAAATGCTAGTCATTTGATTACATTGTCGTTCTTAAAGATAGATAGATAGATAGATATGAAAATTTTGCAGTGCAATCTTTTAACTACATTTGTTTATACTTAGAAGTTATATCAACTATTGAAGATATTTTCGGAAATAACCAACTTATATTACAAAGTAGAGGGAGAATATATAGGCATGACCAATCCAATGGTAATCCGATGGATTGAATTGGATTTGAATATTCGATGGACTGGATTGGATTGGAAAAGGTTAAAATCCATTAAGGTTGGATTGGACATAGATTAAGCTAAAATCTGATCCGATCTGATCCATGTGCACCCCTAGTTCGAACCACCGTCGAACCACTATTGGGCAAAGTTTGGCAAAATCCATCCTATGCCAATAGTGCATATGAGAATGCCTCTGATACTATAAAGGCATCTCTTGCTTCAGACTCTAGTGGACAGACTGTCTAACTCAGTGCTACAAATTACTCACGTCTGATGGAGCTCCTACAGAACTCCAGTTCCTCCACCAATGAGAGTACTCCTACTGCTAGGTTGGCTGCCACTTATGTTCCTGCTAGGATTATTGATTTTGAAGCTTCCATATATTTAACAAGAGAAGGTAGCCTACTAACCTTTTACAAACCCTTTTCATCGGTGTAGTCGGTTCGGGTCGCTAACGGAGCTCATTCCCCTGTTACTATTGTCGAGACTATGGAGTTCTCCAAGTTCTGACTCGTTGAAGTTCATTGTGCCCCTGATTTCCCTATGAGCTTGTTGTATGTTCATAAGTTTTGTACTGAGCTTAATTGTTGTGATTTTTGATGAATTCTGGTGTTATTTTTAGGACATCCGGATGATGTAGATTTTTGGTTGGGGACATGAGAAGAGCGGTCTCTATTATTTTGGCATGCCCTTAATGATATATGATTCATTATATAACTGTCAATACCAACCCATTCCATACGATAAATCACATTTTTATGATGTATAATAATTCTAGGAGGTGGTATTGCATGCATTACGCATACCAGATTGCATGCGCTTGTCAAACCACTCAAACGGGCAATCACATATTACTCCTCGATGCACCTTGATTTTTACCTCAATCAAGAGAGAAGGAAATGAGAGGCGTGCATAATCAACTTTAAGAAAATGCAAGGTCGCAATAACAATTTTCTATAAGGTTCTGGAACCAATTTTAGTGGTGGGTCCCAACTTGGGATCCCACACGCGTACTTCTTTCAAAAAAAGGTTCCGGAACCAAAAAGAACAAACACTACATGTATCCTGCTATACGGATAACCTCTTAGCAAAGGTTGTCCATCACTACTAGTTTTTCCCCATAAGTACTACAAACATTTAGTGCCAAAGTTACACTCCAAATACTATCCATAATGGGATCCCAGTATCTTCAATTTAGTGAAATCAACATCTACATGTGATCTCGTTTTTTTATAAAAATATCCTAGATAAACCTAAGCACTATGCATTGGAGGTAATTAGAATAACCAATTGGCTAAAAATGATGGCAGCTAGAAACATTTGCACGAGCAAATGCGTGGCTGGAAATTGATGATAATCGCCATCATCATGAAAGGGCACAAACGTTAACGGTAACAAAGCATGATGCCTTGGCGCCAAATGTGGAGAGGCGTGAATGCATAACACCAAAGGGTGTGTCTCCAATGTGAGGAGATGTGACTATTGGTTGGAAACGGCTACATAGGTGTATGTGACTATTACCAAACAATTCCATAACCCAACGAGTAAGAGAGAACAGTTGTTATTCTCTCATGTCCATCCCACCTAATAAAATTGCATTCTTCTAACTAATCATCTGTCCATTCATTTTAATTATCAATGGAGCATCGAAGTGTCTTTCCAAAAAAGTATCGAAGTGATCTTGTCGACTTGTGCATTCAGACCTCCAGTGAATCCGACTCCTGAGGCTCCACCGCGAGTGCCGTCAAAAATCATCCAACAACATAGACGACCGCCAACTATCATCTCCTCGAACCCTTCACGAATCCGCCTCCAGAGGCTTCCTCCTGAACTGTCGACCACCATATTTTTGTTCCTTTTATTTTATTTTGCTTCTTTTGTAATTTTCATCAATCTTAATCTTCATAATTTTCCTTTGTGTAGACAACTGTTGGAGCCATCACAACGATCCATAGTTAACGATTGATTATCCCCAACTCCTGGAGAACCGGACCATGACACAAGGCTTGAGTTTAATACGTGGTGGAAGTTGCAATCAACTCGCATTGCCGGGACACCAGGGTTCGTGACGATTCAAGAGATCCACGAGCTCCTAGAGGTGCAAAAGAGTTGGCAATTGTCATATAAAAGGGGAGTGATCAGCATCTGCCAACCTGCAGCATCGTCTTCTCAAAAAAATGATTTTAGCTTTTGTTATCCGAATATTTTGCAAAAACTCTCTTTAGCTTGTAAAAGTATTTTTATTTTATTTATAAAATAAAGTGCATCAACGTCTTGTCCCTGTGTATTTGACCCTGACTTACCATATATTGTACATCGTGCAAAATATAGTTAAGTCCAGTAATTTATTTGTTTGAAGTGTGTTTTTACGAGTTTGTAATGACTATCCAATCGCAAAAACGGTACATAATCCCATGATAATACGCTTCAATGCCCTCTTATTCCACATTTGTTGGTGTTACGTCCATCTCCACTGATCCGTTCCTTTGGCATCCTCGTCTTGGACATCCAACTGTCAGGGCCCACTCCATGATTTTGCCTAAACTCTCTACTCTAAAGCCCTTTGAGTGTGAGGCATGTTAGTTTAGAAAACAATATCAAGCTTCAATTCTTGCCCATGCTGAGTCATGTCATACTGCTCCTTTTGCCATTGTGATGTTTGGGAGCCTGATTGTTCGTACTTTAAGCGGTCACAGATATTTTGTAGTTTTTGTAAATGATTACAGTAGATCTTCTTAGGTTCATCTTATAAGGAGCGTTCGAAGATTAATAAAATTATCAAAACTTTCTTTAGTTCATCGAGACAACTTTTTATGCATGTGTTCAGAATATACAAATCGATAATGCTCTTGAGTTTACCCAACATGATTTGGTATCATTCTTTGCTTATCAAGGGACTGGACATTAGACTTCATATCCTTATATCTCCTAGCAAAATAATGTGGCAGAAAGAAAACCTAGGCATCTTCTTGATATTGCACGATCTTTACTCACTCAAATGAAGGTTCCAAAATCCTACTGGGGGATGTCATTCTTACAATCGTCCATCTCATAAACATGGTTCCGTCTTATATCCTAAAGGGGGGGCACTCCTTTCTCCTTACTTCACCCTAGTGAGTCATCTTTCCCATTACTACTGAGGATTTTTGGGTGCATTGCATTGTTCATAATTTTCACATTGCTGACAAGTTGTCACCTAAGGCTATCAAATGTGTTTTTCTAGGGTACTCTTGCACTCAGAAGGGTTATAGATGTTATGATCATGTTGTCCATCGATACTACATTTCTATTAACGTCACTTTCTTTGAGCAGACCAACTACTTTACACGGTCTGTTAGTGACATCCCTTTGGAGCTACCACCACCAATTATTTATAAATGCAAATACACTACTTTGCCTATTTATGTGCCTTCGCATGTTCCTTATTTTCAAGATAATATGCCTCCTTCAAGTGCTTCCACCATTATGTGCCCAGGAGCTCCAAATAGCTCTCCGAAAATCAAATACTCCTAGTCGACTAATCTCGAGTTTGAGACATTATATGATATAGAAGTCTAGTGCGCAAACTGTTTTACCTTATTGTTACTAGACTTGACATTGTAAGGTTCGAAAAAATGAAAGGCAGAACAAGGCGTTTTCCCTGGAGGCGACTCAAGACGTAGCCTCAAGGCGATCGAGGCGTAAGCCTCGGATTATATAGGAAAATACTTGCAAAAAATATAATAGATATATTTACTGATGAAATTATCTAAATTGACATACATATTGTTGGAAGAAATCAAGCGAATGCCATAGAAGAGACCCTAGGGCTCTCTTATATAGGAGAAAAGCCCTGGGTTAATTACAAAAGAGATACATGAAGAAAATAGAAATAAGAAATATGAGATACAAATATCTCAACACTCCCCCTCAAGCTGAAGCAGATATATCTATCATGCTCAGTTTGGAACGACACTTCTGAAATAGACCTTTAGCAAGGGCCTTGGTAAAAATATACGCAGTCTGATCTCCAGTAGCAATATGGAAGGTGGATATGAGACCTTTCTGGATCATATCTCTAGTTTAATGGCAATCCACCTCTATATGCTTGATCTGTTCATGAAATGCAGGATTATTGGCCATGAATAAAGCCGTTTGATTGTCACATGAAAGATGCATGGGAAGAGAAACCTCAACAGCAAGATCAGTCAATACAGATCTAAACCACATCACCTCTGTACTTCCCTGTGCCATGGGCCTGTACTCAGATTCTGCGCTAGATCTAGCAACCACTGTCTGCTTCTTGCTTTTCCGTGGGAAGCCAGAACTAGACTTCTTGTTTCTTGGATAACATGCATAATCTGCATCTGCATAACCTGTCACCTCAAGAGATGTATCTCTGCTGAATAGAAGACCGAAACCAGGTGATGTCTTCAAATATCTCAAGATCATATAGATTGCATCCATATGAACCTTCCTAGGTTGCTCCATGAACTGGCTAACCTTGCTCATAGCAAAAGTTATATCTGGACTGGTGATAGTTGCATATAGGAGCTTCCCAACAAGTTCTCTATATCTCCTCTTATCTACCTCCCCAGTGTCATCATCATATAATCTCATACTCAGATCCATAAGGGTAGTAGCAGGCTTGCACCCTGTCATACCTGTCTCTAAAAGAAGATCCATCACAAATTTCCTTTGGGTCATCACAAGACCACGTTGGTTCCTAACGAACTCTAATCCAAGGAAGTATCGAAGATTGTCAAGGTCCTTAGTCACAAACTGCTGACCTAGGACTCCGTGGCAGCCTGAATGTCTCGCTCATCATCCCTTGTGACAATAATATCATCCACATAGACAAGAATAGCAACAGTACCTCTTTGTGTCCTCTGAACAAAAAGTGAGTGATCCGCAGTAGAGCGCACAAACCCTCGTTCTCTATCAACTCCGATAGCTTCTGGTACCAAGCTCTCGGACTCTGCTTCATATCGTAAATCGCCTTATGGAGCATACACACCTGCTGAGACTCCCCCTCAGTAGCAAACCATGATGGTTGTTGCATATATACCTCTTCTTGTAGATCACCGTATAAAAATGCATTCATCAAATCAAGTTGGTAAAGAGGCCAGTCCCGTGAAACAGCAACTGATAAAAGAATTCGAAGTGTCGAGTGTCTGGCTACTGGAGAAAAGGTATCGTGATAGTCTACCCCATAAGTTTGGGTGAACCCATGTGCCACAAGCCTTGCTTTGTAGCAATCCACACTGACATCTGCTCATTGCTTCACTGTAAAGACCATTTGCATCCCACAACAGAGACACCTGGAGGAGCATCAACAATGCTCCAGGTACCACGTGACTGCAAAGCGACCATCTCCTACATGACAAGTCGCCACCTATTGTCCTGTATGGCCTCCTGATATATACGTGGGATAGTAATAGCTGAGTGTCCCACAACAAGCCTCTTACACTCCTCTGAAAGACGGTCCAAAGAAACATGTGCAGTGAGAGGATACGTGGCACATTGGCGACGTTGCTTGCTCAAGGCAATAGGTATATGCAGCTCATCAGCCTTTTTGTTCTCTGGGATCAACTCCCCCTTTTCAGTGTCATGTGGAACATTCAAATCTCCATTGTCGCAGGTAGAAACAATGTGCTCATTACATACCTGAGGCGTGCTGGATGAATGGGAAGGCGCATGAGCAGAGGGGCGAATAAAAGACCTACGAATGTAAAACCGTGGTAGGAACTGTGTCTGGGTAGGAGGAGCTAGAGGTGGTGGAGGTGGTGGAGATGGAGATGACTAAGGCTCAACATGGGGTGCAAATGGTGGAGATAACGGAGGTGGAGGAACAACATCCTCACCAGAAACATCATTAGACAACATGTCACATGTAGGAAAAAAGTACATAATAGACTCAAAAAATGTGACATCAGCACTAACATAATACTTTCGCCCTACAGGATCAAAACAACGATACCCTTTTGGGTACGAGAATAACCAGCAAAGACGTACTTGACAACTCTAAGTGAGAGCTTGTCACGACCAGGAGTGAAACTGTGGACAAAGGCCACAGACCCAAATACTCTAGGAATAAGGGAGAATAGGTCCTTCTCGGGAAACGCAATCGAGAATGGAACCTTTTCTCCAAGAACCGTAAACGACATGCGGCTCACCAAGTAGCAAGCAGTGAGAACAGCATCCCCCCAGAAAGATTGAGGAGCTCGACTATGAATTAGAAGCGTCCTCGTGACATCCAGAAGATGACGGTGTTTGTGTTCAATCACACCATTCTGTTGTGAAGTATAAGCACGAGAGGTGTGATGAACAATACCAAGAGATTGGAGAAATGCAGATAAATGTAAGGTAGAAAACTCCAAGGCGTTGCCAGTACGAATAAATTTCACACTAGCAGAAAAGATGGTTTTGACTTCAATAAGAAAAGATTTAATGATAGCTCCTGCATCAGACTTATGTTTTAACAAGAACACCCAAGATAATCTAGAAAAATCATCCACAGCAACCATATAAAAATGGTGTCCCTGATGATTAGGAACACGACTAGGACCACAAATGTCAAAATGAAACAACTCAAAAGACTGACTACTATGATGAATCTGATGACTCGGAAAAGAAGAACGATGGTGCTTTCCAAGCAGACAGGCTTCATAATCCAAGGTAGCACGAGTAGAGATCTGAGGTAGAACATGATACATCTTCTAAAGAGGAAGGTGTCCAAATCGAAGATGCCACATTAAAGGAGAGACAGATCCTGAAGGAATAGTAGCGCCTCCAACGGATGGTGGTAAGGAAAACTTGTATAGACCTCTCTACTCACGGCCACATCCAATCACCCTGCCCGTGAGTATGTCCTGAAACACAAGAGAAGAAGGATTAAATATGGCACGGCAATGTAAATATTTTGTAATTTGACTAATAGACAAAAGATTCATCTGAAAGTCTGGAGCATATAAAACATTCTGCAGATGCATAGAAGGAGCTAGAACAATCTCCCCCTGACCAACAACGGGCATGGACCCCATTAGCAATCTCCACGGATCTACCGGCGGGATAGACCTGTAAGAACTAAATTGTGTCTGATCGCCACACATATGATGTGATGCTCCAGAGTCCATAATCTATTCTGTCAAATCTGAACTGCAACAACTGGTAAACTCATAAACCATACCTGATGAACTAGACGAAGCTCTGGCGTTTGCTACATCTGAAGAACCTGCAGCTGAAGTGGTAGGTGTGCTTATCATGTCTCATAATCTAGATACAATATCATCAAAACGTGCATCGCGAGCAGGGGTAGAAGTAGGCTCGGTCTGCTCAGCAACACGAGCAGACGCAGGATATCCATGCTTCTTATAGCATGTCTCCTCAGAATGACCAGGACGGTGACAATGAGAACATGGGCCATGTTGACGTCCTCCTCCTCGACTACAAGGTCCACGTCTGTGAAACTGTGAAGTCCCCCCTCTGCCACGAGAGGCTGCCATAACAGAGGGAGTCTGGGCCGTAGTAGTAGATGAGGTATTGAACCTACTCAATCTCTTGTATACCTCCTCCATTGGAGGTATCATCTCTCCAGTCAGAAGTTGAGTAGGTGATGCATCGCACTTCGAATCAAGAGATGACAGAAAGACTCATGTCATCATGGCATTCTGATATGACTGTTGCTACTCTGTGCTGGCAGTAATAGGCATGAAGTTGTGCAGTCGCTCAAACATGCCTCTAAGATGTGAGAAGTGAGCATGAAGAGGTCGACCATTCTGCTTAGTCGAGAAAATAACATACTACAGCTAAAGGATGCTGCTTTCATTCTTTACCTGCCCGTATGTGTCCAAGGATGCAGAAATCGGTTCAGGCGGCCATTTAAACGGCCTTTTAAACTCATTCGGCCATCGACCGCACTGATTATCTTTAATCGGTTATGTAAACAGTCAGACCGCTTAAACAGGTGTAATCGGTCGTTTACGCGTCGTTTAAGCGGCCGCGTTTTGCATTAGGGTATACATAAACCCCCTTTGACCCGATTCATTTAAAACCCAAAAATTCCAAAACCCCCCATCACGTGCGCAGACCCCTAACTCCCTTCACCGGATAGCCCTAACCTCCAAAACCCGTCGCCGCCCACTGTGACCAGCGTATAGCCTCGCAAGAAGGAATGAGATGCCTTTCTATGTACTGTTATCCAGGACTTTTTGGAACATTGCGATAGATTGTAGTTTGTAATTGTTTATGTTACATGTTTAGGCATTTGGTTGCGGATTCTACTTTATTATGCTATATATTTTGACATGTCACATTTGGATGAAGAAGTCATTGAAATTGACAATATTTGATCAATGTTGTGAATATGTGATTATATAGTTCATTTATATTTTTTATTAATTATATATATGTAATATTTTTTATTAATTTAAAAATGTAAAACCGCACAGATCGTTTAATTTCCGTTTGAACTCCCGTATACCGTTTAATCAGTAACTAATGACCCTACCAACTGTATACCGCATACCATTTTTTGCAACCTTGTATGTGTCTACTAAGATGTCCCACATAGCTTTAGTTGTGGGTTGATTGACAATATCGTTGGCAATCTCCATGGTGAGTGTCCTGGAGAGCCAAATACGAGCATAGGCATCGTCTTGCTTCCAAGAAGCAATGGCCCCAATTTTGTTCGTTGTCTTTAAATCCGTCAGAATGTGCTTCTTGTTATGGCACTGCATAAGGGTGTGAAACGGCATGCACCACAACTCGTAATTGGTCCCATCCATCTTCACGATGGGAACCGGGCCCTTGAATACATCGGATGATGAGAAGACTTCACCTTTGTTCTCTGACATTGTAAACAAAATGCCGTAACACGGAACATTAAGGAGTAAACTGAGATGAGAGAGTCTACACAATCAAATGGAGGATTGGTTGTATCTGTAGACTCATACAACCATCCTCATCACGTCTTGTTGTGGTCTAGAGTCGGAAGACGTGATTTATGTGTAAAATCACAAAATCCGAACAAAATCAGACCTTAGTGGCCCGCAGAAATGATCAAACTGCAGCAAGACTCGAAGTTGGGGAAAACCGACGAGAGGAGTAGCACGTCTGATCGCGCGGCCACCGCAGGTGGATGGGTCATTGTTCGTCAGCCTTTGGGCGGCACCGGAGAGCCCCAACGGCGGCCCGGACTGATGGGCTGCTTGCTGCAACGGTCGGGAAGAGGGGTTGGGGGTAGTAGCGGTGGCAGGAGGGTGGTGGTGTTCTCAGCGACAGCGGCTGCGAGAGGGGGAGCAGCACGTGGAGGGTTAGGGTTAGGATTGGTGGGATACTTGAACCCTGAGCTAGGACCGTTGCTCTGATACCATGTTGGAAGAAATGAAGTGAATGCCATAGAAGAGACCCTAGGACTCTCTTATATAGGAGAAAAGCCCTGGGTTAATTACAAGAGAGATACATAAAGAAAATAAAAACAAGAAAAACAATAATGTGAGATACAAATATCTCAACACATATAATGCAGAGATATATGTTATGTTATTTGTACTGTTTCATATTTTTCCATATTCTTCTGGACTCTTGATGTAATTTACCCATAGGCTACTCTCCTATATAAGAGAGCCTAGGGCGTATGGATAAACAAGTCTCTTATTTTTCCCAACATGGTATCAGAGCGACGGTCCTAGACCGAAGTTCTCGAACCAAACCCTAACCCCAGTCCCACCTCCAAGCCCTCCGCGCACCGCCCAGGCCTCGCGTGCTCCTCCGCGCGCCGCCCAGGCCTCGCGTGCTCCTCAGCGCGTTGCCAGGCCTTGCGCGCTCCTCCGCGTGCCGCCCAGGCCTCGCGCGCTTCTTCTCGTGCCCCCCCCCTCTGGCGCTCCTTGACCTCCCGCACGCCCCCCGCGTACTCCTGGCTCCGTGCTCCACGAGCTCCTCGGCGCTCCGCGCGCACCTTCGCTCTCTGGGCGCTGTGACTTGGTCGTGTATCGCCTAGCGTATCTTTGGCGTAATTCGGCCTCGCGTATTGCCTCGCACGTATTGGTTGTGCGTACAGCTCGCCTAGTGCACGCCGCCTCTCTCTAGGGTTCGGCCAACCCTAGGACAGAATCGTCAGCAAGGAGACCTTCGCCCGCGTCCCCAGGTTAATGGGTTTGGTTGCTTGAGTCTACACATGCAACCGAACCCGTGAATGTCAGTGTAGACAATCATATCTTCAGTCTACAACCCTAGTCTTCTATTATCATCATGTCAGAAAGCAAGGCAGATATCCCATTTATAGGCGCCTTCAGAGGTCATGCGCCTATTGTGAAGATGGACGGGTCAAACTACGAACTACGGGCAATGCAGTTCATGAGTATGATGAAGTCGACCGGTAAGAAGAACATTCTTATCGAGGAAGAGCCTGCTGAGAAGACTGAGGTCAACGCCTCATGGGAGGCAGATGATGCATATGCCAAGGTTTGGCTATCAGGAACATTAGCAATTGAGATTGCCAATGATATTCTCCATCAGCCCACTGCAAAAGCAATGTGGGATATTCTGGCTGTTACATATTCACGGGCAAAGAATGAGACGAAGATTCTCCAACTCCAGCATGACATCTTTACAATCAAGCAGAATTGACGACCTCTACACTCATTATACACGTCTTTACGTGGAATGTTTGAGAAGCATTACAGCTTCATGCCTCTCACAGCCACTCCTAAGCAACAGAAGACCTACCGGAATGCCACTATGGTTAGTGTATTTCTGGCAGCCCTTGATTCAGAGTATGAGGCAGCACGTTCCCAGATCTTGGCAGATTCTACTATTCCTCTGATGGAGGAAGTCTTTCACAGACTGAGTCGTATTACTGTTCCTTCATCTTCTGCCAATCAGACCGCTTCAGCTATGGCAGCATCTCGAGGTCATGGGGGTCATCATCAGTTTCGTGGTCGTGGACCTCGAGGCAGAGGGGGTCGTGTTCGGCCATCATGCACTTTCTGTCACCGTTCTAGACATACCGAGGACATATGCTATTCCAAACATGGATTTCCTGCTTCTGCACGAGTAGCTGAACAGATCGAACCTCTATCTGCTTCCTCTTTGGATCAGCGCTTTGATGATATTGTAGCTCGTCTGAGCGGCATTATTCCTCCATCCGGTCCTGTTACTTCAGCGCCTGCCTCTGCGAGTCAGTCTGATGTTGCTGCTTCTGCATCCACCAGTACCTCAGGTAGTACTTATGCATTTACTAGCAGTAGTGGATCTGATACTTTAGAGTGGATTATGGACTCTGGTGCCACACATCACCTGTGTGATGATCAAGGTCTACTTACATCCTACCGACAGGTTCCACCAGGCCGTACGGAGATTATTGCTAATGGGACGCATTCCCCCATTACTGGTCAGAGGGAGATTAGCCTGACATCATCTATGCACCTCAAGAATGTGTTGCACACACCTGATTTTTCTATGAATTTGTTATCCATTAGCCAAATTACAAAAGATTTACATTGCTGAGCAATTTTTGATCCATCTTCTCATTTTTCAGGACATCCTTACGGGCAACATGATTGGGCGTGGCTATGAGCAGGGTGTTCTATATCGTCTTAGTCGGACCACATATGCCGGAATCTCCTCTCTTGTTGTTGGATCTGTCTCTCCATTCCTGTGGCACTTGCGCTTTGACCATCTACCACTTCAGAAATTGTGTCGTGTTTTACCTCAGGTTTTACCTCACATGTCCATCCAATGTGAGGCTTGTCAGTTGGGAAAGCATCATCGGTCTACCTTTCCCAGTCGTCAGAGTCGGAGTAGTATCTCCAAGTTTGAGTTGTTTCACATTGATTTCTGGGGTCCTAGTCGTGTTCCTGATCATCATGGATACAGGTTTTATATGGTCATTGGGGATGATTTTTCTCGTGTATCTTGGGTCTTTTGTTAAAGAATAAATCTGAAGGTGGGAATATTATCATAAATTTCATAAATAAAGTTTGTAATGTCTTTTCTGCATCTTTAAAGATTGTGAGAAGTGATAATACCTTGGAATTTTGGACTCATACTCTCTTCAATTATTTTTCAACACAAGGGATTATCCACCAAACATCTTGTGCCTATACTTCCCAACAAAATGGGGTTGCAGAAAGGAAACATCGTCATTTACTTGATGTCACCAGGTCACTTCTCATACAGAGTCATGCTCCTCATTCCTTCTGGGGCGATGCTGTCCTAAAGGCATGTTATCTCATTAATCGCATGTCGTCGTCTGTCTTAGGTGAGAAGATTCCTTTCTCCTAATTTTCCCTGAAAAAGAATTGTTCTCTTTTACCCCTCGTGTGTTTGGCTTGGTGGCCTTTGTCCACCAGTTGTCTCCAGGTACTAACAAGCTCTCTCCTAGGGATGTCAAGTGTGTTTTCGTCAGGTACTCCAGGACACAAAAAGGGTACAGGTGTTATGATCCATTGCACAGGAAATATTTTGTTAGTGCTGATGTTACATTTTTCGAGTCTGTTATGTACTTCTCTCCTACATGTGATCAGTTGCTATCCTCAGACATTGATGAAGCCATATACATGCCACCACCATCACCACCTCCACCACTACCTACATCGCCTACACCTCCTGTTACAATTCCGGTTCCCCCATTACCACTCCACTATAACCGTCGGCATGCTTCTGCTCATGGCCACCGCTCATCATCGAGCTCGCCCGAGGTATGTTCTGAGAATATAATCAATAATGATGGATCTAATGATTTACCTAAGCAGGTTGTGTTACAGAGGACAGATGAGGATGCAAGTGATTTGGATCTACCT
Organism: Ottelia alismoides; assembly: GCA_037367405.1. NCBI lineage: Eukaryota > Viridiplantae > Streptophyta > Magnoliopsida > Alismatales > Hydrocharitaceae > Ottelia > Ottelia alismoides. The sequence goes on from JAZKJV010005693.1 coordinate 122,387, forward strand.
ATTGCACTTCGGAAACAGAAGCGTAGCTGCATGTCATATCCTATAGCATCCACGGTTTCCTTTGATCGTTTATCTGGTGAATTCAGGAGCTTTGTCGTTGCACTATCTGCTGTGGATATTCCACGGAATTAGCAAGATGCATTGAAGGACAGCAGATGGCGTTTAGCTATGGAAGAAGAGATGGTTGCTCTTCAATCAAGAGGTACCTGGAGCCTTGTCCCAGCACCTACCGGTGTATCTAATGTGAGTTGTAAGTGGGTCTTCACGGTTAAGCAGAATGCAAATTGCAGCATTGACAGATACAAGGTACGCCTGGTTGCTCGTGGGTTTACACAGATATATGGAGTGGATTATCTTGATACATTCTCACCGGTTGCTCGCCATTCCACCTTGTGGATCCTTCTTTCTGTTGCGGTTACTCATGATTGGCCATTATTCCAATTAGATGTTAAGAATGCCTTTTTATAGTGACTTGCAGGAAGAAGTCTACATGCAACAGCCACCTTGTTTTGCTATTGAGGGGGAGTGTTCCAAGGTGTGTAGACTTCATAAGGCCATCTATGGCCTTAAGCAAAGCCCTAGAGCTTGGTTCCAGAAGCTCTCAGACTTATTTGAAAAACAGGGGTACAAACGTTCCAATGCAGATCATTCCTTGTTTATACAGAAAACATCCAGAGGTATTATTGCAATTATGGTGTATGTAGATGATATTCTGATTACAGGTGATGATGGACAAGGAATTCAGAGGACGAAAGAAATACTGGGTCGTGAATTTGTCACCAAGGATCTTGGAGTCCTTACATATTTTATGGGACTGGAGTTCGCCAGAAAACCACATGGACTTGTAATGACCCAGAGGAAATATGTCACTGACCTGCTGAGTGAAACAGGAATGCTTGGATGCCGACCGACCACTACACCTATGGATCCGAGCATGAAATTATATGATGATGACACTGATGAGATGGATAGGAGAAGATACAGAGAACTGGTGGGAAAACTTCTTTATGTTACCATTACCAGACCCGATATTTCTTTTGTTGTTAGTCGGGTGAGCCAGTTCATGGAGCAACCACGTCAGGTACATATGGATGCTATACATATGATACTCAGGTACCTTAAATCATCTTCAGGTGCAGGTCTGTTGTTCAAGAAAGACAAGGAGATTGCTATTTCAGCATGTGCAGATGCAGATTACGCAGGATGTCCCAAGGACAGGAAGTCCACCACTGGATTTGCTGTATATGTTGGAAACTCTCTTGTCTCATGGAGAAGCAAGAAGCAAACTGTGGTAGCCAGATCCACTGCTGAGTCTGAATATAGGGCTATGGCCCAGGTTAGTACAGAAATGATGTGGGTGAAAGCTGTTCTTACAGATCCATACATAGAAGTCCCACTTCCTATGGCTCTGGAATGTGACAATCGAGCTGCTATATTTATTATCAATAATCCAGCATTTCATGAACGAACCAAGCACATTGAGGTTGATTGTCACTTCATACGAGATATGATTCAGAAGGGTTTTATTTCTACATCTCATTTTAGCTTAAGGGACCAAACTGCAGATATCTTTACCAAGGCGTTACTCAAAGGGCCATTCCTGAAGTGCTCGTCCAAGCCGAGCATGATCGACATCTATGCTCCATCTTGAGGGGGAGTGTAGAGATATATGTTATGTAACTTATGTTATTTGTACTGTTTCATATTTTTCTATATTCTTCTGGACTCTTGATGTAATTTACCCATAGGCTACTCTCCTATATAAGAGAGCCTAGGGCATATGGAATAAACAAGTCTCTTATTTTTCCCAACATATAATATACAACATTGTAATATATGATAAAGTTATAAAGATAAGAACGTGAAAGAAAGGATATGTAAATTTCATAAACCTATCTACTAAATTTCTACCCAATCAAAAATAGAATCATTGGCTATAATTGTCATTTCAAAGATAACATATTTTTCGCTAAAAATATTGTGGTGCATAAAAAATTATGATTAGATGTACTTGTTATATGACTAATATATAAAATATGACAACATTGACAATGCCTTGAATCTAATCTTATTTTTCTAGTTGGTATATTACATCGCTCATTATGCCACCTCTCTTAACACTAGTTTTTCTTTGAGCTTTATGGATTGTGTATTTACAAGTGTAATATTAAGAATTTCTTGAAAAAATAGACAAGTTTAATGCTCAATATGAATATGAACAAACTTAAAATTCCAAACATTCATCTTGTAAATATGTATCCTAAGCAACTATACATTTATAAGCATCTAAACTACCAATAAGATAATTTAAATCTTTAGAAAATGCTTTAAAATCCAGAAAACAACTCACAAAACGCCTCGTTCAGCCTCGATCGCCTCGACCTTCTGAGGCGCACGCCTCAACAATACCATCCGAGGCATCCACCTCGACAGCCTCAAGGCTGGCCTTTTCATATCATGATTGAGGCAAAGCATTGCTCTACAGAGGGCTTCCTACGACCGGTCGTAATAATCTGGGAAATTTCGTTAGCTAGAAATGTTGCACTCTTTTCTTTACAGTGTTTTTATTATGAAAAAGTAATGTTCCATTGTAGGACTCTTCTGGAGTCTTCGCTTCCGTAAGCCTTCCTGTAACTTTTCCATCTTTTAATATATTTGAGGCGTACATCAAAGCATGTTTCCCTCTTTTTTACTCAAAACAAAAGCTATTTTCATGAAGGCGCTACCAAAATAGTGCCTCTCGTGGATGATTTCCAAGTTGGTCATGATTGAAAGATTTACTCCAACTTGAGGTGGAGTGTCAAAGTTATTGAGTCTTTCTATGTATTTCCTATTTCAGTATTTCTTATTTCAATCGTGGAACCCCCTTTGGGTATATAATTTTCTCTTTTTGCACCTCTAGGATTTTACACTATATAAGAAACCACAGACTCACTGAATAAGATACATCATTCTTTCTCTCATCTTTTTCCACAACCACCACTACCACAACTTTCTCCTCTTCCTCCATACCCACCACAAGCATCTACGACGAGTCAGACAACCCGTGGCCCACTACGGTATCATCTCCTTCCTACGTTCTTGATGATGTCAATGCCAAGAACATGATCCCTTCCAAACCGGAGGTAGCACCTCCTCTCCCTTCAATTATGGATCAAATGATGGATCATGGAAGATTTCTCTGCCATTCCATTCGACAGGGGTCCCCTTCTCCCATAAGATATGTTTGTGCCCAACTTTGGATTCAGCATGGATTCCTTCTTCATCTATGATTTAGGTTCCATGGTCGATCGCCCCCTCCACCTGCACAAGCTCCAACAACAACAACTCTGCCCGTCACAAACCAATCTCCTCATGGAGGCTTCAGATGACGGAGTCGAGTTCAAGGGTGAAGTCATGGCTCTGGACAACAGAGTCGAGTTCGAGGGTGGAGTCGAGGCTTCGGTCGTCGACATCATCGAGTTTGAAGGTGGTTGAATGTGACTTGTTGAATCACAAAGGGGAGGAAGGATTGGAGGTGGTCTAGATTGGAAGCATGGCACCTTTTGCAAATTCGATTAGTTCTAGGGATAAATGGTCATAAGTTGACGGATTCCATCAAAGATAATGACAAAATGAATGGAAGTTAACACAAGGTTATGCCACGGCTTAGTTAACAACTATTCGAGGTCCTGGGTGTAATTCACGATTATTGAAAGTTATACACAATATATTGAAAATATACATAATTATAGGTGTAAATATCCCTTAAAATGTGTAATTTTAGTGGGACCCATTCACATCAAGGACATAATAAGGTTGTGGGGTTTATCATGATCAATGTAAATAACAATCTCTACAAATAGTATTGTTGGTGCCATCACGTATAGGAATGAGTGATGGAAACAACAAGGCGAGGGAGAACTCTCTAGTAGGGAAAAATCCATGATCATCGTATATCCTCAAATGATATCAAGTGGAGTTAACCGAATTTTTTTTGATGTAAAAGAGGGTGAACTCCCAAGGTGGAGTCAGCCGAATGAAAATACATATACATACAAGCTTAAGGGTAAAGGGTTACCTAATCGGTGATGGATCCCACACACTAAAGTAGAATGATTTGCATATGCACATAATGTCACGCAATCCAAACTAACCTTAGAATATGACGAAATGAGGGGGATCTTGCCTTTCCCACGTCGTTCTTGTTCCAATCGCTCTTCATCGACAACCACTACATTTATGATGATCTCCCCTTCTTTCTTGGTGGTCACGAAAGGGAGAAATGAATTACGGTTGCCACGAGCATCATTAGAAAGAAAGGAGGGTTTTGATAGGTGTTAAAATTGCGAAATCCCGTAAACACGCAAAATATAATATTTACGAATATACTACTGCCCTAAAACGTGCATATAACATAAGTCACGGGTGTTGGAATTCTGTATTCTTGGGCTCATTGGAATCAGCTTGACGAGACGCTTCTTTTGAGTATAATATTGACATGATTTTGGAGGGGGGAAATAAACGAAAATTTGAGGCTTTACAGAGATAGTATAGGTGTGAAGTCGAGACCATTTGCAGTGAAATGGGGTCTACGGTTACATGGGAATATTAGTATTTAGATCAGCCAGAACTTATATCATAAATGTACTTCATGCACCATCATACCACTAGAGCACATGCGAGGAAAAGATGTGACTCAGTTTTTCTTACCTTGCAATATGACATAAATTACCGATGGTCATTAATCTTTTGTTGTCATTTTCCTGGCTTAAAAAAAGGAAAATGACACTTACGGCTGTGTACTGAACCAGTGTTGTCAATTGTCGAATTGTTGTTTCAGCTTCCTCTTTCAATTGTTTCCGCAACGTAAGCTCAGTGCCTAAACTGGACAGATGCAGTAGACACAGTACATGAATTAAATAAGTTAAATGCATCATAACACTCATACCATATGTAAGGTAAGCCTACTTTTCAAAATAACGGTCTAAGTGATGCCACTGGGGGTCTTTGCAACGATTTCCAAAACGAACTACCTCTCCCACAAAAACCTTCATCTCTTCCCTGGAACCGAGTAGATGAGTATAAGGGAAAATGAGAGAAGTATGCACATGATCAATTCAACAAATCCAGTAACCATTGTTTTTTCACCTTTTGTCTGCAGCAGCGATTCTCATTAACTCGTGCACATCTTTAGATATTAAGCGCTGGACGCCTTCAGAAAGAAGAACGACTTCTTTAAGATGTTTTATGTTTTCCTTCGACAGTGACTGCATAAGATTGGATCCTTTTACAATTGTATTAGCAACTTCAAAAGCTAAGATAGATATCTTATCGCCCTTTGTCCCTGAGACGAAACCACTACTGATATTTAAATTTGTCATGCTGCTGCCAAGCGTGTCCAAGACCTCCACAGCCTTCACAAAGCCAACTGTACCAGCTCTGCCAATTTTTGAACTCATTTCAGAAACCTGTTGAGCATTTATAGGTTATTGCATTCATTCATAGAAGAAAATGCTTGCAATCAAAAGCACATTGTGTTAATACACATTATACACCTACGTGTTGAAGGGCATGACAAGCTAAATTGAAAAGGCAGAACTAATTCAACACATGTTGATATTTTTGTAGGTTCAATATAACGGATGACCCAATATCAAGTGCTAATCCATTTGTTTGTGTTCCAAAAAAATAAATATGTTTTGTAGGTTCAATAAATATGTTTTTTTGCAGAGTGGCAAAAGGTGGAATCAACAAACCATCAGTGATTTAAGGAAGTCCAGGAAGATTGACATAGAAGATTTTGAGGGGGGAAGGTGCGACATCGAGGAGACGCCCACTCGCAAATTCTATATCTTCACGGTATCAAACAAAATATAACTACAATGATCAAAAGGTTTGGAGGCATTTTGCACGCTCTAATACATTTTCCATATACATTCTTTCTTCCCGGAATAAGAACACATTCCGTGCTAGCCACATAGACTATAAAATAACCACCACTTAGGATGAAAATGAATATGAATATATTCATGTATAATCCTTCATCATATTCATTTTATACAAATTTTGACTTCATATTCATATTCATTTTAAAGTGGATGTGGATATGGATATCATTTTAATATTTGTGAATATTAGCATTCGTATTCGTATATCCATTTTAGTGCATAAATATAGTCATTGATTTATTTATAACTGTGTAACAAAAGTGCATGTAGCATTCACCATTCTTGATATAATTCTTATGGAATGAAATATATTTCGTATAAGTATTTCATGTGTAAACTATCCTGAACATGTATATTTTAGTTAATATGTACAATATTTCTATTACTTTTTGTTTCTAATTCATATTCGTTTTATATTCGTATTCGCTTTTAGGATATCGTACACATTTTCATATATTTGTAACTGGATCCATATTCGTATTTTACAATGGGTAAGGATATGATTACATCTTTTAAAAAAATGAAGGTGGAGTCCTAAGATGAGATCCACCACTGTAAAGTTACACCTATATTTGATTATGTATGCGACAGTTTTCATCCATAGCCTACCCAAGTCTTGGTTGGGCTACTCCCATGTCCCAATTCGATCAAAGACTCCTAAAACCTGCCCCAATCAGAGAGTGACGCCGACTCAACTTGTGAAGCCACACAGACCTCTCTTGCAATAGAACAGCCAAAAAAGAGATGCTCAATGTCCTCCCGGCACATGCCACCAATTCCAAGTAAAAACCTGGCATTTTGTTCTCCACTCATCAGACGATCCCTTCTCAACAACCATATGAAAATCCGAACTCGCACAGGATCTTCCAACTCCATGTCCTGAATTGAACTGAGGCTATCCCCAGATCAAAGATCAGCTCCAAATAAAAAACCTTGTATGCTTTCCGCACTGTGAAGCATCCGCGACCCAGGATCAGTGATCTACCGTGTCAAAAAGGCCCCCGCAAGTCGACAAGGCCTCTAAAAGATGCAAAACTCCGCAAAACCCTGATATGATAAGTCAGAACGAAAGAGCAGAAGCCATCTACCCCCCTCCCTGCAATCTCTCACCACACAACCACCATTAGACACCAAAGTGAAGAGGTGAGAGAAATGAGCACGTAGCATCCCCTACCCTGTCTAATCATCTGTCCGAAACAAAAAAAACAAAGCCAAGCCTTATGAGTGTATCCACACAAGGGAGAATCAAACTAATGCCCTTCCAAAAGTTGGAAAGCATAGACACAACAACAGCCTACGTTGAGGGATCCAAAGAAACTCCATAGATTGAGATTGTCGTCTTGCACAGCAAATCAGACCCTCCACCCATATGTGGGTCACCAACTTCATCAATAAAGCATCATTCATTGCCTCCAAACTCAAGATCCACACGCCACTATCTTCTTCCCTGAGCATCATGGTCTTCCAACCACCTGAGGGCATCCCCTAGACCTCTTTAAAGAGGCCCACAAGAAATGTCCCATAAGTGCCTCCAACTTCCCCCTTACCCCGACAGCCAAAATGCGTGTAAATAGGGGGAGAACGGGATAGCCACCTTTAACAATACCATGCAATCGCGTCTCGAAAGAAATGTCACATACCAACTTGCCAACTACCACTCCAACCTCTCAATAACGGGTGATCAATCAAACTGACGCGATCTACCCCCACCCCCCACCCCACCAATGGTAGCCCAAGGTAGAGAATAATGAGGGGGCATGTTGCATTTGGAGGACAGCCCCACAAATCTCCAACTCCTCCTCATTCATCCCAAAAGAGACAAAAGTTGACTTGACATGGTTGATACTCAAGTAAGAGAACATCCCAAACAACTCAAGAACAACGAGCATCCCTTTTAGAGAAGCACCATCTCCCTCCACAAAAAAGATAGTATCATCAATGTATCGGAGTATAGGCACAAAGATGTCACCAGTATGGAATCCTTTCAGAAAGCCCTCATCCGTTGCCTTCATCACCATTCTAGTTAGGGCATCTGCAACAACAACAAAAAGCAATGATGTTATTGGATAACCCTACCTAATCCCACATTGTGGTTGAAAGAAAACATCCTCTCGCTTGTCATTCACCAAAACTAGGTAAGAAGATATTGTGATACATCTTCATCTAATCAATCCACTCACTAAGAAAGCATCTATAGTGCAAGGATGCCAAATAAATCTCCAATCAATATAGCCATAAGCTTTGAAGAAATCCATCATCCACAAAAAATCATGTGTCTTCTTTCTTCTCCACTTTGCAACAATCCCATAAGCAAAACAACCACATCTATCATGTGCCTCCCACGGATAAAAATCGCCTAGGTCGGGTCAATAATAGAGCCAAGAACATCCCTCGATCTATTTGCTAGAACCTTAGCCACAATGACGTAGACAGTGTTAGACAAAGCAACAAGGTGCAGGTCCTCCACACATTGCACCACATCCTTTTTAGGCAGAAGGAACCAAAGGGATCAGTTAAGCTAATCGAACACACCATTCACGTGATGTAATTCCTCCTTCATGTCCAACGTCTCCTGACCTACAAGGTCCTAAAACTCCCTATAAAAAAACGAAAAGACGTATGGGCCTAAGGAACCATCAGCGTCCAAGGCAAAAGTCATTTGTCGGACCTCTAAGAACGAGAAAGATCTCGTCAACTCCACGGATTGCAACTCGATCATCCTCGAGACGTCTCTTCCCATCTAGCACCACTACCAAGCACATGCCTATTAAGCCCAAAATACTAACGTTTCACCACATCACCAATGGCACATTAACCCGCTACCTCCTCCCCATCAATCTCAATAGAATGTATCAGGTTGTACCTTCTATGCCCACTAGCCATTGAATGGAAGAACCTTGTGTTCACATCGCCATCCTTCAACCACTTATGCCTCGAAGACTGCTTCCATTCAGTCTCCATCTTCATGTTTTCTTCCAGAAGAATACGATTTTGCTCGCACCTTACTACTTCATGCTCCTCTCATAGCTCCCTAGAATCCTCACGGCAATCAAGATACGCAACCTCTGCATGCACCAAGTCTCTCCACTTTGAGTCACGGGTCTCTCCTAAACTGAACAAACATGTTGCAACGGGCTCTAAGCTTCTTAGCCATTCTCCTCAGACTCATCCCCTTCGCATCTTGCTCCTACCAACACCTAGTGACCTCACTAAAACCTCCTCCTACAGCCAAGAGCGCTCAAAACACAAAATCTTACCCTGACGCTAACCATCATCCGAATACAACAATCAACATACGGTCTGAATGCGACTCAGCAAGACCAGCGTAGAACCCAAAGAGAAACTCTCCAGAAGGCCATCGAACTAAGAAAGCGGTCCAAGTTGGACTGAGATGAACAATTTATTTAAGTATACCTCAAGTTCATGGCATATAAAAACTCCATTTCTAGACCTTCCACAATTGATGAAAAAAGAGGGAAGCCAAGGTCCATTCCACTCTTACCATGTGTCAAATCCGCCATAAGAAGAGTGACGTTAAAATAGCCTCCCACAATCCAAGCTAAATCGAGAAAATAGGCTTGCATTGGTCTAAGCTCGTCCAACATACCAGTCGACTCCTAGGTGTGGGCCCCCACGATCAGCAACAAGAAACTGTCTGAAAACGTTTGTCGCGCATACCAGTCGACTCCTAGGTGTGGACCACCTGTCTTGGAAGGACGGCCCATTCTCCTCTCGTGCGGCTTACCGAGCTATTCTTCCTCCTTTGGCTGTGGCAGATGATGACTTGATTCGGGATTGTCAATTTTTTTGGGGCCTCAGGGTTCCCGAACGAATTGGCATTTTCTTATGGCTCTTCCGTCGTGGGCGCCTTTTGACTCGTAGCCGGTGTGCCGTCCTCTTCCCTCTTGTTTCGCCCATCTGTGGGTTGTGCGATTTGGAGACTGAGACTATCGACCACCTTTTCTTCCGATGTGGCAAAACTAATGACATCTGGGCGGACCTGGATTGGCTTGACGTCTCGGACTCTTCCTCTTTCTGTGGGAGCTTGGCTCGCTCTCGGGCTAGGGCTAGGAACGACATTCTCACTGCTGTTGCTCGGTTTTGGTGCATCTGGATTGGTAGAAATGAAGTCCTGTTCGCTGGCCAGAGATTTTACTTGGAAAACGTGCTCATCTCAGCTTCCCGTCTCATTCGTGATTGGTCGGATACGTAGTGGTTCCTTGCTGTAATGAGGGTATCAGTATGTGATACCTTCGATTTTTATTGTGTTTTTTCTCTCCTTTCTGTACGCATACCCGCTGTAAGTTTTTCCTTAACTTTTTTTCAATAAATTTGGGGCGAGCACCACCGAGTGTGTCCCCCGCTTTTGAGGTTCAAAAAAAAAACGTCTGCCGCACAACAGACAGGACAAGGGTATCACAATTTGAATCCGACAACTCCATCATATCATCATGCCACCTGACAAGTATGCCATCAGAAGCACCAACAAATGTCATCATGCCACCTCATGCAAAAGGAATTTGTCCCACCCTTCTAGCTCTGTCTCTTGCAAGCAAATAACATCTTCCTTCCAGGCTTCCAACAAAAGTCCCACCACTCTCCTCTTATCCGAGTGACCAAGACCCCAGACATTCCAAGAGATAAGCTTCAGCTTACAACAGTGGTGGAAGCCCCTACCAACACCACCCCACATAGCTCATAACCACTTCCTACTTCTCTAAACCCTCTCATGGCTTGCAAAACCCTAAGGGTCTCCGCCTATTGCGCATTCCTCTACCAGTTGTGCATCCATAGGCACATCACCGTCATTCACCTCCACAATTAAGGTTCTTGTTGTATGCAGTCGCACCCCAATGGTTGTTGTTGTTGTCGATGATCAAACACCTTTTAATAATCAGCCTTGCATATGGTAAGGGTAACATGTGTTGGGCATTGATATCTATAAGCACATCTTTTGCACTCCTTGAAACGTGTCGCAACAATTTCAGGAATTCTCGAGGGGCATATCACAATCTCCGTTGAGTTGCCACATGATTCCTTGCTCAACGGCAAGGTATGAAACCAGACCGTCAAGATCAAGAGATGCAGCCTTGATCCAAATATGAAAAGAAGTCGAGGTCCACTGTTATCGTGTGTCTTTGGCAATCAAATACAAATAAGGGAGCTATCACCAGAGTATGCAGAACTCCAAGCACGTCAGAGGACATAACCATTGGATAGTGAACCAAAATGTTGATAGTCTCTTCTTCTGAAGCAACATCCACAGGGAACCCGTGTACAGAAGGAGGGTCTGGGACGAACAGCAGTGCAAACATTCGATCAGCTCTAGCTGAAATACCATTCTACCAACAACATGCACAACTTCGAACAACTGATTAGAAGAACAACCCTCAACCACAATCACAGCACTAATGTCAGTCGTAAGCCATTTGAGGTGATCTCGACCACCCTCGCAACATCGACCAGTGTACCCTAAAAGAACTCCACACAATAACTTGTGAATGGCATGCCAGTAACATGGAAAAGCTTGCAAGGACTGCAGGACATCGCACTGTCCCTAAAACAAGGATGTCTCCAAAAAACTACAAACTCCACATCATCTACTTTTGGCAAAACGGTTGCCTATGAGGCATTTAGACCGCCACACAAACAATAGTAGAATCCAACAACACCACGTACCCAGCAAAATCCTCTGAGAAGAAGTGCCCAGGGCTCCTCCCAACGACATGCATCTCATCTCTGTAAGAAACTGCAGTAGCAATTGGAATAGGAGGATGTTGAACCATCGATGTATAAGAAGTTTGCTGCTGATGCAGATGAATCGCCTCAACATAGTGCGATTTCAAGAAGCCCTTGGTGTAGCATACATAATGTTGGAAAGTTGCACCATGGTCCTCTCTGCCCTCGAGGAGGGAATATCCTCATGCTGCCACACCTTGTGAACCATGCAATCCTTACGTGTGTGACCCTAAACGTCATGCTTGAAGCAAAAGACCTCCTGCCTCAAAGGCATTGCAGGTTGTCTCCGAGCCATACGTCAATGAACTACTTCCCAATCATCTTCAACTTTCGATCCCCCCTTTGTCTCATCAACATCAGTCAACACCTCCACAGGGATATTTGGACCCCACTTTGCCACAACGTCAGCAAAGACACCGGCAACGAACGTGCATCCCCCACCTCCTCAGCAACAGATTGTGAAACCTTTCCAACTACAGCAGCAACCTCCGTACGCCCTATCTTCGATAGTTGCCGCAAGCATTTGTGCACCCTCCCCCAACGGGTTCTAAAGGACCACACAGCAACAACTTGTGTTGCGTGGGCCCTGGGCGAAAGCCCAAGATCCCTAGGGGTGAGAGACATTACGAGAAGCACTGTTGGCATGCTCCGCACCCCATCAGACCCACAATGGTGATCTCCTCTCTCTCTCTCTCCAAACCCTCGATGGTGAGCCCCTCCTTCTCCAGGCTATCCCCCTCCCCCGAGGAGCCCTAGACCTCGTGCGACCATCAGTACCAATCACCTGAGACGAGAGGCGATGCTTTGAAGAGCCAACCTGCACAGCTCAACCCTTTCTTCCATCATCATTCCAGTCAACTGAAGCCCCCCCCCCCCCACACAAACAAATGATGACGCATTGCGTTACGGACCATAGTCCCATCGATTGACATAGAAGATAGTCAGGAAGGAAGAATATCTTAATTTCATATAAAGTTGGAGTTGAAGAAGGGAATGCATTCTTCTGACTTGAAAACGATACCCTGGGACTCCTAACATACGGAGAATCCTTGGATTAGGGCTACAATAAAGGGATTCCATAACAAGAAATAGCACTCCCTCTCATATGGTGCATATGTATCAATCACACTCATCTTGTTACAACCATCTTATGAAGTTACACTAAAGGTGTGCAGCAACCCACTTTGTGTCCAATCGACGATGTAATTACAGACAAACTCTTACTCGCCGATGTAATTACAGACAAACTCTTACGTTTTTCATTTTCTTTTCTTTCTTTAATATATAGGGGAGAGTACCATAGTGTGCTACCCCCTCTTTTGGTCTTAAAAAAAATTACAGTCAAACTCCACATACTTTTTCCATACATGAAACATGAGAATTTTGGCTTATGTATGGTCTCCTTGTTGTCACATCAGGGCTCCATAACCCCAACAGGAAAGACCTGTAGATCTATAAATAGAGACTAAATCCTATGTAAATATGTTGCATGAGCCATTGTTCGATACTCGTTCTCTGCACTATAGCTGGATACAAGTGTATGTTTCTTGCTACTCGAAGCCATGAGGATTCCTACAAAGTAGGTGTAAAAGCAAGTAGTAAACTTTCTACCCACATGCTTATTTGTAATCAGCATCTGAATAGGATATGAGATTGACCGTGGCCCATTGACGGATACCAATCCCCTTCCCAAAGAGGACTGAATATATCTCAAAACTATCATGCATGCATCGAAGTGGGTGAAAATAAAGGAATCCATGATTTGGCTTAACTTACCAACTACGAGCCATTTGATGGTCAAAGATAGCATCTTTCCAACCAACCGCATGTATCAGCTTGTGTCTTCAATTTCTCAAGGCTCCGAAATGCGTATATTGAAATTTAGGATTCCTGGGAATTCCTCGCTGGCTTAGATCCCAACAACCCCCAACCTATTATAGTAGATCAATATCATACTTCCTCTGGTACACAAATAAACCTCGTCATGAGCGGGTAATCTCAATCCCAAGGACACGTCTTAATGGTCTGAAACCTGTGATCACAAATTGATTTGCCATTTATTTCTTCACCTCAATAATGCCCTATGAATCATTACCAGCAAGGATGATGTCATCTACATAAACTAGCAAGATCATTATGCTTTCCCTACCTTTCACATAAATAAGGAGAACTCAGACTCCCAAGGACCTCTGACAATTTGTAGAATTAGACTCGAGGACTCCGCTTGATGCCATAAATGACCTTTAACAAGCATACATTATTACACTCCCTTGAGCCTTAAAGAAAGGAGGATGTTGCATGTAGGTGACATCATGTAGATCGATGCAAAGAAATGCACCCTTCACGTTAAATTGATGAATGAGCCAATCAAGTTACACTACCACCGAAACAAGAATCGAATCAGTTAAAAAAAATATACGACAAGGAAGAATGTGTCAAATAAGTCGACCTCATACATTTGAGCAAAGCCATTGAGTATTAGCATGATGTTGGAACGAGCAATCTAGACCCAACCACCTTGTCATCTCTAACTGGATCTATGAGTTTTCATGACCTACGAAAGATGAGAGCATCCATCCCCTCGTCCATCACAAGCCGTCGTCTAGAGCCATGGATAGGGTTGCTAATCAAACCGAACTGTAACGAGCGTACCAATGTTCGAGTTCGGTTCGATAAGGAAATTCGAGAGTCGAGTTCGAGTTTGGTTCGATATAAGTTCATTAGCTTATGTTCGAGTTCAAGTTCATTTGCATAATAAATGTTCGAGTTCGGTTCGATAATAGTTCGTTAATAATTTTTATTGAAGCTAAACATCTTAAAATGAGCAAGTTCGAAATGAAGTTCGATAACAAAGTTCGGTAGACAACACATAACAACTAAAAAATAGAGAGCATTCGTTACCACAATCATCGAGCGATGCATGTAGCAACCTGGACTTGATGGAGGACAGCAACGACGGGCGGCAGAGGAGGTGCGACGACCTGAACTTGGACCTCTTATCAATTACACTGCATTTTAGGGTATTGCACCATGGCATGGCGATAGAGAGGGGTGGGCGGCAGCGGGTCGTGCAATTGGAGTTGTAGGCGTTGGCCGCTTGGGAATCGCGGGGCAGCGAGGATGGAAGGTGTAGCGTCAGGCTTTAGGGGAGAAAGGGTCAGGGGAGGAGAAGGCGGGGGCGTCACAGGTGAAAATCAGAAATGGGAATCTCGAAGTTTGGAAAAGGCAAAGGTGTATATGCGTGTGTGACTAGAAAAGGGATTCTAGTGAATAGTGACTCACGGTCACGGGTAGGGTACTTGAGTAGGCAATTGCGAATTAAAAAAAGAGAGGGAAGGCGTGAGGGACGGCGACATTGAGGGTTGGATGTGTGTTCAAGGCAGGCGGCGACAAGGGTTTGGTTCGGCTCGGGCTACAGTGGGTTCGACAAGCCAAGCTGGGCAGGGAGCGATTGGAGCCAGTTTGTGGGCAGTTGTTTTCGGTGCGGTGGGTGGGGGCACCAGGTTGCCGAGTGTAGAGACCCGATGCAATGTTTTGCTTGTGGGGAATGTTGAGATATTTATATCTCTTTATTGTTATCTTGTAATTTTCTATTTCTTTTGCCTCTCTATGTAATTTTCCCATAGAGCTTTTCTCCCATATAAGAGAGCTCTAGGGCTACAGTGAATGCACCTTTTTCATTTCAATCCTTTCCACATGGTATCAGAGCGACGGTCATAGACCAGAGCATATGCCCTAGATTCCAAACCCCACTGAAACCCTAGAGGCACCTCCCTGCAGGCAGCAGCCCACCGCCATCGCCCACTGCCGCTGCCCGCAGGCTGCTACCGCCGTCACCCCTGCAGTCCGTTGCCACCGCTCCTGCAGTCTGTCGCCGCCCCTCACACACAAGGGGCGTCGCTGCGGTTCCCTCGAGGGCTCGAGTCTGGAAGGGTTGCTCTATCTTGGTCCTTGTGGGCTCAAATAAGTCTGATTTGATTCCTAAGACATGATTTTTGATCTTCTAAAACCATCCTAGGTACCTAAAGAGACTCGTTGTTGATGAAAGAGGGTGTGGTATGAGTCTACACCCACAACCATCTTCCTATATGTCTATGTAGACATAGTTATTCCATTTTACAACCTCAGTCTTGAAGATCATTGTCATCATGTCAGACAACAAAGCAGATGTTCCATCCTTGGGTGCCTTCAAAGGTCCAGCACCCATCATGAAAATGGATGGAACGAACTATGAACTGTAGGCCATGCAGTTCATGAGCCTAATGCAATATAATGGCAAGAAGCATATTCTCAAACAGGAGGAGCATGTTGACAAGACCGGGGTTAACGCCTCATGGGAGGCAGATGACGCGTATGTACGTGTGTGGCTTTCTGGGAAGGTGTCTATGGAGATAGCCAATGATATATTGAATCAACCCACGACCAGGGCTATGTGGGACATTCTACATACTCTCCAGCAAAGAACGAGTCAAAGATTTTGTAACTTCAACACGACTTCTTCACGTCTAAGCAGAATGGTCGCCCTCCCCATACCCTTTACACTTCTTTAAGGGGTATGCTTGAGAAGTTACATGGTTACATTCCCTTGACTGACACCAGAGCAGCTAAAGGCTTATGGGGATTTGATGACTGGAGTTTTTCTAGCGGCACTTGACTCTGAGTATGATGTTGCTAGAGCAAAGATTCTTACCGATGACACTATACCTCTAATGGATGAGGCATATCGCAAGTTGAGCAGGCTCTACATATCTTCTGGTGGTACTCAGTTGTCTCAGACTTCTTCAGCCATGGAAGCATCTCATGGTAGGGGGAGCCCTACTCAGTTCTGTGGACGAGGTGGCCGTGGAAGAGGAGGGGGCAGTCGACCCCTTCGTCAGCATTGCACTTACTGCCACAGGCCAGGTCATTCTGAGGAAATATGTTATTCTAAGCATGGGTTTCCTGCTTCAGCATGTGCGGCAAAACATATCCAGCGGGGTAGCAGTTCTTCAGTTGCATCTGATCAGAGGTTTGATGAGTTAGTAGCGCGGCTCAGGGAGATCATGCCTTCTCCTGGGTCAACTAGCTCTCCGTCAAGATCATCAGAGGTAGCAGCCTCTATATCTACATCAGGTATAGCATATGCTTTTACTAGTTGTTACATGGCAGACTTGTCGGAGTGGATTGTGGATTCAGGAGCTTCCCATCATCTCTGTGGTAACAGAGGGCGGTTTAGTACCTATAGCCCAACTCAGTCAGGCAGATCAGTTGTGATAGCATATGGGACACACTCTCCCATTACAGGTCAGGGGGAGGTGTCGTTAACCCTACAATGCGGCTTCAGAACATTCTTTACGCTCCTGAATTCTCTTTGAACTTACTATCTATTAGTCAAATCACCAAGGATTTACATTGTCGTGCCATATTTGACCCTTCTGCTCTTGTGTTTCAAGACAGTCTAACGGGCAGGGTGATTGGTTCTGGCCATGAGCAAGGAGGCCTCTACAGACTGGTGCAATCTCCTTATGCTGGTGTCTCCTCTCTTCGCATTGGATCTGTTTCTCCCTATATGTGGCATCTTCGGTTCGGTCATCTTCCTCTGCAAAAGCTACGTCACGTTCTTCCTCAGATCCCTACTCGCTTTACTTTTCAGTACGAGGCCTACCAGCTTGGGAAGCATCATAGGTCCACATTCCAGAGGCATCAGGGTCAAAGTAGTCATAGTCTTTTTGAGTTGATTCATTTTGATATTTGGGGTCCTAGTCGTGTCCCAAATCTTCATGGGCATAGGTTTTATCGTGTTGATGTTGATGAGTTCTCTAGATTGTCATGGATTTTTCTTTTTAAGAACAAGTCTGATGATGGTCATGTTATTCGGTCCTTTATTAATGAAATAAGGAACGTATTTTCTGCAAATGTCAAGTATATACGTTCTGATAATGCACTTGAATTCCGCAGTACACAACTTTCTCAGTTTCTTAGATCATCTAGTATTGTGCATCAGACATCTTGTGCGTATACTTCTCAATAGAATGGGGTGACTGAGAGGAAACATAGCCATCTTTTGGATGTCACCAGGACTCTTCTGATTCAGAGCCATGTTCCCCATTAATACTGAGGGATGCAGTTCTCACTGCGTATTATTTGGTGAATCGTATGCCTTCAACGGTTCTGGGGGAGAAGATACCGTTCTTGATTGCGTTCCGGGAGACGGATCTTTTCTCTCCCATGCCTCATGTTTTTGGATATGTTGCTTTTGTTCATCACATGTCTCTAGGTCTTGACAAGCTATCTCCTAGAGCGGTCAAGTATGTGTTTGTTGGGTATTCCAAGATCCAAAAGGGGTATCGTTGCTTTGACCCTGCTCGACGAAGGTACTATGTTAGTGCAAATGACACCTTCTTTGAATCCATTATGTATTTCTCTCTTACAGGCGACAAGCTCATTCCTTCAAAAGTGGAGAAGATGTTTACATGCATCTACCTCCGGTCTCACCTACTCCAGATGACACTATGACACCACCGCCGCCGCCGCTGTACTCTCCTCCACCGCCAACTTCACCACCTCCACCACCTCCTGCCATACCTACTTTCTTTCCGCAAGTTTACCAACGTCGGCCTCGTGCTCATGTACTTCCTACATCATCCAGCAGCCCAAGGTATGTTCTGAGCATTTGAGTTCCACTAATTACACTGGTGATTTGAGTGTGCAGACTGAGGTGCAGGATGTCATAGATGATACTCCTTCTGAGGATACTGTGGACTTGGACGTGTCGATTGCTCTAGGAAGGAAGAGGTGTGCATGCACTATACATCCTCTTTCTTCCCATGTTTCCCTGGCATGGCTCTCTGAGGATTTTCAAAGGTTTGTTGTTGCCTTATCAGTTGTGCAGATGCCGCAATCCTATCAGGATGCTTTGCAGAGTGGTCCGTGGCGTCTGGCTATGGAAGATGAGATGGTCGCCTTATAGACTCGTGGTACGTAGAGTGTTGTCTCCACTCCCCCAAGTGATTCTATTGTTGGCAGTAAATGGGTGTTTACAATTAAACATCGTGCAGATGGTTCCGTGGACGAATACAAGGCCAGGTTGGTTGCTCATGGGTTCATCCAAACCTATGGGGTGGATTATCAGGACACCTTTTCTCTAGTTGCGCGTCACTCTACACTGCGCATTCTTATTGTCATTGATGTGGTAAAGAACTAGCCACTTTTCCAATTAGATGTCAAGAATGCTTTCTTGTACGGCGATTTGTAGGAAGAAGTGTATATGCAGCAGCCACCAGGGTTTGCTGCTGAGGGGGAGTCTAGTATGGTGTGCAAACTCCACAAGGCCATATATGCCCTTAAGCAAAGCCCGAGAGCTTGGTTCCAGAAGCTCTCGGAGTTGATTGAACGACAAGGTTTTGTCAGATCTACTGCAGATCATTCTCTTTTTATTTAGAGAAACCAGAAAGGTATTGTTGCTATTTTGCTCTATGTGGATGACATTGTTGTTACAGGCAGTGATAATCAGGGTATTCAGACAACTAAGGATCTCCTTGGATAACAGTTTGTGACCAAGGATCTTGGTAAGCTGCAGTATTTTCTTGGACTAGAATTTATGAGAAATCAGCAAGGAATGGTAATGATGCAAAGGAAATACGTCACTGATCTTCTATTTGAGACGGGCATGACAGGATGCAGACCTGCTACTACTCTAATGGATCCCAATGCTAGGCTATGATGATGAATCTGTGGAGGTGGATAAGAGACGGTACCGAGAGCTGGTATGGAAGCTATTGTATGTCATTATTACCATGCCTGATATATCGTTTGATGTCAGCGGGGTAAGCCAGTTTATGCAGTCAATATGATCTTGAGGTATCTCAAGTCTTCTCCAGGTGCAGGGCTTCTATTCAGGAGAGACACGACCCTTGCAGTTTCAGGATGTGCAGATGTAGACTATGTTGGGTGTCCCAAGGACAGGAAGTCTACTCCTGGCTTCATCGTGTCTGTGGGCAGCTCATTGGTTTCATGGAAGAGCAAGAAACAGATGGTTGTGGCCAGATCCAGCGGTGAATCAGAGTATAGGGCTATGGCTCAAGGAAGCACAGAAATGATGTGGGTCAAGTCCTTTCTGACTGATCTAACTATTGAGGTATCTCTTCCTATACACCTTAAATGTGATAATCAAGCTGCTCTAGTCATAGCTAATAATCCAGCTTTCCAAGAAAAAACAAATCACATTGAAGTTAACTGCCACTACACCCGTGATTTGATTCAAAGGGGGTTTATATTCACTTCTCATGTTGCTTCAGGTGATCAGATTGCGGACATGTTCACCAAAGCTCTTGCAAAGGGGTCATCTTCTCGGGCGCGCGCTTCTACGAGGAGAATGTGACTTCCGCGGCTACCATCCTACTTGCTGATTGGTCTAGATAGTTGGGCCTCGGGGCCGGTTGTCGCATTCCTTGTTTTTGATTTCGTCTCTCCCTCTTCCTCCCTTCTTCCCCCTCTCACGCTGTAAGTATCTCGTTCTTTTTTAAATATATTATACTGGGGTGAACACCATCGCGTGTCTCCCCCTTTTTGAGCTTTCAAAAAAAAAGGGGTCATTTCATAGTTGTTGTTCCAAGCTGAGCATGAAAGACATATATGCTCCAGCTTGAGGGGGAGTGTTGAGATATTTATATCTCTTTATTGTTATTTTGTAATTTTCTATTTCTTTTATTTCTCTATGTAATTTTCCCTTAGAGCTTTTCTCCTATATAGGAGAGCTCTAGGGCTACGGTGAATGCATTTTTTTCATTTCAATCCTTTCCACAAGGAACATGGGCATCGAAGCTACACGTGCAAGAGAAGATGGAAGGGTAGACCAGTGGCAGGTGTGCCTGTGACAACAGGAGGGGCGGGCGGAGACGATGTTTCGCTCCTGGTGGGGGTTTCTCGGAGGGTTGTGTGCTGGCGGAGGCGATGGAAGATGTGGGCAGTACTATTGGTCTCGCCTTCACCGAGGATGTGGTGCAGCTGGATGGGTCGAAGGTGTGTGCTCGTGGGCTGTCGAGGGAGGGCGCTCAGAAGATGTTTGACCTCTCGCGCCAAGCGACGAGACACTTGCATTGGCGGAACCTGCTGATGCGTGACGGAGGCGTTGAACCGCGGTAGCCGGAGAGGCTTTTCTGTATTCGCGGAGTGTCTCTCGTTGTTCAAGACCTTGGAGTCGTACAAGCTTTGCTAAGTCCGATGTTGAAGATCTCATCGGTCATATCCAGCGCGTCTTCGATGCGGGCAACCTCCGTGGATGGTCGTGAAGGGGTGGGTTTGGTGCCAACGTTTCCTTGCTTTAACGTGGCGAAGCTCGGAGGCGGAGACTTCTCGTTGGAGGTTGCAACGAAGGGAATGCATGTGGCGGAGGGTCGAGGGCTTGGCGTATCGGGGGTTGAGCAGTCGGGGAAGGTGGAGACAGAAGGGGAAAGGGCTTCTTTTGGACATGTTCAAATTGAGGTGCCTCTTTCGACAAGTACGATTCCTCGCATCGCACGTCTCGAGGCGCATGTCGATGTGGGCTCTGCGCATGGAGTAGGGGGGATGGCCTTGGGCCTCGAGGGTGGGTGTACTGGGAGTCGGTCCTCGACATTCGAGGATGCTCGCACCGGGGTCGTGCCTTATTCGCTGACATGGTGGCTAGGTTCGCAGATCGTCCGGGGGTCCGAATTGGAGTTGCCTGGCGGATCTCAAAGTCGGTCCGATTGGGAGAAGGGGCATGCAAGTTGGGTGGGTCGATGATTCCGGATCTGTATGACATAAAAGGGCACCCGAGGCGAATCCGAGCATATTTGGTGGGTCGGTGGTGGCGGAATCGACCTTCTTATCGGTTGGTGAACCAGCAAGTCGGATGGATCCGCTTGTATAAGACAAAAGAGTCTCCCGCGATGAGGGTGAACCCGATAGTGATCGATTTGTTCCACGGTGGTGGATCTGCTTGTAATCTAGGCAGGCGCAGAGAGGGGGTGTTCGATCCATTTACGGAGGAGAGCAGTGGTCTTGTGGGCAGCGAGGTGGATCACAGCATGGAGCTAATTCTTGCGGGGTCGAGGGCTTTGCAGGTGTTATCTGTGCCTCCTGCCCTACCCTACAGGGCTGGATTTTGCATACGAGGGAAATCGACCCCGCCAGGGGAGGCCTGGGGCCAATGATGGCGGCTACATCTTCTTCGTATGGGGGAGCTCTACAGGTGGCGAAGGAAAGCAACCAATTTGGGAGGAGATGCGTCAGATGCGAGATGGCGAAGAGGAGGCAGAGGAGGAGGGCGAAGATTTACAGCTTTGAGGAGGGTTTGGGAGGGGTTCAGTGCAGTCAGGCTTCGTCCGAGGGAGGGGGCTTGGTGCAGGAGAGGATGTGGAAGCTCACTAATGGGGAGGGTGTGGGCCAGCAGCAACCGGTCAAGCGGGAGGCCGAAGGAGGAGGAGGGCCCGAGGATGCAACAGGCATAGCAGTTCGGAAGGGGGAGGTAGAGGTTGTGCATGCGGGGAGTCTGGAAGGAGGGTGTGGCATCAATGCCGGTTTGTGGGAAGGGGAGTTGTTGCGAGAAACGGAGAGAGGGGTACTCGCGTGCATCGGAGTGGTACCTCCTAATGGGGTGTTCAATTGTTCCTAAATGAAGATTTTTTCTGCAGTTTGGGGCAATCGGAGAAGAGGCCGGTTGTGGGAAGGTTGGTGCGAGAGCATGGGGTGGATGTGGGGATGTTTCAAGAAAATAAAATTCGGGCAGGATAGAGGGAGTGTGAAGGGAGGTCGGAGGTGGAAGGCTAGAGGAGTTCAAGGTTGTAGCGACGGTCGGGGCCTAGGGGGTTGATGACGGGATGGGACAGTGAGCAGTTACTTTGGAGGGGGAGGAGGCACGGGGGCAACATTCACTTTCGATCTTGCTGATGCGTAGAACGGATGGGGTGCGCTTCCGGGTCACAAATGTGTATGGACCCTCTAGGGAGTTGGTATTGCCTCGATGATTGATGACTTGTGCCTTGTAAGGGCAGGGTGCCCTGATGTTCCATGGATAATTGGAGGAGATTTCAATGTCACATTGCTCGCGGAGGATCGTCCGAGTGGTCGTGGCGGAAGGGATGCAGGCTCAACGGCTTTTAGAGAAACGTTGGATGATTTGGGGCTAGAGATGTTAGACGCAATGGGATGTCGGTACACCTGGCGGAGTTCCTGGGCGAGATCCCGTATTGACAGATTTTTATTGTCAACTGAGGTCATGATGTTGTTCCCGCTGACGGAGGCCCAGACTCTGCCATGGGCGCACTCGGACCACACACTTGTGCTTTGGTTATCTGTGGAGGGGAGTCATGAGAGATCTCGTTTTCGGTTCGAGAATGTCTGGTTGTTGGAGGATGGGGTTCAGGAGGTCGTGGTGGACTTTTGGAGGGGTAGCAAACCTGAGGGGTCGACGGCTTGTAGGTTGACCGGTAAATTGAATGCGCTGAGGAGGTTTTTGTCGAAGCTCGACAAGGAGATACGTGTGAAGCGTAGGGAAAGGAGGCAAAGGGCGCATGATGGATGTCTCGATTGGATCTTTTGGAAGATGAGCAGGCTCTTTTGGAGGAGGAGTTGGTGGAAAGGGGACAGCATCTTGCGGAGATTATCTGCGAGGACTTGAAGGACGAGGTTGCATGGATGCAGCGGGCCATGCAGCATTGGGTGAAGGAGTGAAATGCAAACACTCGATTTTTTCATGCAGTGGCCAGTGGGAGAAGGAGAAGAAATCTCATTCAGACAATTAAGGTTCGAGGTCAGATTTTTGAGGGAGACAAAGAGGTGGGGACGGCCTTGAGATCACATTTCCAGTCTTTCAGCCGTAGGCGCATGCGTGACGGTTGGAGGTGGCAGGGCAAAGGAGTAGTGCAGGTTTCTGAGGAGGAGGCAGAATTATTGATAAGGGAGTTCACTGAGGAGGAAGCGAAGTAGGCGCTACATGATTTGAATCCAGATGGGGCACCTGGACCAGACGGATATATGATTGCATTCTATAGGGAGTTCTGGGAGGAGGTGAAGCCGGAGGTGATGGAGGTTCTGGTGGAGTTCCAAGAGGGGAATCAAGGTTTTGAGAGGTTCAATAGAGCGCTCATTTGCATGTTGCCGAATAGGAGTGCGCCCTCCAGGGTGGAGGATTACAGGCCCATTGCGTTGTCGAATGATATTTATTTGATTATTTCGAAGATCCTAACTAATAGGTTGCGGGGGTTGTTGGACCATATCATCTCCCCGGAGCAATCGGCATTTGTACCTGGGAGGATCATGGCGGATGGGCTGGTCACGACGTCCGAGGTGGTTATAGATTGGAAGAGGTCCAAGACAAAGGCCGTGTTGTAGAAAGCGGATTTTTCAAAAGCTTATGACTGTGTGGATTGGCGAGTTTTGTGGGCTTCTTTGCGGAAGAGGGGATTCCCGGAGATTTGGATCACCTGAGACAAGCGGTGTATCACGACAACCTCACACGCGGTGCTGATCAATGGTCAGGCAAAGGGGGATTCTTTCAACCACAAAGGGGCATCAGGTAGGGTTGTCCTCTCGCATCGCTTTTATTGTTATTATGGCTGACGCGTTGGCAGTGATGATGAAGTTGGCAACATCCGATGGCTGGTGGTCGAATTACAGGAGAGAGGAGATTCCCATTCCATTATTGCAATCTGTTAATGACATGGTCATCTTTCTGGGGACTAATCTGGAGGAGGTCAGGAGGGTTCGTTCGTCATGTATGTTTTTAGTGACATTCGGGGCTGCAGGTTAATAGGGACAAATTCATGGTGATCCCGTTTGGTATGTCCGAGCAGGAGGTTCGGGGGGTGGGGGAGATGTTAGGTTGCCCGGTGGCCGCCTTGCCTATCACTTATCTGGGGTCGCCTTTGGTGGCGACTGGCGGGGAGGCCGAAGGTGAAAGAATGGAGATCTTTGGTGGAGAAATTGGAGGGAAAACTGGACGAGTGGAAGGCGAAGCTGTTATCAAAGGGAGGGAAGCTGGTGTTTTTTAAGCATGTTCTTTCGGTGGTCCTGATTTTTCTGCTCTACTAGAGTTTTTTTTTTGAGACCATGCTCTACTAGAGTTTTTTTTACTAGAAAAGAAGGGGGAGCCCTCCCAAGGCGGGAGTCACCACACCAAAATTCATTAAGAAGCAAAAGGTATTGCTCTACTAGAGTTATATCAGCAGGGATACGGGCGAGGATCGAGACTCTCATGTGGAGGTTCTTCTGGTCAGATGGGAGGCAGGCTAGAGGGGGAATTCATTTGGTAGGTTGGGATCGGGTGACGGCGCTGAAGATGAAGGGTGGGTTAGGCGTCAGAAGGCTAGGGGAGGTGAATAAAGCTTTCATGGCCAAATGGGT
The DNA here is from genome assembly GCA_037367405.1 of Ottelia alismoides. Lineage (NCBI taxonomy): Eukaryota > Viridiplantae > Streptophyta > Magnoliopsida > Alismatales > Hydrocharitaceae > Ottelia > Ottelia alismoides. The sequence goes on from JAZKJV010005693.1 coordinate 147,400, forward strand.
CACACGGATTTGGGAAAAGTCGGAGGACCTGATTTGTAGGTTGTTGAGGAAGATATATGGGGTATCTATGTCACTGGAGGCTGAGTTGGGACGTATCCCTTGTGCTTTGTGGAGGGGGGTTTCGCAGGTGGTGTCGGAGAAGGTGAGCAAGCCGAGGCCTTGTATGGGGGATGGAGGAGCATTTTGCTTATGGTTGGATGACTAGTCGGGGAAGGGGGCCTTGGGGGAGCGCTTCCCAAGGTTGATGCAGATGGCGACAGATAATGCGGTGGTGGTGAGGGAGGTGTGGGGAGGTAGGGTCTGGTCACCGATCTTTGTGGCCGCACTTTCAGAGCAGAGAGTTGAGGAGTTCTTAAAGTTGCAACTCGACTTAGCAAGCGAGGTGACTCCTACGGTGGGCAGATATCATTATGTTTGGGGAGATGGCAGATTTTCAGAAAAAAAGGCTTATAATTTTTTTGCCACGAATGGGGTGGAGGTGGAGGACGAGGGAGTGGACATGAGGATGATATGGAGGAGCAAGGTGCCCTGCAGGATTAAGGTGTCTTTGTGGTTGTTCAGACTTGGGAGGATCCTTACGAAGGAACGGCGGGGCCATCTCTTGGGGAAGGAGGATATTTCTTGCGACAGATGTGGCATAGGAATGGAGGATACCTGGCTCGGTGCTCGAGATGTTTCGTGCTTCTGGAGGGGTATCCGAGGTGTTTGCGGGTTTGGACACGAGGATTGTACTTTTCCATTCACATTGGTCTGGGCTATCTGGTGCACGCGGAACAGCGTGATTTTTGAAAGAAAGTGTTTCGGTTAGTGAGTGTGTTGGAACATTGTAAAGCGATCTGTAGATCTTGGTGTATATAAAAACTTGTAAATTTGTGTGATTAATATATATACTTACTTTTGAGGTGACCCCCAACTGGGGAGGCCACCCACGTTTTTTCTTGAAAAAAATGAGATTTAAGGAATTGAAATGGGGTGGGGTCATGAGGAGGGAGAGGAAGAGAGAGGGAGGGGGAGAGAGATGTGTGTGAAGGATTTTAAATTGTGTATATGATATTTATGTAATATAAACATAATCTACACATATAGTATCTTATCAAAAATGAACATTTACCAAACGAATTTATTCAAAGTTCATGTTCTATTTGTTAAACTATTGAACTAAAATTTAAAGTTCATGTTCATTAAGAAACAAAGGAAAATCTTTCGAACTATTGTCAAACGAACTCTAATCGAATACGATCATGTTCGATTCGATTAGCAACCCTAGCCATGGAGTGCCTCGATATTGTTGCACGAAATCTACATTGTTGATAATGCATCGGCAAACTATTTGTAGGAAGATCCAAAAATGGAGGTTGTTGCTGCAAAGATAGGGTGCACGGCGCATTATCATTTGCCCTTTTTAGGGTTATATGAACGCATGTCGTATCAGTGGATGAATTGTCTCTATCAGTGGATGAACAGTCTCTTGAACCATCTCTTGCATTAATGGGCTAAAAGGCAGTGTCAAAAGTGCGTGTAGTATTATTATTAGAGGAAAAAAGATTGTCGGTATATAAAATCTTTATCGAAGGACAACTCGGTAGGAGAAGCAGGTGTTGGCCCCCTGCTAATATTGAAGTATGAATTGGGTATTGTGTGGCTCAAGGTGAGAAACATGTACATATATTGAAGCAATCTTAGAATAGTTGGTTGAGGAGATATTGGTATATGTCATGGAAAAGAAGGGAATATACTCAAAAAGGTGATGCATGCACTAAATATAGCGCCTCTATGGCCTTGGGTCATATTAACGATATCCCTTTTGATTCATGATATACTCTAAGAAAACGCAGTTGATTGCTCTAGCAACCAACTTTTTCCTCCCAGGATAAAAGAATGCGGACGAAGGCAACGCAGCTACTTATGGAGGAACGTGAAATAGACCCCTTCCAGGGTAGAGAATCTCAAGGGGAACATGTTCATCAATAGAGATGAAGGCATTCAATTGATGAGAAGGAAGAAGTGGGTACCGCATCCCCCACTATTAGTTTGGGATATAATAGTGTATAAGCAAGGTGCGAGCATCTCCTTGGTCACCTCGGTCATTTACTTTTGCAATAACCACCCTTGATGCCGTTACAATGTTGAGGCATTGCTACCTTGCAACACAGGTATCATAGTGATGGCCAATTGCTCGGCACTGGAAGCAAAAAACCTCACTTGCATATGATCGCACAAGGTGACCATGTTGCCCACAACGAAAACACCACGACCTATGAAGGATGATTCTCATCTTCCAAAATAGCATCTTGACACAAGTGTGTAGACATCACCACATCTATAGATTCTATTTGAGTTGTATTAGTTAAATAGAGATTAAAACCTTCTCTGTTCCATGTTTTTTATGTAGTCGTAGGGCGGCTGCCACTATCAAGGCTAGGTCTGGCTTGGCTATCCTTTGGTCATATCCACTTAGAAAGTGAAAGAAAGTCTTTCCTCCCACTTGGCTTATGAACGGTCCATTCAACCATGAGCCATCCATCTAACATGATGCCAGGAGCCAGCATCAACGACTCTGCCTCACAAGTCTAACCTCGTGCTACCATCACTTGAATCATCGCCCGTAGATGTACCGACTTCAGCCATCTCCACTTCCTTCTCTTTCTCTTTGTATATATTCTTCCGCTCACCCTTGTCCCAATGCTCTGTGTCTCGCACTCCAACTCCCTCAAGATTGATGGCTCTCTTTCTCCATGTGTGTGGACTGCCCTTTCCATCATGCTCTTCTCCTCACACTCATATTCTCATCTCCCCGCTCTCTCCATTTATAACATTCTTTTCAATCTTAATCTTATGTATGACATATAAACTTTATATGGTAGATTATGGCTAATATGCTTGTCATTAGTACTAAATGTAAGATTAAAATTAAGATGTAAATATTTTGTACACTAGAAGTTTATATTATAAATGAAAAATATAGCATCCTAAAGATCTAGTAAAGAATTGAACTCGATGCCACTGTATGATCGATCGCACCTCTCCAATCTCACCAACAACTCAATCGTGAAGACCGATCGGTACCATTTAGATAATCAACTCATCAAAAGACAATTTATTTCAAGATGAGGAGAAAAGGTGCCTCGCATTTATTGAACTTAACATAATATTACGATAATTGAGATATTTTATTTTATATATTCATTCATAAAGATGCACCACTTCAACATGTAACCACCAGGTTAAACTCCTTCAAAAATGGTTTAAATCTTGACGTTGGAACAAAATGAAATATATGGGTTTTTCATAGCCAATGACTTAATCCTTATCTCTTCTTTCTTTTCTTTCTTCTCCTCTACTCTTCAATCCTCTTCTCAACCACACTTCTTCTGCCTCACATGGATTGCATGAGCTCCCTCCTTAATCCCCGTAACTTGTCACATTCATATCCAAGACTCCACGCAGCAAACACATTTCCCCATTTTTCTTCGTACTCTCTCTCCCTCTCCCTCTCTCCCCATCTCATTTTCCCAACCCCGTCTTTTGGACAATGTTAGAACAACTAATAAGTGATAACTACTACCCTGGCTCCACTTCCTCATTTGATTGGCATGTGCAAGTAGTCATGCATCATATATGTTTCAAAAAGAAACACTCGGTAGATTTTTCATTCATTTATTACCTATGCGTAATTTTAAAATTTGTATAAAAACAAGCATATAATAATCACAGCAACTATGCTCCAAAAGATAAGAAAATGAGCCATGCCTTTGTTGCCCCAGACTTCAACTTGGCAGTCCGAGATTTCTGTGATAGTACCCGTATAAGCCGCGGCTCATTCGGCTCAGCAACATCATCCGAAATATTTGCCAATGCAGGTATCATCGCCTCTGAAACCGAAAAAGGTACTTCTAGTTCTAACTTGTGCTTCTCCACGCTTGCCATCACCTGCGGACGTTCCATCTCATAATCTGCTTCTGTAGCAACAGCAACCAAGTGTTGCCTGGCGGGCATCCCTCGATCCCTGAGATCATGTGCCTGGAGAGTGCTTTCACTGGGAGATTTGTCCACAGCAGATCTCCGAGAGCAAACACCACCCATTGATAGATGGTACAAGCAATCGCAACCCTATCTCAAATTTTTATACGCTTCCCATCTTTTAAGGTGCTTGCTAAGATCTACGAGACATATTGTGACAGCAGGAACCACTATCCCTAGGCTATCCGAAGACCCAAAGCTGCAAACACGAAACAACGAGGCACATCGAGACATTAAACTAAATTTGCGTATTAACAAGCAAAAAAATGGAAGAAAAACCCTTTTCTTGCAGTTGAAATCGCATATTTTCATCAAATACCAAATCAACCACAAGATCAAAACTGCACACTGAAGAAGAACGAACTGGTCGTAGAGGCACGATCCGAATCCGAGAACAAAGAAAAAGAAAGAACTTACCGCTAATTGGAAAACACTTGATGAAAGATTGAAGCTTGAGGTCAACGGAAGCGATAAGGTGAGCGGGAACGTGGAATCGGGGAAGACGAGGAGAGGGATCGGAGAAGAGGGGACTGGAGCGAGCGCCGCAGCTTGCTTTAGGCTGTCCAGTTGAAGACCCGGTCCACCCATAAAAATTAAACAATTTACATAAATTATTTTCTATCTTGATGTCTTCATCTTCATGAGTCATGACATAAATACTTGAGTTGAAAAAAAGGAGAAGGGGGGAAAACCCAAACCTCTCAAGACCAAATGAGATATTTATACTAGGGCTGCTTATAAAAAAAATACGTTCGTATTCGATTAGAATTTGTTCCATAATTATTCGAGAAATGTTCGTTTGTTTCTATAAGATAAATTTTTGGAACACTTTTTTGGAGTTTTACTGCTAAAGATGCGAAATTAATGAAGATTTGCAATGAAGTTCTTATTCTTCGAGGATAAAAGGAGAGAATAGTGATGATGAATCAGAGATTCATCAGAGGGGCACGATAGAGGAGAGAAAAACATGACTGGCATAAAGAACCAGTAGTCAAGCCTAGAAAAATAGAGAAAAATAATTGAAAATAAGATAAATGTGTTTTCTAATTTTAAATAATATTCACATATTTTTGGTATTTTTAACAATAAAGAAGAGCAGAGAAATAAATGAAACAGAAAGTTTCTCAACCAACGAAGCAACTAAGGGCTTCAGAAAAATGTGATTGGGAGCTCAAAATAAAGCTCGAAAATTATGCCAATAGTTTTCCTAGGTAGGGAAAATATCATGAACAAAATGAAAAGTTGTTTTTGTATTTTTTTTGACTGAGCAATTTTTTAGAGATTTTAAGGAGTTTTTCAATATTTTTAGATTTAAGATAAAATATGCAAAATTGTTATTTTTGGATATGTGGTAAGACACAACAAAACAATGTTATACTATTTTATTTGGTATTTTTTGAGGTGTTTTAGATTTTTTTTAATCAAATATTTTCGGACAAGGGGATGAAATGCAAAATTGATTTTTAGATAGTGTGAAATGGTATATAAAAATCTCAAATAAATCCTAATTGTGCCAATGATGTATGCGAGTCCAATGCAATTTTATTTTATTAAAATGATGTGAATAATACTGTAGAAAAATCAATATATAAAATACTTGCAAAAATTCTACAAGGTAGAAATTTTAAATATTCTCCAATACTCTCTGGCTAGTAATTACATCATTATGTAAGGTACAATCACTTCAAGTTTCATTCCTAAGATCCAATACCTACAATTTTATCAGATTAAGTTAAGCATAATGGGTAAAATTTTACTCAGAACTTCCTAGACAATTCATTCGAAACCCAAAAATTACAAATTAAAGTTCCACATGTAGAGTGCTAGATGTTGATTATAGACATGTTTTTAACCAGGGTGCATACCCGCCCTTTGTGGCGTGCTATTTTTTCAAGATAATATATAAGAACATATTGGGATCATAATATGTGAAGTATAAACATATTGCAAAGATATTTTAATGATATGAAAGGTATGCTTTCCAAATAGCATGCTTTATTTTCCGACTTAAAAGATAATGTTACATACAATAAATAGTAGACATCTAATTAAAATAAGGACAAATAGAAGAATAAATATTGAAATTGAGAAGGGGAGAAGGGGGGGAAGCAGGAATTTTAGTTGTAGAAAGCATATCTGTTTTTTATTAGTGTTGGTCCCGTCATAATTCGTATTTATTAGATTTATAATATCTTATTATTAAAAAAAACTTTGTTATATTTTTTATAATGTCTCTTGTATATATATATCATATATAGTAGTAAAATTTTAATTTTCATTTTTCTGCTTATATTTAGATTTATAGTATATATATATATTACAATAACATGTTATATACATACATCCACTCACACACATATATATTGAGATAACATATTCTATACACCTTACAGTTTAGTTTTATTTATTCAAAATCTATGAATTTTTATTTCTTTTAAAAAGTGTTTTATGAATTTTTATTTCATTTTATGTGTTTTATTCTTTTTATGTTGCTTTAGTTCGTTGTACGTATAAATTATATAAATATATTTATTTGTTTGTTTTATCTTTTTTACATCTATTTTTTTTGCTTTTATTATGTTTAATTTTTTATTTTATATTTATTTATTGATTTCTAATTTCGAATAAAAATTAATATTCAAAAGTATATAAATGCAGCATGTAACATTTTTTATTATAGATGAAAGGAATTTATTTTTATGTTTTTATATATTTTAGTATTTTTTATGATTTTTTATTTTGAAAAAAAATGTTTTATTATTTCTAAAAATAACAAAACAATATGATAAGTTAAACAAAATGAGGACTTGAAGTAAATAGAACCTTAAAATACCAAATAAATTTTGAGGAATTAAGGAAGCTATATATCATAAAAGAAGAAATAATGAAAGTCTTTGAAGAATTGGTTGGAGAAAATCTATTTTAACTTGTGTATTTATGAAACATTCCACAAAATTAAACTATTTATTACACTTTTGAATATTTAATACTTAAATAATAATTTTTATAATAAGTTAATTATGTATTATAGATGTTTTGGAACTTATTATCATATATCAATCATGACTTAATAAGATGTTATAAAGAATAATATTCTTGCGATAGAATATTCAAAAATAATTTATTTTAAAGGAATCATTTGATATATAAAAATCTATTACTTAAAAATTACTACAAATGAATGATGTCAAGAGCAGTTTTAAAGAAATGCATTTATTTATTTTCCAAAATAGTATATTTAAAAGGAAAATAATAGTTTTAAAATGAGTTTTTCTAATATATATTTCAAATTTTTATAATGGATATAAATAATATATGATTTTACCTTAATTTAATTACTATTAATATATTTTTAGACTTAGAAAGAGGAAATGAAAAACATAAAATGTGAACTGATGGAGAGAGGGAAAGGGAGGTAAGGACATAATAGGAAGAGAAAGAGAGAGAGCAAGTGGGGAGAGAGAATATGAAGAGACGGAGAGAGAGAGAAAGAGTGGGAGTGAGGGAGGGAGAGAACATGGAGAGAGAGAGAGAGAGAGAGAGAGAGAGTGTGTGTGTGTGTGTGTGTGTGAGTGAGTGAGAGAGAGAGAGAGAGCAAGCGGGGAGAGAGAGGATATGAGAGACAAGTAGAAAGAGCAGTAGGGATAGATAGTGGAGGGGGAAGAGTGGGGAGAGAGGGATAGTGGGATGGGAGGAAGCGACGTGTCTGGCTTCGGCATGAAGAAGGGCAAAACTCGATATTAGTTAGGGTTATAGATGTGCCGGAATATATAAGATCTGAAAAAGATAATAAGCATCAACCTATGGGTCCAAATGCCATTAGTTCAACATATTACAACACGATACAAGCTTCCAGTTGTACTTTTGTATTTACAAAAAAAAGACACGAGGAGTGCCACTACAAAGATGCCAGCTCGTTGATGTCAGACTGACATGAAAGTGCTAAGGTGTTGGGTGTTATTCACAAAATATGCAACCCCCAAGTTTATCCATGCAAAATGACACATCATGTGCTTGCAATGTGACAATGGCATCTTGCTCTGATCTAACGATAAGAATTTGCTTTGGAAGGTCTCTATCGAGAGGAGACTTTATCCAATGGATACTGTGTGGGTTGAATGTGTCCGCGTGGCTTCGTTGTTTGTGCTTGATGGGCGAGACTCAATAGTAAAGAGGGGTTTTGGATCATTTGTCGTAAGTAATTTACAACAGAGTCATATGACAATTGTTGATCCAACCATTGAATTTGCAACTCATTTTGGAAACCCCTCACCTTTCCCATTTTGAAGTTTATCCCTCTTCACCAGTATCCATCATCGCCTACGTAGACTGATTCCCCTCTTCATTAAATCCCTCCTCACGCCCGTCATGCATCCCCCTTCGCCCATGTCGTCAAGCAATCCCCCTCTGCCTCGCGTTCCTCCTCGCCTCTATAGATCGCCCCCCCTCAACCATGTCGATCGACTCCCTCAGGACCATCCTCAACACACCACCCATGTGCGTCGTCATCATCGATACGAACACGGGCGACTTCTCCGCTACATCACCATCTCCAACCTCCTCAAGATTCGTGTTGCACGAATATGAGAATATGTCCAATGTTGTAGATCTGAGAAAAGTTTTGTAGAACTACGTGTTGTTTAGTATGATCTATGTTGAATGTGTATTTCTACTGATGAGTAATATTCATTATGCAAATGTATGATTTTGTATGTTAAAGACGTCTTTTGTATGAATGTATCTACTGTTGTAGATCTGAGAAAAGTTTTGTAGGACATGTTATTTGGTAGGGATGCACGTGGATCAGATTGGATCAGATTTTATCTTAATCCATGTCCAATTCAATCTTAACAAATTTTTATTTCTCGAATCCAATCCAATCCACTGAATACTTCAATCCAATCCGATCTAATCAATTGGATTACAGATTGGATCGGATTTTTACAATTACATTTTCCCACTCAATAGTATACTCTCTCATGTTTGTATTTTATACCACATTAGACCACAACATTTGAATAATACCTTAGAAAATCAATAATATTAATATATATGGAAAAAGAAAGACGACAAAATCAAATAAAAACTGAAAGATTCCATTAATCAATTACAAAAAATTAAATACCACACAATCAAACTAAAGGATTACAGTGAATCTGACATTTAAGTTTCTTTTTAGAAATGATGCCTCAGTTTTTTTTGTAATTAGTTTCTAACAAATGATTCAAATAAGAATAATCAAGTTACCAAATAAGGATACAAAAACAAATTAGATAATAAAAATGTGATCTCTGCACTCGGTCCGTGAATAATTAAGAGTGTTAAGCTATGCCAAACCCCAACCACTTCCAAGAACACCCATGAAAGCTCTAATAATAATAAATGATAATCAAATTCATATTCGATTGAATCTTCGAGATAAAACTAACGTAAATATAGCCCATTGGTTGAGCAACATGCCTCTTGTTTAAAATGAACTTGAAACGGAATTTATTTGTAAGATCACACTTATATTAAAATATAGATTTATGAAAAATATAAATCAAAACCATATACCAAATCAAAGAGGAAAAGAATTGAAGTAATGCTTATTTGTTCTTAAATGGGTGTGGTTGTAACATTCAGATTTGAAACGGAATCCGACCCGATTTGGATACATATGATCCGACAAAACTATCAATTGATATTAAACAATCTAAATTGATCCATAGACATAAATCAAATTTGTTTGGATACAATCGATAAAAAATTCAATTGCATCATAATTTGTGTCAACGAAAAAGTCATGACGCAGTCCGAACCACAAAATAAATTGAGACTATCATAAATTTCAATTCGACAAATCGAAACCAATGGAATCGACTGTTTATCGATCGAAGGTCATTTGACCCATAAAAATCACAAAATTTAATCATAAATCAAAGAGATTTTTACCCAACGAACCTTAGAAACTTGTTATCTTTCCTCTGCGATCTTTTGTACAACATAATTACCCCATCGACCTCGTAAATTACCCCAACCACCCCCACAAGCTTCAAACAGATTAACCATGGTGTTCATGAGGTAAGAGTCAGTAAGTTTACAGGGTCGACGAGGGAATTATGTTTTTTCAAAGGTCGAGAATGTGATTTACAAATTTTATAGGATTCGTGTGGTAAAAATACCTAAATCAAAGCCATAGATTTCCAATTTCTGAATCTATCTTAGATCAGGAAAATATGAAAATTATACTCAATTGATCGTCACTCCGAGACGGTCGAAACGGGCCATTAATCATCTGAACCAGAGATTTAAAGTGAAAATGATGATAACTTTGGTATTTCACATAAGTTAGAAATAGAGGTTTAAAAAATACGTCAACTTCCCCCTTTGCTTATAAATATCACCCCAAATCCCTCTTCTTTTCTGCGTACCTTGTTTTCTTCTTCTCTTTCTCTCCTCCACCAAAGGAGCTGATCTCCTTGTGTTGTTGCTGCCATTGCAGCATCCCCTGCTGTTGTAGCTCCTGTCTTTCAGCAGCTAAAGTCGCTGCTCCAGTAGCTATGGATGCTCTCCATGTTGTGGTACTGCTGTGAATTCCATTTTTCATCTGACTATGGAGATTCAAGATACAATCTTACCCCCTCTTTTGTTGTCATTTGTGCAGTTTATAGAATTTGATTCCAAATTCAAGTCCAAGTTTTTAACTGTTGATTGCAGAAAATTTAAAATGAAAACATGAGGATTTGTGGCATGTAAGTTAATGTAGTCATTATTCAATGATTTGAAAATATAAAAGATAAGTCAAAAGTTCAATTTCTTAGCTCTTGAATTCCAAAATTTTAAAGTTGAATTTGGGGATAATTCAACATTTTATGCTACCATTTGATACTAAATTTTGGGGGGAAATTTGGAGATAATTGAGCATTTTTCTGTTATTCTTTGATACTGAATTTTGGGGGAAAATACGAGGATAATTGAGCATTTTTATGCTATTGTTTGATACTTAATTTTGGGGAAACTTTTAGGCATAATTCAGCATTATCCGCTATTGTTCGATATTGAATTTTGGGGAAAATGTGAGGACATTTGAGCATTTTTATGCTACTGCTTGATACTAAATTTTGGGGAAAATATGGGAATCTTTGAGAATTTTTCTACTATTATTTGATATTAAATTTTGGGAAAAATTTGTGGGATAATTGATCATTTTTCTGCTATTGATTGGTACTGAATTTTGGTGGGAAATATGGAGATATTTGATGAATCTTTGATTTATCATTACTATACTCCCTTATTATCCTAAGAGCATAAGCACTTCATTGCAAATCTTCATTAATTCTGCATCATTAGTAATAAACCCTTCTCATGTAATTAACCTTTGTACAAAAATTAATCCTTTTATTTTTTTTGATTTTTCTTTATTTTGTTCCTTATTAAAAACTCCCTAAAAATTAGATTAATTATTGTAGATATTCATTTTGTTGTTAAAAAGAAATAAAAAAGACAAAAAATCTCAAAGCCATCAAAATTAGTGTTTTCATTCATAAAAATGCCTCCGAGAATATTTTTTTATATATTTAATATCTTTTGACATCGTGCCCAACATAAAACATGTAGATTTCTTCGAGATCTATAACTTTCATGTTTTGACTTTTTGCTAATTCATCTTTCTTTTATTTCTTTCTTATTTTATATTATTTTTCCAATTTTTGAATGATTTGATTGGGTCACATAGCGCCCTCTGGGCCGTCCACGTGGCCTCTTCTCCGCGTGCCACACGGCCTCCTCCATGGTTGTCCATCTCACTTCCCCTGTGTCTCTTCCCTGACCGTCCATCTCATTCTGCCTGATTCCCAGGTCGTATATACTATGTATATACTTTAGCCATAACTCGTACTTTCGTATTTTCTTAATAATATGGCTAATAATTCTTTAAAATTCATTAAAATCCTTAATAAAAAGATGCTTTATTCCTCAATGTTTTTTGTATTTACTGATTAATAAATCAGGTGAAAATGTTTTTTGCAAAATATTTGGAAAATAGTTTGAAAATCCTCGTAAAAAATCTTTTGAAAACTATTTTGAAAACGTTTTCTTACATGTTTTCAACCTTTGTAAAAATGTTTTGTTTGCAAAATTTTTCTTTGTGTGAAATAAAATGTTTGAAAAATGATTTGCAAATGGTTTGAGAAATGGTTGCAAAAATATGTGAAAAATCTATCTATACTATTTGAAAACCTTTGCAAAATGATTTTCAAATGCGTGTACATGTTGTAAAAATGTTTGTAAAAATTATTTTGAATATAGTTTTCAAAATTGTTTGAAAAATCTGTGTCAAATAAGTTTGAGGAATATATACATCACACAAAATCCATTATGTATATATACTTATAAAATTGATCACTTACCCTTGTAAATTCTTAAAATCCACTTCTTATATATATAAGAAGCACTCCCGTGCAAATATTTTAACCTATCTTTTAGCCAAAATCTTTTCTTTTAAAAAATCCCAAAAACATTTGTAAAAATTAAAATACCAAAAACATTTGAAAAATCTTTTTGAAAAATACAAAAAAATGCATATGCATCATCATCTTTTCAAAAATCCATAAAAAGTTCAAAAAGCTTGAAAATTGCATCACAAAAATATTTTCTGCATTGTGCACATCAATGCATAGCATGAGCATTTTTCGGATTGAGTTTGATAGTTGAACGAGTCTAGGTAAAATCCGGAGATTGGAGCTTGATTGGACCTTAAAATCTACCTAATAACAGGAACCTTATAGGAGCTGGAATTGAGGTACTTCAGGTCTAGTTGACTTAATTCTTCGAGGATCACGAGACTTGGTTCAATGGATTCTTGACTGCCTAAGTAGAGTATTTCGGAACACACGCACGACTTTTGTTGATCATGACCTAACTTGGACACCTGCACCTTTCACATGGCTCAACTCAGTTGGAGTGGTGAGGGGATTGGATTTGCTGGTATGAGACGCACACAAGTGGAAACATTTGTCCTCCTCTAGGGAGGGAAGTGCACCCCAACCCGTCCAGTGATGAGGAAGTCTAAAGATAGGAGAGTGTGGGTTGCGATAAAGCTTCAAAAGAGGGATAGTCTACTGGCTCAAGAGGAAAAACTCCCTATGTAAATGCTGCAGTGAATAGTATTTCAAAAAAAATGGTCAGGTCTGTACAAAAATAAAATGCCTGCAAAGTATGTACATATGTTGTAAAGCCAATAAGCAATCTTGAGTTCCAAAGTCAAATCATGTGATCCTGCAACTGGATGACTTGACTACACTGGTCTTGCATCCTAGGATAGGTGGCTACACTTGCTACCGTCCATTCTTCTCTTCACCCCCTCCTCTTGAGCTGGTTGCCACTTGAACTTAGAAGGGAATACCCTACTCCTCGAGGATGGAGTTGTTGGATTGGGGAATCATTGGGTTGTCGTACTGGAGAAGTCAATTTCTTTGTCATTCTAGTTGGGGAGAGCCACAATCACTTACATTGTACGAGTCAGATTCATAGTCGTAAGGGTTTGCATATGAGTTGAGATATTTCTGACCTGGCTATTGAGGAGACTTGAACAGAGTATTGGGATTCTCAGGGACTGTTGGATTTCAAATTCGGTTCTCATTAAGGTTCCGCTCGCACTAAAATTCCAAAGGTCCGATGTAAGCTCTAAACTTTGATTTTGTGAAGACAAGTTTGATAATTAAATTCAATCCACGTCTTCTTTTTCTTTTCTTTGTTTTCTTTTCTGCACTTATTGCATAAGTGTTTGCTAGTGACTAGCAAAGGTAAAGTATAGGGGGATGATGAATCCACACTTCATCATCTTTATTCTAACATTTTGGCCTCAAAAACCCTAGTAAATGCGTGTAAATACCCTTAATTAGAGCATCTTAGCATTCATGCATGTGCATGTAAATAGTGTATAAAATACTGTAATTAAAGCCAAAATTATAGAATAAATAAAAGAAAAGAAAAAGAATAAAATATTGTAAATATTTTATGACCCGAAACCCCGAGACCTAGGCATCTTGATGAATAGGTCGACAAGGAATAAAGTAGGGGGAGATAAGGGCTAGAATACAATGTTTTTCATTCAATCTTTATTCATTTTGGGACCTATTTTTGGTTCCACTTTTTATACATCAAATAAAAAAACTTTGTACATGAAAGATGTAGATAATTAAATAAAGCAAAATACAAAATTGTTTTCACTCAAAAATGATGTACAGATAAAAAGTTATGGTCTGAATAAAATCCCATAATCCCAGCTTCCCAGACCTGTATCTCTCAAATGAAAACTCCAAATGCATTAAACTCACTTTACTTGTATATAATTTAAAATAAGCTATTTAATGGCGGTGGTTTCACATTTGGCGGAGCTACGGTTTGAAAGTTGAGTTTTGGACCCCTATTGTATACTTGTACAGATTAAAATATTCATTTTATTAATTATTCATTATTTTTATAATTTTATATTTTTATAATTTTGTAAATATTACTTATAATATATTTGTACATTAAAATTAGAATAAAAATACAAAAGAAATGCAAAATAAAAATACTTGTATATTCTCATAGGTATAATACATATACATATACATATATAATACATACTTATATTTTATTAAGTGTATAAAATACATCAGAAAAATAGAATAAAAATAAAATTAAGTGTATAAAAGTATTCTATAAATTTATAAAATAATAAAAAAAATAAAAAATTAAATAAAAAAATTAATAAAACATATAGATAATATACCTATAAAGTCTATAAAATGTAACTTATAAAATTATACCTCACAAAAATAATTAAAAAGCATAATAAAATAATTTAGAAAATAACAAGCATTTTTTTATTAAATAGCCTAAAAGTAAATAAATCATTTACTATTTTTAAATTAATTTATAAATATTTTTTTCAGGGATTTTCCTGGTTGGTCCACGTGGACCAACCAGGTGGATTGGGAGGTTGACCCATCGGTCAACTCCCTGGTCCTAGCCCTGCCTTGTGTCAGAACAACTTTTTGACCCCTCTTCTCGCATTTTTCGAGGACGCTACTTGCATCTTCTTGTGTCGACGCCTTCATGACTTTTGAAGCCCACATACCCATGATGCACGCCCAAGTGTTTTTTTTGGGCTTTGGATCATTGATCCGCCCGTTGGCTCTGAAGGATATGGAGAGATCCTCAAGCGCATCACGGAAGCGTGAGCGTCGTATCGGATACGACGAAGAACGACTAGTCGTACTAGTGGTTCGGTGCAGCGGAATTTTAAAAATTTTATTCGATGAAACCACATGATCCAAGAACCATTCTCGGATCGTTTCATCTATAACCACAACAAGTATAATGCAATACCTCTTGAAGCGTGGTTGATCGAGTCTCTAAGAGAAGAGACCTCCTGTCTCAAGTCCGATCGTCGGAGAGATCGCTTGCGAGCGCGGGGATGAACCGCGGTGTCCTCGCAATCCAAGAAGTTGATCCAAGCACGGCTGCTCCTGATCTCGTCGCACGAGATCCAACGTCTCCTTCGCGGGCGAAGCACTCGAAGTAGACGGAGAACCGCAGAGCGTCGAAGCGGCATCACGAAGGCGAGGGCGACGACGAATCTCTCCACCAAGGTGGACGGCCACCAAGAGGAAGAGGGAGAGAGGGCTGTCGAGTATGAGAGAAAGAGAGAGAGAGTTTTGCTACAATAGCATGTGTAAAGAGAGAGCCAAGAATGCCTCTCTATTTATAAGGTTTTGGGATCCATGGATCTCAATCCATGTGTCATATAAAATCAATGGATGAGATTGATTTATGACAATCCAATGGTCAAGATTGTTGTTGGTAAAAGCCAACAACTTGTGATTTAATTTTGATTAAATATATTTGATAAATCAAATATATATTAATACCAAATTAAACCAACTAAATAAGGAGTGGAAAAACAAATGAGAGCCACCTTCCCTAATGGGAGGAGTGGACGGCCACCAATTCCATAAAGGAATTGGTGCCGCCACCTCTTCCCATATGGGGAGGGCAATCCCATGGATTCCCATGGGATCGCATATCTCCTTGTTTTTCTCTCAACTTATTTTCCAACAATTATTCACCAAAAAATATTTCTCAATTAATTTTGGGAATATTGCAATCTTGACATTGGAATATTGTGAATCAAATTCACAACCCAAAACAAAATGTAATTTACATTTTCAATTAATTAAACAATGTGTATCCAATACACATTAATAATTAATCTACTAATATAAATTATATTTAACTCTCTCTAATACATTATAAATCACATTTATAATATATTAGGAATAATTGGATATTACTATCCACATTATTCTTATCCATAATAATTAAATCACATTTAATTATATTGGATAATTTCTCATACATCATGATAATTAAATTACATTTAATTATCAACTTCTCTTTGCTTAGATCTCATGGAATTGTTCTTAAACCATTTAAGAACAATGCTATTTCTACTCAGATACTTGGAGATAAGGACAGGGCGATTGTATTGTTTCACGTATAGTGACTTGGATATTGAGATCACATCTCAAATCCAGATCCCATGGACCTCTCACAGATGCTTGATTAAATCAAGACCGTATACCTACTCTTCTCATTGCATCTGAATCTCATTCAGATCAATGTCCAGTAAATGGACTAAGATTAGGTTACTTCTCTAATGAGAGGAGTCACTAAAATCCAGACCTGTTTCATCACTCCCTCGGAATGGAAGCGTCATGGTTATACAATCTTTTATGATCAAATCACCCTTCAGGTATTCCCAATACCTGCACATCCTGCATACTGGAAGACTCATGATCATCATGAAGATAAAGATCACTTTTACACTGTCATCTTCATAGTCTGATCATTAAGTTTCTCAATCTTGGTCCTTGGGATATGGTACAGATCATATGCTTTCACAAAGCATATATCTTACCTTCAAATTCATATCATGCTTCTAAAGCATGATGACCATGCATGGAATTTGGTCAATCCCAATACCTCATGAGTGAGCTCATGTCTCCCGGTTCACAAGTGAACCTGTATGATCCCTTTGAGAGATCATATTACTCATATGCCCTTACATGCACACCAGCTCGTCGGTGTATAGACCTTGATTAGGTCATCAACCTATTGGTCTGCCAAATGTACATGCTCAGACATATAGTAATATATCTGTCTCTGGTCAGAGGATGTTTGCCTGTGATGTGACAGTATTCATCATAGGTCTTTGGTTATCTCGATCTCGTTAAGTCAACTCATTGACTCAACTAATCTGATACCTTCGAATCAATATTCCTATGCAGAGGACCTGCATCAAGAGGTCGATCAGATATCAGTCTAATGAGATGGGATTGCCATCTCCCACTCAGACTGGAGATCACTACTTGTTAATCATTGATGATGCTTGATGAGTCCTCTATCTAACTCCTTAGATATTCATCCAAGCATCAGCCTCTATGATTCAATCATTGAATCAACAACTGTATGATTATCAAGTTGGCCATGGTACATAACCCTTATTGTACAGAGGGACCTTATAGTGCATTCATTCATTCAATATCAGAAAGGGAGTGAAACAAAATCAATAACTTTTATTGATAAATCATTTATTACAATAACATTTATTGTAGGAATGGTTCGCCTCGGGCTCACATTGCTAACAGGCTCCTCGTCTTTGACGCCACTCCACTACTTCTTCAAAACCTCCACGTGACCTTCCTTTGATTTTGAACCACTTTTGGCTATAGCCGAGACCTCCTAGTGTTTGCTGAAGGATCCCCGGTGACAGCGGGTCGATCCCAGCACCTCGTTGAGGTGCAACTCGTGCTCCGAGGCGAGTTCTAGCCACCTCCGGTGAACCCGCCGTTGAGGTACTTTCAACCTCAGGCCCTGGCCTTTGAGGTGCTTATTTCCCTTGTTTTTCTTCGCCTTTTTATTCACTGTAATCCTAGGATCCACCTGTCACCTTCATCAGCCACTCCCATCAATCGATTCGCACAATCGACGACCCTCGCCGGAGCAAGCTCCGGTGAGCCTCCATATCTCCGTTCATCCCTTGTGCGTGCCCACTGGAGGTCGAGGCAGTTTACCCTCGCCTCCCTTATCCATTTTTTGCAAGTGCAGGAGCTTAAAGGACCCCCTTGGAGGGTCGATTTTGGAAAACTCGAGGTACCTGGACCCACTTTCTTCTCGGACTTCGCCACAGAGCACCGGAGCTCTTTGAGCCTTTTTGGCTCCGTCGATGGACCAAGGGATCTTCCAGGAGTAGTTTACGCCTTGCAGCATCGAAGGAGACGGGCGGAGCACTGCCAGATCGACGACCGAAGCTCGCCATCGGCCGTGTTCTTCCCTGTTCTTCCAGGGAGGTCCACGGCCATTCGATCGGGCCTTGGTCCTAGAAGTGCCAGCCGCCGTCCGATCTTGAGATCCCCAGCCGCCCGATCTTCATCGCAGATCTAATCGTGACCGTTGGCGGCCGAAGCCTCATCGCGAGCGGAGGAAGCGACACGTGTTTAAGTGGGAGACATCCCACCATCCGTTCGCATCAGTGTGGGGGTATTTTGCGCTTAAACCCCTGCCATTTTATGCATTTAATATTCAAAATTTAAACTATCATTTGCAGTTCAGAATTTTTGTAATATTTAACGCTAGACCCTTGTAGTTTCCTTTATTGCAAATAGGTCCTCGGCCACGTCACCTCACGTGACCAGTACACATGAGGTGCAGGGTATTTTGTAGAGGACCCCTCGAGGGTTTGGATATTTCGTTTTGATCCAAGAACTTCCAGAACTAGTGTAATATTTTTTGTGTATTTTACATCAAGGCCCCCATGTTTTGAAATATTGCATACAGGTCCTTCCCAAGCACGTGCTAGTCACGTGCTGGGGTGGGAATTTTGTGGGTAAGCCCTTGCAGCTTTAGGTATTTAAATTTGATCCAGAAACTTGCATATCGAGTATTATATTTTATGTGGAAATTGCGTAGAGGCCTCTATACTTCCTGATATTTGCACTTATGCCCCTGCCAGCTGTGTGATTTTTATTGGATGTTTGTATTTATTTAGTGCATCATTTTATCTTGAAAAATTCCCAAAAAATACCATAGGCTCCTGGTTGCTTGCTCATTCACGCCATATTTTTGCATTGCATTTTGTTGCGTTTTAATATTTATAAAAAAATCAAAAATATGCATTTTAACTACTGTTTGCATTAGAAAATACCAAAAAATATCAAAACCCCTTGAAAAATTCCAAAAAAAAATATGTAAGGTCTTTTTTAGTGTGTTTTAGTTTCTAACCAAAAATCATTAAAAATTTCAAAACAAAAACCTTAAAAATTAAAAAACCCCTAAAAACTTCATAAAAATCTAAAAAATCCTAGAAATTCCTAAAAATGCAAACTCAGGTCCTGTAGTTTCTCTATTTTATTTCCTTTATTTTTAAATTAATTTGAGGAATTTTGGGTACTGATTAGTATTTTTAACCCTCATTTTAATTTTAGCCAGCACCTTTATTCACTGTTTTCTTGTATTTCCACTTTTAAAAATACCAAAAATATTTAGAAAAATCTCCAAAAATCATAAAAATATCTTAAAATTATAAAAAGACCAAAAACAATTTATTTTCTGATTTTTAATCATTTTTCCTTACTTTTATAATTACCTTATCCTCTCTTCTTTTATATTATATATATCTTCTATTGTTAAAAAGGAAATTATAAAAAAATATAAAATGTGAAAAGAAAATATAAAATCAGAAAAATTTAAAACCAAAATACAAAATTAAAAATAAAAAAAATTAAAAATTAAAAACCCACAAAAACATTGGCATATTGTAGACACATTGATCACATCACATCACTGTGCACATTGCCTGATCTATCATGCTTGCTCCCTGTGTTCGACACTCTACATACTTACACTATACACGTATTTGTAGAGTTAAAATAAATTCGACTCCACACTTGTCTTTCATTGCTTGATTAATACTGTTGTGGGTTCATTGTTGATTAAATCCGGATTTCTTAGCGGTCACCGCAGCGACTTCTGTGTTCCTGCCTTGTGTGGAATACACGATCGTTAGATTTTTGGGTTTATCAAATGGCATTGTTGCCAGGGAGCAACAATGTATAGATTACATTTTTGGAGTGATTGCATTTATTTGTCTACCTTATTGCTCCATTTATCTCTCTTGTATTTGATTCACATTTTTGAGCTATCTAACCATTGTCTTTCTTGTCTTCTTACGAGGGACTGCGGATCGAGGAGGATCGCCTAGGGGATCCTGTGCAACATTGAGAGGTGGAGTCGGCTATTCTTGCCTAGCCAACAGGAGAGAGCAGGAGGAGTGAGAGAGAGGATAGTTAGTAGTCTTTTATTTTTGTGTGTGAGAGAGAGATTCATTTAATTTGTAATAATACGGGTACCTTGGACACTTCGGACACTCGGGCCTAATTTCCAGGTGTTTGTACATCTGGGGTCTCACCGCGGTTTTCATCGCGTTTTCTCGATTGTCATTTTCCGGTTTTGTTTTATTTTTCCTTTCTTTTGTGGAATGAGCCCTTAGATTTTAGGCATTGCTTGATCGAGTAGATTAGGTCCAAACACCTTAATAACCATTGCATGTACCTATAGTGCGTTTTTTGACTTAGTTAAACTCTAAACAGTCACATCACCATCTTCGAGCCGTCGCGCCGCGAGCCCACCCTGCCAAGCGTTGCTCCTGAACTCGATTTGTCGAGAGGAGAAGAGGTGAGCCTAGACCAGACGCTTGGATTGAGGATTGGTAAACGACTTGTGGTTCTTCACGTTAGCAATTGCCTGCTTAGGATGATTTCCGTGTGCATATCGGCATTTAAATTAGGTTTAAAAATTCCTGTTTTGCATCCCGCATGGAGAGAGCTGGAGGCACTGTAAGTCTTCTATCTTGAGCATTCATCATTTAGGCACAAAGGTAAGATTTCCATCTTGGTGTCAACTTGCACGGCTTTTCCGACTCTTCTCCCTCTGTTTTTGGATCAAGTAATAATCAAGAAAATACAAAACCGTTAGGCGCTTGTTTGAAATTGACTCAAAGCAAATGATAACACCAAAAAAATTAAAAAAGGGGCTGCTAAGAAAACTTGACCTAAATAAAATTGGTTAATTGGATTCATTGCTTGGGGTGAGTAATACCCTCACTTGTATTCAGGTTGCATGGGAAGGTCTCCTTCCAAGTGAGCAGAGCGGCTTCGTAAGGATTAGAGCCCAAAATCCAGTCTGTGGCTGCCTTGTGTATCGCCTGGATTTCCGAAGTATTGGCGCTACTATCGTACGTAGACGAGTAGGGCTTGGTCACCATTGATGACTCTCTATTGTGTAGAGCATCGACCTTGTCCGAAGTATCAAGCATAGGCCATGCCTTCACGGGTGTGTATGTCTCATTGTCTTGCGTCTGAGTAGGATCTTGCACGCTCACGGGTGATTCCATTACGAGCGAGATCCGAAGTATCGGTTTCGCCTATCGGCTTCCTCCCTCTTTTCTTTGGCTGAGTAGGGATCCAGGAAGGGTTACAAGGACCTTAAAAAGCGCAGGCTACAGGTTACACAGGAGGAGGACAAGTACGGGAATACTTTTCCGGTAGTACTCTCTCTCCTATAGGCGTAGCGCTTTAAGGACTCGTTAAAAGATAATTTCCTGAATTCAAGTTAAAAACTACAAAGATAAAAGCCAAACCTTCACGGCTTCATGCGTTGAGTTGGTGAATCCCTTTGTTTTGTGTTTGATTGCTAGTTGGATTTAGGTCAAGATCAAAAACACAACACAATTGTGCGCAATTTTGCCACCTTCTTCTTCTTCATTTATCGACCTTACTCTTCTCAATAATCACGATGATGGGAAGGATATCTCTTAGACCGTCTTTGGCGGCACCGCTATCCAGCACTCCTCCCTATTCATCTAGGACAACCTCGGAGAGTCTAGACCCACTCTCCGAGCCTGAGTTCACTTCCACCCGGTTCCCTCTCGACCACCCTTCTCCTTCCATCAGTCCAAGAGTTTCAGAGTTTAGTGCATCACATAGCTCAGATCATTTAACGGCACCTGAGATGGGTTCTTTTGTATTTTCAGAAAATCCAGCCATGGCAGACAGAGGAGAGCACCCAGATGAGCATGAACACCTTCCATTTCTATATGACCAAGCTGCCATCAACAATTCATTGCTATCTTCCCTGGAGACCATGCAGAGACAAATCCGGGACCAGGGAGTATTTATGGGTGACCTCATGAGGGAAATCGCGCAGATGCGAGAAAACAGACCTGAGGGCGGTGGCAGTGGCGGTGGAGGTGATATACCGGTAGTGGCAGACGAGGGAGGAGAACCAAATCAGGAGCGGCCACCACAGACAATTATGAGAGAGTTGCACAATCCAGCCGCATCCTCACTCATCGATGGATCCGACTCCCTCCCATCCATGGAGACTTCGAGCTTCGCCCGCGTACTATTCAGCTTCTGCCTAATTTTCATGGGTTGGCGACTGAAGAGCCACACCTCCATCTTCAAGAATTCGAAATGATCTGCAGTACAATTCATGACAGGCTGGTGACTGAGGACACCATCAAGATGATAGCCTTCCCCTTCTCTTTGGTTGATAGAGGCGCGTACTAGCTGAAACATTTGGGGAGGTTTGTCGACACTTGGGCAGAACTCCGGACCGCATACTTGAACAAGTATTATCTGCTCGGTCGGACTAACGCAGCACGAGCTATGATCAGTAATTTCACAATGATCCCTAATGAACAGTTCCATGAGGCTTGGGATCGATTCAGAGAGCTCATCGACCAGTGTCCACACCATGATATATCCAAGCCCAATCTAGTTCAGAGTTTCTTCTGTGGGATGACACCGGAGCTGCAGGGGCTTGTAAATACCTCTTGTGGTGGGTCTTATTTTTTCAAGGGTGAAGACGATGTTTGGGCCATCTATGAAGGTATGGCAGAGAACTCAACAGTCATGGCCCAAGCCCGAGTCTACACACAGCAGAAGCCCCACCAAGGAGCGGAATCATTCCAGAGGATCACCCGCATCGATGCCAGTCCTCACACTCCATCGGCAGCCGCAACCCAAGCCGAATCAGCTGCAGCCGACATGGGCATCATTAGTGAGAAGCTGGAGCGTCTCAAGATCCTCGAGAAGAAGCAGATGCAAGGCCTGGCCCAGATGGACCAGATAACCAAGATCGTGAGTGACCTGAAGATGCAGATTCTTAGCATCCAGGAGACACAAACATCTTCTCAGCAGCCTCCCAGGTCACGGGCTGAACCCAGCAGTAGCAGCTCGACCCAGCCCTCTGCCTCACACCGCCAGGTGATGAACCTCAATTTCATCATCTTTATTTCCCATAATTAACCCCCTTGCTTAGACGTCTGTCAATAAAACCCTGTTAGTGCCCTATAATTAACAGAGCCCTAAATAAATTACAAATCACAAAAAAATGGCAAAACAAAATCAGTGGTATTTTTAGACTTAAAAATACCCTCAAAAATATTTCGGGCCCTTGTTTGATCTCTTTTCCAGTTTTGGTCAACATGAAACTTGTAGATCTCGTCAAGATCTACAACTTTCATGTTTTGAGTTTTCTCAAATTCGACCAAATAAGCCCTCAAAAATAAAAAATACTTTCGCAATAAACTGATTGGGCCACGTGGCCCATTCTGGGGGCGCCACGTGGCCCGTCTATCTTGTCTCATCCGCCACCCCCCCTGGCCGTTGGATCTCGCTTCAGATCCAACGGCCCCGCTGTGTCCACGCACGTCTATTTCCTCATCCATCAGATCTTCCCCCGCCTTCAATCTGCACCGTTCATTAGCGCCGCTCTCTCGTCATGACACGTGGCGCTATCATCCGCCATTGATCGCATCCACGATCCTCTGATCTGAGCCGCAGCTACTGCTTCGATTCTCAACCCTCTGATCAGCAGCTCCTTCGCATCTGGCCCGCTCATTAGCGCCGCTCTCTCAAGATGACACGTGGCCTATCCCATCTCCCTTCATTCGCATCGCCCCGATTCAATGGGATCCGCTTGCTCGCGCCCAAAGACCCGCCGTTGGATCCCCAGATCCAACGGTTGATCTCCATCGTCTACCTCCGGGAGCCTCCCTCTCTCCCACGATCACCACTCGCACATACCTCGCCCCCTTCCCATTTTCTTGCCTCCACCTTCCACCATCTTCACTCGCCAACTACCCCATGACCTTCTCCAGTCAACCGTGACCCTCGCGAGCACCACCTCCACTCACGGAGCTCTCTCCACGCTCCCCATTTCATCCTCGAAACCCACGTCCCCCTCATCGGTTCCGATAACTCCAACCTTCAAATACGCCGCCTCCTTCACCGTTACACCCCGTCCGCCTTTACATGGGGCCTCGCCCAGCCCTCCGCCACCTCCCAGTGACAGGGGAGGTGGCCGGATAGAGCGAAGACGACGAGGCGCCTGGTGAGACCCTCCGCCTTCGACGGCGGAGTTGCGGCGACCTATAGCCGCCCGAGCTCGCTGGGACGGCCACCCAGCACGTGCGAAGACCCCGAGCTCATCTCCGAGCTCAAGCCCAGGCCACTTCCTCCGCCCGATCACCGGTAAGTGCTCTCTTCCCCCTTTGAATTTTTCTTCCTTTTTCTCGGCTTTAATTAGGCGCCTCCGGTCGTTTTCACTCTCCACTCACACCTTCAACAGCTCCGCCACACTCCCCCCGTCCACGCGCACACTTCCGCTCACCCTCTCCTTCCTCCATACCTTAAACCACCTCTGACCCACCTCCTCCGCCCTCGCGGCGGAGGAGCTTCGAGCTCCCATGTTCTTCACGCCCGCCTGAGCTTCCACCTCACTTCACGTCGCACGCACGCACTTTTCTCTCGCTTCGGCTATGCGCTATTAACCTTGCAGGTCTTGCTTCACTCAACGATCGGAGATCGGCCGGAGCCGATTTCATCAATTTCGCGGTGACCATCCGAGCTCCACCGAGCGTCGCCAGTAGCTTCTGGATCTCCCCCGAGTCACCTGCTTCTCCGACGATCCTTCTTCGAGCTCGGGGGAGGTCTATGGTGATCGATAGAGAGCGGCGGAGGAGGAGCTCCCTCGCCGGAGCTCCAAAGTCGCCGCCAGCGGAAGCCTGAGGACGAAGTACAGTGACCGTTGGATGGCCCAACCCCAGCGACCATCCAACGGCCATGATGAAGCCACATCGACGTATTCCAGATGCCGATGGATGCGCCTGATCCAACGGCCACTATGCGGCCACGTCATCGACTCCTTCAGCCGTTGGATCTGATCGATCCAATGGACCGCGATGGAGACACGTGGCATCACCAGAGCACGCCCGAGCCTCCGTCTCCGAACCTACAGGTTTGGCTACACCGTGCCTCTTCCGTGCCTTCTCCGAGCCTGCAGTGGACCCCGAACCTGGCCGAAGCAACGCCGAGCCTCCTAGCCATCCCGAGCCTAGGAAGCACGTGCCTGGCACGTGCTTCGCTGGGTTAATTGCAACGAGGCCCCGCCATCTTTTCCATATCGCATTCAGGTCCTCCATCACGTGCAGATCATGTGCACAGTGGGTAAATTACATTGAAGCCTTCACGGGTTTTCCAAATTGCAAAAATACCCCTGTGCGTGTGGTCAAATTACAGGGAAGGTCCCGTTCCTTTGTTTATTTACTTTTTAGTCCCTCCCAGGGACCTGTATGCAATTTTATTTTCATGTTTTCTTTTCAGTTATGCCCTTGCTTTCTTTCGTACGTATCTTGAGCTACATAGCTCCAATCGAGTTGATTTCAGTTTCATTTTGAAGCTATTCTCATCCTCTTCATTATGGCATGCTTGAATTCCAGATTTGACACTATGAACTGTGATGTATTATTTTATTATCTAAGTGTCTTGATCTCTTTATTTATCATGCCCACTTGCTTAATGAGAGTAGAATGCTTCTTAATGCTAACTCTGTTTAACTTGCATTTTTTTGCTATGGTTCAAGTGACTTTTATATTGGGCATATCATTAGCTTTGCATGTATATTCCTTTGCATAAAAAATGAATAAAAAAATTGCATGTTTACTTCAATGCATTGTCATGTCATGTCTTGGTTTGTCTTTGCATATTTTGACCTATAGATCTTTAACTCAGCACTTAATTAAATACACTTGAGTCCGATTAATAAGAGAGAGGCTCGTGTCCCTGAGTTCGACCTTGGTATCTTGCCAAGTAAAAATAATTCTTCGATCACCTCATTTCGATTCATAATGGCATATCTCTAAATGAGGTGATCGTTTTGACGACCCGAATCGGCCCGACTACGATGATGATTCCATGTGCTAAAAACACATTATTAAAGGGCCGATTTTGCGGCTCGTCAAATGGCGCCGTTGCCGGGGACACGGCTCATTTCTTTTATTTTTTTTGGATTTTTGTGTGTTTAATTTAGTGTTTCTTTTGATAGGTCAAATAATCATATATTTTGCATATAAAATTTTTCTCTCTTATTTGATCTCTAACAATTGTTTGTGTGGCAGGGCCCTTGATGGTCAAGGAGGCGAGGAGCAGGATACTCCCCGCTGCGAGGAGCCGCAGAAGCATGCTTGGAGTCGATAAGAAAGAAAAAAAAATGTGTCGCAATTATTTTTTATAATAAACTCATCTTTTACAGCGGTCTTCGATCGAAGACTCGCGATTGTAATCGGACGAATGTGGTTGTGTGGGGATCGTCCCCACTTGAGTGTCGACCTAGGACTAGGCACGCGGCTCTCCGAGCTCATTTTATTTTTTTATCTTATGTGCTTGATCGTAGGTTAGGACACACTTTAAATGAAGACGCACATAATCTCGTATCACTTAGCTAAAATTCATGAAGATTAATCACCGCTAATAGATGCATGATTAGGTTTGGCTTTTTCGACTTGCATACATGTTTGATTTGATTTTCAAAACAGCCCCAGATTTTTCGCGGCTTTTATCGTCAAATCACTGCATGATTTCTCACTTAGCCTCGATCGCGTTTTTCTTCATCGAATACATGTTTTTCACGGCTTTCATCTCCTAGATTGATCACCTAGGATTAATGGAAAATGGAATGAACGGTAGACGATGATTTTCTGATTGATGTGCTAATCATAATTCAGTGATAACCTAAAATAAAATTGGGACTGTTAATTGCAAGTCAACCCAAAAATGGAGTAAAATTCGGTTTTGGGAGAGCAATACCCTCGCTTACGCAATGATTTTCACTTCACATCTTTTCTTTGCGTAAAAATCAAATGTTTTATCACCAATAAAATAGACAAGATAATAAACCAACTTAGGTTGGTTTCATATGTGAGTTGGTGAAAATAAGGGTTTGCTTACTTGATTGAGCCTTGTTTAATGTGACGCATACCCCAAATCCAAAAACACTCCATTTCATCTCCGAAGATTCAACCGCTCACTTGTATATTCCTCCCTCTTCTTCGTTCACCTTGGGTCTCTTCCAGCCTAAATCTCCATCTTTATACTTAGGCTAATCTCAGCCTAAGTATAGGGGGGACCCAAGTCCCTGTGATTTTCTCTACTCATCTTTTCTTGCCTTTATACTTAGGTTATTTCTAACCTAAGTATAGGGGGAGCACCTCTTAGCTCCCGTATATTCTTCTATATTTAAATGGACCTATGTACTTGTAACATCTAGTGCTATGAGGACATAGCAAAGTTTAAGTATAGGGGGGTATACCGTATATACCGTATATTTACTTTAGCTATAAATCTGAAAATTTTGAAAAATTAAAAACTTTTTGGCTAAGGTAAAAATTCATTGGACTAAGAAAACTCAAAAGATTTCGCGGTTTTTCGATATTATGTTACACTATTTTATAGAAATATTTTCGAAAATGATTTTTGAAAATGTTTTGAAAATTTTCATTTTGTGTGACATGGGTTTTGAAAAATCGCCATCTCTTTTCAAGGAAAGTTGAGTCTAACTTGTGTTTTAACTCTCTTATTAAAATCCATAAAAATCAGAAAACCCCTAAAAACCTTTAGGAGCTATTAGTGACTACTAAGCCCAATTAAGAAAGCCGCGTTCAGTGAGGGTTCGCCCTTAGCAGATTGGATGGTTTAGAGGACATCGCGTAAGGCCCCGTCCTCAAGCAACGGGCTTCGGCCTGTACTTACATCCATACTGGCTGAATTGTAGCTACTTAATTGAGTTTAGGCAGTTGTTATATCTCTTGAAGTTCAAAAAAAAAAGTGTCTTGTTTTTGAATGAAGAAGTTGGATTAGTCCTCTACATTTTCACTTTCACCCGGGATCTGATTTGGTCAAGAAGACTTAGCTTTTAGAAGTCTTTGAGATTTTTAGGTTAACCAGCCTTAGCCATCAGGGTCTTAGACTTAATCATCCACATTCCCCTAGGTTTCTAGATCTGCATGCTATATTCCATGCTTAGTCTCAGACATAAAGAATATGATCAGCACATCACATACACGACTACGGTTTTTGATGAGATGAGTTGATTTTTCACCTGAGGGATTGGGATGAGGAAGTCGAATTTGGATTTGATCTAATGATGCTCGAGGATGGGATAAAATCTTTGGAGGCTTCAGGAAACCTGAGTGTCAACAATATTAGCCAGTATGAGAACTTGATTCTTATACTAATCTCTTGACATTAACCTAAGTGCCTGGGTGTGAAAAAAATTAAATAAAATGTTGATCAGTGTGCGCCAACTCTTGGTAAAAGCAGTGGAGCTAGCCACCAATTATACAAGTCAATGAAATTCAAAGAAAAGCTCTCATTCCACCAAAGTTACAAATCAAAGAGCTTCCACCAAAGGCGAGCGCTCCCAAACTTTTCAAAGTGTCCACTTGGACCACCGCTATTAGGACCAGGAGTCGGGCTTGCACCAAAAAAGGGCTCTGCATCGTAAATGCTACAAGTCTGGGTGTCGAAGGTACGATAGGTACTCAAAAGAGCCACACCCCGGTGTACTCCCAGGAAAACAAGTGCAGATGGCTCCAACTTCTCTTGACGGACGCACTGATCAACACCAAAAAAAATGTGTTGCGTAAAAGGCACTAGAGAGAATCCTTGTTCCAATGAGAGGGAGAGAAGAATTGACACAATCCCATGCCCTCCATTTTCTGGCCAGCCATCTACTTTTTCTAAGTCTGACAACTAAAGAGACGGTAGACTGAATGCAAGATTTGATTTATTCCCTAGTGCTGAGGATTGGGTCCTTATGAGATTTTCTCAGACCAAGATAATGGGTGAAGACTTGACTCTACTCTCGAAATTGCAGTCAACACTAAACTCATATCCTTTAGTTTATATGTACATCAGAGAGAGTCTAGAGAAGTAGAGGAATTGGAAGCCTCTTGATTAAGGCTGGGTTGGACTCTAAAATTTTGGATCTCTAAAGTCGAGTCGACTTGATCAGCTTGGATCCTGTATTCACATGCACAAGGGGGTTAATCCAACTTAGTCATTCTTTTTGATGCTCGAGGACGAGCATAGTTTAAGTATAGGGGGGTGATGAACCTCAGTTTCATCATCTTTATTTCCCATAATTAACCCCCTTGCTTAGACGTCTGTCAATAAAACCCTGTTAGTGCCCTATAATTAACAGAGCCCTAAATAAATTACAAATCACAAAAAAATGGCAAAACAAAATCAGTGGTATTTTTAGACTTAAAAATACCCTCAAAAATATTTCGGGCCCTTGTTTGATCTCTTTTCCAGTTTTGGTCAACATGAAACTTGTAGATCTCGTCAAGATCTACAACTTTCATGTTTTGAGTTTTCTCAAATTCGACCAAATAAGCCCTCAAAAATAAAAAATACTTTCGCAATAAACTGATTGGGCCACGTGGCCCATTCTGGGGGCGCCACGTGGCCCGTCTATCTTGTCTCATCCGCCACCCCCCCTGGCCGTTGGATCTCGCTTCAGATCCAACGGCCCCGCTGTGTCCACGTACGTCTATTTCCTCATCCATCAGATCTTCCCCCGCCTTCAATCTGCACCGTTCATTAGCGCCGCTCTCTCGTCATGACACGTGGCGCTATCATCTGCCATTGATCGCATCCACGATCCTCTGACCTGAGCCGCAGCTACTGCTTCGATTCTCAACCCTCTGATCAGCAGCTCCTTCGCATCTGGCCCGCTCATTAGCGCCGCTCTCTCAAGATGACACGTGGCCTATCCCATCTCCCTTCATTCGCATCGCCCCGATTCAATCCGATCCGCTTGCTCGCGCCCAAAGACCCGCCGTTGGATCCCCAGATCCAACGGTTGATCTCCATCGTCTACCTCCGGGAGCCTCCCTCTCTCCCACGATCACCACTCGCACAGACCTCGCCCCCTTCCCATTTTCTTGCCTCCACCTTCCACCATCTTCACTCGCCAACTACCCCATGACCTTCTCCAGTCAACCGTGACCCTCGCGAGCACCACCTCCACTCACGGAGCTCTCTCCACGCTCCCCATTTCATCCTCGAAACCCACGTCCCCCTCATCGGTTCCGATAACTCCAACCTTCAAATACGCCGCCTCCTTCACCGTTACACCCCGTCCGCCTTTACATGGGGCCTCGCCCAGCCCTCCGCCACCTCCCAGTGACAGGGGGAGGTGGCCGGATAGAGCGAAGACGACGAGGCGCCTGGTGAGACCCTCCGCCTTCGACGGCGGAGTTGCGGCGACCTATAGCCGTCCGAGCTCGCTAGGACGGCCGCCCAGCACGTGCGAAGACCCCGAGCTCATCTTCGAGCTCAAGCCCAGGCCACTTCCTCCGCCCGATCACCGGTAAGTGCTCTCTTCCCCCTTTGAATTTTTCTTCCTTTTTCTCGGCTTTAATTAGGCGCCTCCGGTCGTTTTCACTCTCCACTCACACCTTCAGCAGCTCCGCCACACTCCCCCCGTCCACGCGCACGCTTCCGCTCGCCCTCTCCTTCCTCCATACCTTAAACCACCTCCGACCCACCTCCTCCGCCCTCGCGGCGGAGGAGCTTCGAGCTCCCATGTTCTTCACGCCCGCCTGAGCTTCCACCTCACTTCACGTCGCACGCACGCACTTTTCTCTCGCTTCGGCTATGCGCTATTAACCTTGCAGGTCTTGCTTCACTCAACGATCGGAGATCGGCCGGAGCCGATTTCATCAATTCCGCGGTGACCATCCGAGCTCCACCGAGCGTCGCCAGTAGCTTCTGGATCTCCCCCGAGTCACCTGCTTCTCCGACGATCCTTCTTCGAGCTCGGGGGAGGTCTATGGTGATCGATAGAGAGCGGCGGAGGAGGAGCTCCCTCGCCGGAGCTCCAAAGTCGCCGCCAGCGGAAGCATGAGGATGAAGTACAGTGACCGTTGGATGGCCCAACCCCAGCGACCATCCAACGGCCATGATGAAGCCACATCGACATATTCCAGATGCCGATGGATGCGCCTGATCCAACGGCCACTATGCGGCCACGTCATCGACTCCTTCAGCCGTTGGATCTGATCGATCCAATGGACCGCGATGGAGACACGTGGCATCACCAGAGCACGCCCGAGCCTCCGTCTCCGAACCTACAGGTTTGGCTACACCGTGCCTCTTCCGTGCCTTCTCCGAGCCTGCAGTGGACCCCGAACCTGGCCGAAGCAACGCCGAGCCTCCTAGCCATCCCGAGCCTAGGAAGCACGTGCCTGGCACGTGCTTCGCTGGGTTAATTGCAACGAGGCCCCGCCATCTTTTCCATATCGCATTCAGGTCCTCCATCACGTGCAGATCATGTGCACAGTGGGTAAATTACATTGAAGCCTTCGCGGGTTTTCCAAATTGCAAAAATACCCCTGTGCGTGTGGTCAAATTACAGGGAAGGTCCCGTTCCTTTGTTTATTTACTTTTTAGTCCCTCCCAGGGACCTGTATGCAATTTTATTTTCATGTTTTCTTTTCAGTTATGCCCTTGCTTTCTTTCGTACGTATCTTGAGCTACATAGCTCCAATCGAGTTGATTTCAGTTTCATTTTGAAGCTCTTCTCATCCTCTTCATTATGGCATGCTTGAATTCCAGATTTGACACTATGAACTGTGATGTATTATTTTATTATCTAAGTGTCTTGATCTCTTTATTTATCATGCCCACTTGCTTAATGAGAGTAGAATGCTTCTTAATGCTAACTCTGTTTAACTTGCATTTTTTTGCTATGGTTCAAGTGACTTTTATATTGGGCATATCATTAGCTTTGCATGTATATTCCTTTGCATAAAAAAATGAATAAAAAAATTGCATGTTTACTTCAATGCATTGTCATGTCATGTCTTGGTTTGTCTTTGCATATTTTGACCTATAGATCTTTAACTCAGCACTTAATTAAATACACTTGAGTCCGATTAATAAGAGAGAGGCTCGTGTCCCTGAGTTCGACCTTGGTATCTTGCCAAGTAAAAATAATTCTTCGATCACCTCATTTCGATTCATAATGGCATATCTCTAAATGAGGTGATCGTTTTGACGACCCGAATCGGCCCGACTACGATGATGATTCCATGTGCTAAAAACACATTATTAAAGGGCCGATTTTGCGGCTCGTCACCAGGTCAACCACATCCAGGCAGAGCCGGTCCCACTGTTACAGTACTACCCAGCGCAACCACCATCTCAGGACACTCAGATGGTGGTCTATCAGCCGGATCATCCACTGGCAGTTCTACCTCCACCATCCTTCGAGCAGGAGCCATTGATGGAAGTCAATGGGATTTGGTACGACCGGTACCTGCAGCCCGGGATTCTTCGCGATCACCCCGGATTTCGTTGGATCATTGGTGGCACCTCTTCCCAGCAGCAACCTCCAGCTCAGGGATATCAGAACAGCCAGCAGCAGCAGCAGCCCCAGTATGCCCACCAGCAGAACCAGCATGGTCCTCATCCTGCCTATCAGGGACAGTAGTGGAGGCAGTGTCAGCAGCCTCAACAGACATACTCCCATCCTCCCCAGTACCAGTAGCAACAACAGTCTCATTTCCAGCAAGGGAACACTTCCGGTTCTCAGGTTCCCACCTTTGAGAACCCAGCTCTCGAGGATCTCGCCCGCTTGATTTCTGACCATCAGGCATCCTACCGGCGGGACATAGATGAGTTCTGGCAGGAGGTGAGGGATTTGATCAAGGGCAAGGCCGCCATACCAGCTCAGATTGAACCAAATCCGAACAATCTGAAGAGGAAGTCTGAGCAGGTACAGTTCACAGAGGATACCTCTCCTAGTGATTATTTGAGTGACACGTCTTCTCTATATGATGCTGATTTTGTGACTACTAGGAGCGGTAGGATGCCAGCCGACGGTGTCTCATCTGAGCGACAACCACAAGCAGAACCAGGAGCGTCAGATGAGCAGAGGAGCGGTGCTGATGCCGCTGATGATGACGGTGGTGCTGAGGCCACCAATAATGGAGATCCAGACGACGGTGCTGAGGCCACCATTTTTTATGCAGAGTCAAAGCGCGGTGCTGATGCCGTAAAGACAGGTGCCGTTGGTGGTACTGAGGCCACCACTTCCACTTTTGTTAAGCTCCCACATGTTGTGTTGCCACCTTTTGTATCTAAGGACTGTGGTAACAAAAAGAACAAAAAAATTAATAAAGGAAAGGTTTCTGTTTACACTTCAGATCCATATGTGTTGCATGATGATCATGATATGGATTCTATTCCTTCACAAGCACATGGACATATTCCTAGCCCTCCATCTGCAGAGGCCCCTACTATCCCCTTCCCTGAAGCACTTCACCGGGCGAAGGGGAATAAAAGAGAAAATCCAAAAAAGACCCAACAAGTAGAGTTCAACAACCAGATGATGACAGATTCCACATTCAGTTGACTCTACAGGAAGTACTTGAGCACATCCCCCTCTTCAAAAAGAACTTGAAAGAGAAAACTACAGTCTGAAGGAAGAGGAGGAACCATAGAGATCAGATCCATGTGCTCACCCATTACACTTGCTGCACCATTCAGAACAAACTGCCAGCCAAGAAACCTGATGCAGGAGCTCCCTATGTCAGATGCGAGATTCAGGAGCAACAATTTGATCGTACTCTATTAGACAGCGACTCTTCCATCAACCTTCTTCCGGCAACCTTACTCGACCAATTCGAGTTTGGTCCTCTTCTTAGGAGCAGGACAGTCCTTCAGTTTGCTGATAGGCTGACTAAGAGGCCGAAGGGGTTGTTGAGAGACATGGTCGTTACCATTCAGGGCCTGAAATTCCCCGTGAACTTTGTTGTACTGGACATGGAGATCCCTGAGTCGGTAAATGATGCCCCCATCATACTTGGACGCCCATTCTTGGCCACAGCCAAGGCGGTGACCGATCATGATAGTGGGAAGGTATGTTTTCACATAGAGGGCGAAATCATACAAATAGAGACGATCGAGGATACTAGAACTAGAGAATTAGCATGCTCAGAGCAGTCCAGGACATTGAGCAGATGACAGAGGTCGAGCTAGACATCCACCAGGAGTGCGGTTTTGTGATGACAGACGATGAATCCATTTGGACAGATCCTGTAACACAGACCCTCGCCTTGCCTACAGATTCACCATACTTACAGCTTATGGCAGTTGAGAGCCTGGAGAGCACACTCCTGGACGAGGATACATTTGAGGCTGACAGTTGTGGGGCGAGTGGTGATGATTTTCAGTCTTGTTCTTCTAATTCAGATCCCTCGGATTCATACATTGATTGGGATGATTTTGATGAATATTTGTCGTGTCTGATTCCTTCTGAGCCGACAGCTAGGACGGAGTGCGAACCAGTACAGTTCATAGATGATTCAACAGGGTTCCCTTCGTCGGATGTTCATCGCAGCGAGAGTTCTCACATGCAGACATGATAACCTTTACACAGACATATCAGAAGCCAGATCTGCCACCTCCCAGTTGTCCATAACTGAAACCCTTGCTGCAGTCGTTGAAGTATAGATTCCCTGCAGGTGAGCCAGGTATGCACCCAGTCATTATCTCAGCAGGTTTGACTGGAGAACAAGAATCTCGTCTGATGGAGGTTCTTGAAAGAAACCGCAAGGCGATAGGATGGATTATAGCTGATCTCCAGGGGATTAGTCCGGCTCTGTGCTCCCACCACATCTATCTTGAGGAGGACGCTAGGCCATCGCGTGAGTTCTGGCGACAGCTGAAACCGAATCTTCGAGATGTGGTCATGAAAGAAATATCGAAGTGGTGGAGCACCGGTTTTATCTACTCCATCTCCGACTCCAAGTGGGTTAGTCCATTACGTGTGGTACCCAAGAAGATGGGTATCACTACAGTTGTGAGTGAGTCTGGAGAGGAGATCGCTACCCGAGTACCCACTTCTTGGAGGGTCAGTGTGGACTACAGACGATTGAATCTGGCCACCAAGAAGGATCATTTCCCACTACCATTCATTGATCAAATTATCGAGTGGCTAGCTGGGAAGAGTCATTATTGTTTCCTTGACGGGTACTCCGGTTATAATCAAGTGGCCATTGCGCCCGAAGACCATGAGAAAACGACATTCACCTATCCGTTTGGGACTTATGCTTTCAGACGGATGCCCTTTGGTCTATGTAACGCTCCCGCGACATTCCAAAGGTGCATGTTGTCCATTTTCTCGGACATGGTGGGCGACTGTTTGGAGGTCTTCATGGATGACTTCTCGGTCTATGGCGATGGGTTTGATGCTTGTCTTGACTGTTTAGACCGTGTGCTTCAGCGCTGCATTGAGGTAAATCTTATCTTGTATTGGGAGAAGAGTCACTTCATGGTGACTCAAGGGACGGTCCTTGGTCATATCATCTCCAACAGGGGCATGGAGGTCGATCTGGCCAAGGTGGATATCATTAGAAAACTCAATCCACCATCCAATCTGCGTCAATTGTGTTCTTTTCTCGGGCATGTCGGTTTCTACCGACGGTTCATACGGGACTTCAGTCGTATTGCTCGACCGCTTACTGATTCGCTGACAAAAGACACCGAGTTCATTGTAGATGATAAGTGTCTTGCGTCTTTTGAGACTCTCAAGAGTATGGTTATCACGGCTCCTGTCCTTCAGCCACTCGATTGGTCTCTCCCATTCGAGATCATGACAGACGCTTCTGATTTTGCCGTAGGGGCTGTGCTTGGACAGAGGAGGGATGGAATGTCGTTTGCCATTCACTACACCAACCGGACTTTGGATGCCGCTCAACGGAATTATACTGTGACAGAGAAAGAGATGCTGACCGCAGTCTTTGCTTTGGATAAGTATAGATCGTATATTCTCGGATCTAGAGTGACTATATTTACTGATCACACCGCCATCCGGTGCTTAATGGCCAAGAAGGATGCCAAAGCATGCCTTACCAGATGGATCCTTCTAATCTAGGAATTTGATATTGAGATTAAGGATAAGCCTGGATTTAAAAATGTGGTGGCCGATCATCTCTCCCGCTTAGAGAACCTTGAGGAATCTGAGCCCAGCGCACCTATTACAGAGACGTTTTCAGATGAGGCGATCTTGGCTATCACCTCACTCCCATGGTACGCTGACATTGTGAACTATCTTGTTGCCAAGACGGTTCCACAAGGTTGGCCCAGGCAGAAACTTGAGACTTTCCT
This sequence comes from Ottelia alismoides, assembly GCA_037367405.1. Classification (NCBI taxonomy): domain Eukaryota; kingdom Viridiplantae; phylum Streptophyta; class Magnoliopsida; order Alismatales; family Hydrocharitaceae; genus Ottelia; species Ottelia alismoides. The sequence goes on from JAZKJV010005693.1 coordinate 184,032, forward strand.
GGTGAAGGCCAAGTTTTACCATTGGGAGGATCCCGTCCTTTATCATGAAGGAGGGGATAGCATCTGGAGGAGGTGCATTCCTCAAGAAGAGCAGCATAGCGTCCTCACATACTGCCACAAGCTTGAGGCAGGAGGACATCATTCTGAGAGACGGACAACACATAAGGTGCTTCAATCCGGCCTTTGGTGGCCTACTCTCTTCAAGGATTCAGATGAGTTCGTGAAGAGATGTACTGACTGTCAGAAGATGGGTACTTGCGAACAGAGAGACATGATGCCCATGCAACCCATTCACTTTTGTGAAAGTTTTTGATGCATGGGGGATTGATTTCATGGGCCCATTTCCTAAGAGTCAAGAGTTCGAGCACATTTGCTCGCTGTGGATTATGTCAGCCGATGGGTTGAGGCCATCCCCGTCCGAGCTGCAGATGCTAAGATTGTGTGTCAATTTTTGAGGAAAAATATCATTTCATGGTTCGGGGTACCTAGAGTCTTGATTTCAGACGGGGGGTCTCACTTCATTAATGACAAGGTTAGGGCCCTTGCAGACGAGTTCAGCATTGACCATCGTGTTGCCACACCGTATCACCCTCAGACTAATGGTCTTGTCGAAGTATGGAATAAGAAGATCAAGACTATCCTACAGAAGGTTGTCCGCCCAGACCGAAAGGATTGGTCACAGCTTTTGGACTCGGTCTTGTGGGCCTATCGGACTTCCTTCAAGAATCCACTAGGGACATCTCCCTTTCATCTCGTCTATGGCAAGCTGTGCCATCTACCTGTGGAAATAAAGCACAAGTCACTTTGGGTAGTCGATGAGTTATTATTGGATCCCGAGAGTATAGGAGAATAGAGGAGAGCAAAGTTGGCAGCCCTGGAGGAGTTGAGAGATACAGTCTTTTCTAGCAGCCTACAGTACAAGGAGAAAGTGAAGACATGGCACGATTCTCATATCAGCCATAAACAGTTTGAGCCAGATCAGCGCGTATGGTTGTTTGATTCCAGGCTGAAATTATTTCCAGGAAAATTACAGAGCAAGTGGAAAGGTCCGTATGTGGTCAGGAAGGTACATGACAATGGTAGTATTGATATATCCGAGACGTCATCTTCCTCTACCTTCCATGTTAACGGTCAGCGCTTGAAGCTATATCTAGACCATGATCCGCCGACCATTGACATTGCCCCCATTCTTCTGGTATGAGATGTACTCTTTGACTCATATCATTTGCATCTCATATATGGTGATCACTTTCATTTTCCGCTGTACAGATCCATCAATCTATATCATGCTTTTCTTCTTTTCCTTTTCTATCTTCTTTTTGTATCAAAAAGGTGTCGCCCCTTGTAGACAGTTTTCTATACTTAGGACGTACTTTGTCCTAAGTATAGGGGGGTGTGCACCCCGAGTTTCTCTATTTTCGATACTCTCCATTGTCTCCTCTTCTTGTCTATACTTAGGGATATCTTACCCTAAGTATAGGGGGAGACAATCCGAGTACGATCTGTTCATTCCCACCCTTGACCCTCCATGCGTTGTGTACAGTCTGCTACACTTAGTATTATTTGATACAAAGTATAGGGGGGGACGGTCAACTTCTAATTCGTTCATTCATTTCTCCATTCATTTATTCTTTAGACTTTTCTATACTTAGTACGAGTTATGTCTTTTCTTTTCTCTCCGATCTATGAGGACATAGCTCAAGCTAAGTATAGGGGGGTCGTATATACTACGTATATACTTTAGCCATAACTCGTATTTTCGTATTTTCTTAATAATATGGCTGATAATTCTTTAAAATTCATTAAAATCTTTAATAAAAAGATGCTTTATTCCTCAATGTTTTTTGTATTTACTGATTAATAAATCAGGTGAAAATATTTTTTGCAAAATGTTTGAAAAATAGTTTGAAAATCCTCGTGAAAAATCTTTTGAAAACTATTTTGAAAACGTTTTCTTACATGTTTTCAACCTTTGTAAAAATGTTTTGTTTGCAAAATTTTTCTTTGTATGAAATAAAATGTTTGAAAAATGATTTGCAAATGGTTTGAAAAATGGTTGCAAAAATATGTGAAAAATCTATCTATACTATTTGAAAATCTTTGCAAAATGATTTTCAAAAGTGTGTACATGTTGTAAAAATGTTTGTAAAAATTATTTTGAATATAGTTTCAAAATTGTTTGAAAAACCCGTGTCAAATAAGTTTGAGGAATATATACATCACACCAAAATCCATTATGTATATATACTTATAAAATTGATCACTTATCCTTGTAAATTCTTAAAATCCACTTCTTGTGTATATAAGAAGCACTCCCGTGCAAATATTTTAACCCAGCTTTTAGCAGAAATCTTTTCTTTTCAAAAATCCCAAAAACATTTGCAAAAATTAAAATACCAAAAGCATTTGAAAATTCTTTTTGAAAAATACAAAAAATGCATATGCATCATCATCTTTTCAAAAACCCATAAAAAGTTCAAAAAGCTTGAAAATTGCATCACAAAAATATTTTCTGCATTCTGCACATCATTGCATAACATGAGCATTTTTCGGATTGAGTTTGATAGTTGAACGAGTCTAAGTAAAATCCGAAGATTGGAGCTTGATTGGACCTTAAAATCTACCTAATAACAGGAACCTTATAGGAGCTGGAATTGAGGTACTTCAGGTCTAGTTGACTTAATTCTTTGAGGATCACGAGACTTGGTTCAATGGATTCTTGACTGCCTAAGTAGAGTATTTCGGAACACACACACGACTCTTATTGATCATGACCTAACTTGGACACCTGCACCTTTCACATGGCTTAACTCGGTTGGAGTGGTGAGGGGATTGGATTTGCCAGTATGAGACGCACACAAGTGGAAACATTTGTCCTCCTCTAGGGAGGAAAGTGCACCCCAACCCGTCCAGTGATGAGGAAGTCTAAAGATAGGAGAGTGTGGGTTGCGATAAAGCTTCAAAAGAGGGATAGTCTACTGGCTCAAGAGGAAAAACTCCCTATGTAAATGCTGTTGTGAATAGTATTTCAAAAAAAATGGTCAGGCCTGTACAAAAATAAAATGCATGCAAAAGTGCAAAGTATGTACATATGTTGTAAAGCAGATAAGCAAGCTTGAGTTCCAAAGTCAAATCATGTGAGCCTGCAGCTGGATGACTTGACTACACTGGTCTTGCATCCTAGGATAGGTAGCTACACTGGCTACCGTCCATTCTTCTCTTCACCCCCTCCTCTTGAGCTGGTTGCCACTTGAACTTAGAAGGGAATACCCTGCTCCTCGAGGATGGAGTTGTTGGATTGGGGAATCATTGGGTTGTCGTACTGGAGAAGTCAATTTCTTTGTCATTCTAGTTGGGGAGAGCCACAATCACTTACACTGTATGAGTCAGATTCATAGTCGTAAGGGTTTGCGTATGAGTTGAGATATTTCTGACCTGGCTATTGAGGAGACTTGAACAGAGTATTGGGATTCTCAGGGACTGTTGGATTTCAAATTCGGTTCTCATTAAGGTTCCACTCGCACTAAAATTCCAAAGGTCCGATGTAAGCTCCAAACTTTGATTTTGTGAAGACAAGTTTGATAATTAAATTCAATCCACCGTCTTCTTTTTCTTTTCTTTGTTTTCTTTTCTGCACTTATTGCATAAGTGTTTGCTAGTGACTAGCAAAGGTAAAGTATAGGGGGATGATGAATCCACATTTCATCATCTTTATTCTAACATTTTGGCCTCAAAAACCCTAGTAAATGCGTGTAAATACCCTTAATTAGAGCATCTTAGCATTCATGCATGTGCATGTAAATAGTGTATAAAATACTGTAATTAAAGACAAAATTATAGAATAAATAAAAGAAAAGAAAAAGAATAAAATATTGTAAATATTTTATGACCCGAAACCCCGAGACCTAGGCATCTTGATGAATAGATCGACAAGGAATAAAGGAGGGGGAGATAAGGGCTAGAATACAATGTTTTTCATTCAATCTTTATTCATTTTGGGACCTATTTTTGGTTCAACTTTTATACATCAAATAAAGAAACTTTGTACATGAAAGATGTAGATAATTAAATAAAGAAAAATACAAAATTGTTTTCACTCAAAAATGATGAACAGATAAAAAGTTATGGTCTGAATAAAATCCCATAATCCCAACTTCCCAGACCTGTATCTCACAAATGAAAACTCCAACTGCATCAAACTCATCTTTAGTTATATATAATTTAAAATAAGCTATTTAATGGCGGTGGTTTCGCATTTGGCGGAGCTACAATTTGAAAGTTGAGTTTTGGACCCCTATTGTATACTTGTGTAGATTAAAATATTCATTTTATTAATTATTCATTGTTTTTATAATTTTATATTTTTTATAATTTTGTAAATATTACTTATAATATATTTGTACACTAAAATCATAATAAAAATACAAAATAAATACAAAATAAAAATACTTGTATATTCTACATAGGTATAGTACCTATACATATACCTATATAATACATACTTATATTTTATTAAGTGTATAAAATACATCAAAAAAATAGATAAAAAATATAATTAAGTGTATAAAAGTATTCTATAAATTTATAAAATAATAAATAAAAATAAAAAATTAAATAAACAAAATAAAAATAAATTAATAAAATATATAAATAATATACCTATAAAGGCTATAAAAGGTAACTTATAAAATTATACCTCATAAAAATAATTAAAAATCATAATAAAATAATTTATAAAACAACAAGAATTTTCTATTAAATTACCTAAAAGTAAATAAATCATTTACTATTTTAAACTAATTTATAAATATTTTTTCCAGGGATTTTCCTGGTTGGTCCACGTGGACCAACCAGGTGGATTGGGAAGTTGACCCGCCGATCAACTCCCTGGTCCTAGCCCTGCCTTGTGTCAGAATAACTTTTTGATCCCTCTTCTCGCATTTTTCGAGGACGCTACTTGCATCTTCTTGTGTCGACGCCTTCATGACTTTTGAAGCCCGCATACCCATGATGCACGCCCAAGTGTTTTTTTTTCGGGCTTTGGATCACTGATCTGCCCGTTGGCTCCTCGTCTTTGACGCCACTCCACCACTTCTTCAAAACCTCCCGTGACCTTCCTTTGATTTTTGAACCGCTTTTGGCTATAGCCGAGACCTCCGAGTGTTTGCTGAAGGATCCCCGGTGACAGCGGGTCGATCCCAGCACCTCGTTGAGGTGCAACTCGTGCTCTGAGGCGAGTTCCAGCCACCTCCGGTGAACTCGTCGTTGAGGTACTTTAAACCTCAGGCCCTGGCCTTTGAGGTGCTTATTTCCCTTGTTTTTCTTCGCATTTTTATTCACTGTAATCCTAAGATCCACCTGCCACCTTCATCAGCCACTCCCATCAGTCGATTTGCACAATCGACGACCCTCGCCGGAGCAAGCTCCGACGAGCCTCCATATCTCTGTTCATCCCTTGTGCGTGCCCACTGGAGGTCGAGGCAGTTTGCCCTCGCCTCCCTTATCCATTTTTTGCAAGTGCAGGAGCTTAAAGGACCCCCTTGGAGGGTCGATATTGGAAAACTCGAGGTACCTGGACCCACTTTCTTCTCGGACTTCGCCATGGAGCACCGGAGCTCTTTGAGCCTTTTTGGCTCCGTCGGTGGACCAAGGGATCTTCCAGGAGTAGTTTGCGCCTTGTAGCATCGAAGGAGACGGTCGGTGCACTGCCAGATCGACGACCGAAGCTCACCATCGGCCGTGTTCTTCCAGTTCTTCCAGGGAGGTCCACAGCCATTCGATCGGGTCTTGGTCCCAGAAGTGCCAACCGTCGTCCGATCTTGAGATCCCCAGCTGCCCGATCTTCATCGCATATCTAATCATGACCGTAGGCGGCCGAAGCGTCATCGCGAGCGGAGGAAGCGACACGTGTTTAAGTGGGAGACATCCCACCATCCGTTTGCATCAGTGCGAGGGTATTTTGCGCTTAAACCCTTGCCATTTTGTGCATTTATTATTCAAAATATAAACTATCATTTACAGTTCAGAATTTTTGTAATATTTAACGCTAGACCCCTGTAGTTTCCTTTATTGCAAATAGGTCCTCGGCCACGTCACCTCATGTGACAAGTACACGAGAGGTGCGGGGTATTTTGCAGAGGACCCCTCGAGGGTTTGGGTATTTCGTTTTGATCCAATAACTTCCAGATCTAGTGTAATATTTTTTGTGTATTTTGCATCATGGCCCCCATGCTTTGAAATATTGCATACAGGTCCTTCCCAGGCGCGTGCCAGTCACGCGTTGGGGTGGGTATTTTGCGGGTAAGCCCTTGCAACTTTAGGTATTTAAATTTGATCCAGAAACTTACATATTCAGTATTATATTTTGTGTGGAAATTGTGCAGAGGCCCCTATACTTCCTGATATTTGCACTTATGCCCCTGCTAGCTGTGTGATTTTTATTGGATGTTTGTATTTATTTAGTGCATCATTTTAACTTGAAAAATTCCCAAAAAATACCATAGGCTCCTGGTTGCTTGTTCATTCATGTCATATTTTTGCATTGCATTTTTATTGTATTTTATTATTTATAAAAAATCAAAAATATGCATTTTAGTTACCGTTTGCATTAGAAAATACCAAAAAATATCAAAACCCCTTGAAAAATTCCAAAAAAATTACCTAAGGTCTATTTTAGTGTGTTTTAGTTTTTATTAAAAATTTCAAAACAAAAACCTCTAAAAATTAGAAAACCCCTAAAAACTTCATAAAAATCTAAAAAATCCTAGAAAATTCCTAAAAATGCAAACTCAGGTCCTTAGCTTCCCTATTTTATTTCCTTTATTTTAAAATTAATTTGAGGAATTTTGGTATTGTTTAGTATTTTTAACCCTCATTTTAATTTCAGCCAGCACCTTTATTCACTGTTTTCTTGTATTTCCACTTTTAAAAATACAAAAATATTTAGAAAAATCTCCAAAAATCACAAAACATCTTAAAATTATAAAAAGACCAAAAATAATTTATTTTCTAATTTTTGAGCATTTTCCCTTATTTTTATAATTATCTTTTCCTCTCTTCTCTTATATTATATATATCTTCTATTATTGAAAAAGAAATTATAAAAAAATATAAAATGTGAAAAGAAAATATAAAATCAGAAAAATTAAAAACCAAAATACAAAAAAAATACAAAATTAAAAATAAAAAAATAAAAATTAAAAACCCACAAAAACATTGGCATATTGTAGACACATTGATCACATCACATCACCTTGCACATTGCCTGATCTATCCTGCTTGCTCCCTGTGTTCTAGACTCTACATACTTACACTATACACCTATTTGTAGAGTTAAAAAATATTTGACTCCACACTTGTCTTTCATTGCTTGATTAATATTGTTGTGGGTTCATTGTTGATTAAATCCGAATTTCTTAGTGGTCACCGCATCGACTTCTGTGTTCCCGCCTTGTGTGGAATACATGACCGTTAGATTTTTAGGTTTATCACCTAGCCCGCACACGTGCAACACACATGCGGGCTAGGCAATTTGCACTTTAGCCTTGTAGAGATTCCATATTTGCAAAAAATGTTCTGACCAGGCACGCGTGCTTCACGTGCAGCACCTGGGCAAGCATAGGGGTCCCGCCACCTTTTAGAAATTGCAGAAATGCCCCTACGAAGGGCCTATTTGCATATTTATCATTTTTATTCCTCATATGTTTACTACATTTATGTCATTGCACTCTTTATTTAATATCTCGAGCATAAGAACTCTGTTTTCATTGATTTCAGTTTCATTGTGTTGCTAGTTTTATTCTCTTCATGATGGCATATTTTATCCAACAATTTGACACCTCATTTCTACATGATAAACTCTAGGTGCTCATTATATCTACTGCTCCTCATTTTCAATGCCATTATTGGATCTTGGATAAACTTTGATGCTCAATTTGATGATAAAATTTAATCATCTTTAATTGCTCAATTATTAAACTAATTTTAGGGCATATCTGTCTATGTGTCCTCATATCTTCTTGCATTGTTTTATATTGCAAAAAAATCAAAATAAAATTGCATAATTCGCATCATTCGTAGTACATTAACCATCATTCCATGCACCATATTCGCTTGCATTTTGTGTCACATTTATTCTACATAGAATAAAAAAATGCATCTCTACTTTTGCATGGTTTGCATCATATCCTTGCATCTCATTTATTTACACCAAATTTTTTTGGTCTATGCATATTCTTTGCACTGTTCATTATCTGCATATTATCTGTGCAACGTGATGTGTGCATTATGTCTGCATTTGGAAGATCCATATCTATGATTTTAATCGCTCCAATTTAATCAATAATTCCTGATAAAATAGATGAGGAGGCCCGTGTCCCTGTGTTCGACCTTGGTAGACTTACCAAGCAAAAATCCTCCACAACATTCAAAGATTGTGATTTTTGCTGAATCGAAATATGTATCCTATACTACAATTATTGATTATTAAAGAGACGAGTTTCCGGTTCATCAATATCTGAGCATTTTTCTGTTACTGTTTCATACTGAATTTCGGAGGGAAATTTTGGAAATATTCTAACATTTTCTGTTGATGTGTTAATGCTGAAATTGGGAGAAATTTTGGATGAAATTAAAAGTATTTTATGCTACTATTTTAATACTTACATTCTAAGCATTTCCATGGGAAATTATGTGCATGATGTTGCAACTCAAAAGTAATTGATTTATAGGATTTAAATCTAATTCAAGTACAATTGCTTAACTCCTAATTTCAAAATTTAAATGTTGAAATCATGGGAATTTGAATGCAAGCTACTGTTGCTCATTGACCTTCCCCAAATGGTTATATGATTGGGGTGAATTTGTATCATTGTATTGCCAGATGTATTGAAGAAATGTATTAGATCTCCAAATTTGGGATAAGGATTTCATGGTATTGGCTTTAAATTGCAATCCCAACAAAACAAAAGCATAATTTGAATGCTTGGTTTGGTCATTTTCTTGGAAATCCTAAGGTATCTTGGTTCCTTTGAACAAAGAAGTGGTTCTATTAAGACCATGTCATAGTTATTGTCCAATATAGATTCATAAACAAGATCTTTTGTCAGTATAATCTCACCACCCCTATTTTGATTATATTGTCTTGGTTGAACACCAATGCCTGTGTCCAAAGTGTTGTACCTATCCGTATTCAGCAACATCTCTCTATTCAATCTTCAAGTTCTACCTACTATTCTCTATTTATTAGAGTTAACTTATTATCAACTCACTACTTGGGTATATAAATATTTATCCACCATCAATTACAGTAATTATGGCATCAATGTGCTACTATAATTATGAATTAGAATTGATAAACATTTGTGTCGGTCAAGGTGCCCCTTACACCTGACTGTGCGAGGGTGCGGTGACCCTCAACTGAGTTGGAGTTAGGATGTCCGGATTGGGTAGCGACCGCCTAGTCTGCAGTTCTAAGATCCCAATCTCTTCCACAATTTTATCACGAGCTCGCAGTTTTCCGCTTCTTTGGGATCCACATGCTTTCTTTTTGACCAGTTCCACTGACCCTGTGTTCTGCTAAGGTGCCTAGGCTGGATGACCCTTGGTTTTTCTTCGACCTCGTTTAGCCCGTACCCACATTAGTAAGGAAGGACTAGAGTGACTCGGACCAGAGAGTCTCTCCCACCCGACTTAGAGGCGTAGTTGGAGTTTACTTAGCTTTCTTCTGGACTGCACTTCCACCAGGAAAGCGAGACAGAAGAGTCCCTCAGAGGGGCTTCTTCACTACTTGAGTTTGTTAACGTTATGCTACTAGGTTATAGCGAGGATAAAGATCAGATCAGAAAATCTTCGTCAATCATCTACATTCAATAATATCTATCATCAAATCTTACAATTGACAATAATGAAAAGAGATGTAAATTAGATCTAGATCAGCCTTGCCATCATGATCGTAAATAATATAGAATTATTGATAATTGAAATATGGTGAGTGAAAAAGGGATTTATATACTGAACAAATAGACAACCAACTTTCCATAATTACGATGTCATTACCTATCTACTTGCTTTTTTTGGTAATCACTTAAATACCTATTATTTTTCCTCATTTTCCTAACTATTTTTCCTAACTGTTGATAATTGTTATGACGTGGTCTATTAATAAATGGTGAATGTCATTCAATTGTGAAAATTTTTCCTTATTTTCATAACTTAGTACGATCAATCATAAATTAAATAATGTGAATGTTGTGTAAACGGGTAATCCGGATCCTGAAGATGTCACAATGGCACATTTGATCATATAATTGATCCAATTTCATCCCTACAATAAGTTTGCAAGCTAAAGCTAGTAAATGATAAGAAGCAAGGAGGTCAAGAGTAATTAAGAAACGTACTTGGCAAGTATCCCAAAACTGTTTTCTTTTAATGAAGATCAGAAGAGTGGAAGCATACTGAGGACAAAAAGTATTGCATGGAAAGGGGATAACATTGTATAAGACGTGCATCAACATCGTGAAAGAGGGGGCGGTGGGTGGTACTCGAAGCGAATAACCAAACAAGAAATGGATTGAGAAGGAAATGGGAGGAATATTGACAATCAAGAGTGAAAATCTGAGAGAGAGTGGACTAGGATAAGAATAACCAAACAAAGTTTAGAATTGTACAAGTTGTAGTCATATTATATTATTTTAGCGATCCAATATTTGGCTTCCAAGAGAGAAGAAAAGTTGGTGGTAAGAGGATTAATATCCAAGATTATATGAAAAAAATGAGATAAATGGCATTAATTATGGTCATACATGGAATTTGACATGGGTGCACATGTAAGCATGTATGCTTGTTTGTTTTGCTTGCTTGTATGCGTGTATATATATGCATACATGCGTGTATATTAATGGAATGGATTGGATCGAATTTCAATAAAGATCCGATACAATCCATATTTGAACGGATTTAAAAATTTCCAATTCGATCTGATCCATTAGAATGATAAAACCAATCCAATCCAATAGTTTTGGATTGGATCGGATTACGGATTTTATCCCATCCGTGTACATCCCTATTATTTAGTACAGTCGGCGGGGATGGGGTTTTTATATTGATGAGTCATATTTTGTACGCAAGGCAATGTTGTGTGCTAAAGAAGTCTTATGTATGAATGTGTCTGATGATGTCGGTTTGAGAAAAGTTTACAGGATTAGGCATTATTTAGTATGTTTAGTGAGGGAGGGTGTTTTTCTATTGACGAGTCAAATTTTGGATGGACATCTTTCTTTATCTTTTCATCAAGCAATTGACACTGCATTGTTAATTTTCTATGACATGCTCCAACATTGCAATGACTCTACATTGTTAATTCTCTATGCCATGATCCAACATTCTAGCATACAACCCACGTGCCACCTCGATATAATTTTCTTTGATAAATCCATCGATAAGAGTACTATAAACAACAAAATTAGGTTTGACACCTCTTTTTAGCATCAAAATCATGTGTATTTCTTTTCTATGATAAACTACAATTCTTTGCTTATACACAATTTCTTTAGAGTGTGTTTGGTATGCGGGTTAGGATGGGTTAAATTGGTAGAGGGTACTCCATTTTTGTATTTTGATGTTTGAATATAGGGTTAAACTGGAGGTGGGTTTGTTGTAACATGATTGTATTGAGGTTTGAAAAAGTGAGTAGTTATTGTGATGTGATTGTATTAAAGTTTGGAAAAGTGAGAAGTTGAGTAGTTTATAATTTTTATATACTATAATTGCATAATATATTATTTTTTGATGGAATTGATGAAAGGGAATCGATTTATTTAATATATTAAAAAATAGAAAAGGTGGAGCCCACATGAGAGAGAAAAAATAGATTAAGGGCGGTTTAACCCCATAACCGAATGCCCCCTTACAGACACGTTACTTGATTATCATGTCTTTACGGACATGTTACTTAATTGTCATGAACACATGAGTAAAAGCTTTCACTTTTATACAAAATTATACTAACCAATATAACATAGGCACATGCTTGCGAAACCGTGCATTTTCAGATAAAAGGAGATATATTCGTACAAAACTTAGCTTAGATCTGCAACAATAGACATAACCAACAAATATATCATTTAACATACAAAAATGTGCATTGTCATTACCAAAATTACATCGTTCACCGGCCACACTAACAGAGGCCTCTTCATAAAAGCATCACTCACATCTCCAACAGTAGACATATCCATACTTAATACTCCTTTAATATAAAAAAACACATACTTGGGTATGAATAAACCATTAGGAAGGCATATTACTTTAATGTAATGTTCTACAAATATGTCATCAGATGGACAATAATAAACACTGTAATACATAATCTTGCACTATTCCCACTGATGGATGCACATTTCTGAATTCGATTTCTTCATCCCAAAGATGAACCTGATTTCATCACCATCTTATGGAATTCTGCATCACCGATTACTCATGCGAACTAGAATCGTTGGATCAACATCTGCCACCTGGTGCTTATCCCTACATTTACAGAAGAGTGTTATCAATTACTTACGACAGACGATCTAAACCCATTCCTCAATGGACAACTGAGATGCAGAGAGGGAAGAGTATCAAATATTGACTATATCTTGGTTCCCTTTCACTTCGATCCCCTTCTTCTAGCAGATGCGGTTGTTGGAGTCAGAAGGCGGAGGTCTTGCGTTGCAGAGCTTGACTCGACCTCTGCTCCTCAAGATTAGACGACCCATTGCATCGAGGTGTTCTGTAAAGAGTTCCAGTGCTCGAACATCGATGATTCAAATGAACCTCTTGGTGGGAGGTTAGTGTTGAGATTTATCGTGTGTATACTGATTAGTTGAATACAAGTGGAGAGCATTGCTGATGTGGCTGATCACCCTCCTGCCTTCTGATTAGCTGAGAGCTCTTGGGTTGGATTGAGGTTTCTGATCCGCCTCCTGCATTCGGATTGGCTGAGAGGTGTTGGGTTGGATTGCTAAGATGCTTAATCAACATCATGCATCCTGATTGGTTGAGAGCTGATGGTGGGGATTGTTGAATGCGTGGTATTCTTTTGTTGTAGTATAAAAGGAGCCTTGTTGTACCACATATTATATCACAACATCATTCAAACAATAGTAGAGAGTCTGGTGTGAGCAATTGGAGTAGGCACATTGTCGAACCACTATAAATCATTATCTTGTGCGATTGTGCGTGCTTTCTTCTTCGATTATGGTTCTAGTGGTGCGGTGCTTGATCGGATCCATCCCCAACAACTGGCAGTAGAGCAAGGTTCGGAGATAAACATCTACACGGATGGCAGAAGAATCGAAGGGCAAGATCGAGAAGTTCAATGGATCGAACTTTACGTTATGGAAGATGCAGATTGAAGATGTTGTATATCAGAAGGATCTTTATCTTTCGATCGAAGGGAAGAAGCCCGGAGCCATGAAAGATGATGAGTGGAAGGTCCAAGATCGAAAGGATCTAGGAACGGTAAGGCCCAATCTTGCTCCATCGGTGGCTTGAAATATCACAAAGGAGACGATGGCGGCGAATCTTTTCAAAGCTCTTGAAAAGATGTACGAGGAGCCCTCCACATCAAATAAGGTTTATTTGATAAAGAAGCTTCTCAATAAAGATGAGTGAGAACTCCGTAGTGGCTTCAAACTTGAATGATCTGAACAGTATCATCAAGCATTCTCAATAAAGAAGAACAAGCATTCTCGCAAGCCCACGCATGTGAAGATTGATGTACCTTCTAACGAAGATGCAAGAAGTTAATGGTGAAAGAATATGGGATTCAAAGGAACTATGCAAGGATCACATAAGTTAACGGAGTTATTTTTGACGTTGTTAGTGCCTTAGCGCTTCACACAATGTTTGCTAATGTTTGGTTCATGACATGCAATGATATTAAAAAATGCATGTTTCATCATTAAATAGATGGGTCAAGCTTGAATGAAATTTTTGTTTAAAAAATGCTTGTTTCAACATTAAATAGATGGGCCATGCTTGAATGAATTTTTTATTTCAGAATTTAATTCAAATATAATCTCACTGGTTTACTGTTTGAATTCAATATATAGTTAAAGATTAATTTTAATGTATAAAATTTAAGTTGTATAGCTTAGACTGGATGTTGCAGTGTACATTTTCCTTTATTTTGACACACACACACACAAAACTGAGAGTTTACTGCTTTACAATCTTCAATAGATGAATGCTTAACATTGGAAGTGGATATTTATATTAGCATATCATGTCCTAAGCATGTTGAAGATTAGGTAACTATAGAATTTTATTTGATTTTGAAAATTCTGAGCACATATCTTGATACTTATGGTAGATACTTCTCAGTTGAAATTTACAACCAACTCAAAAATTTAGTTCGATATAGACGTGTTAGTTCGTCAATGTCAATTAGATCCTTTGTTGGTTTTATAAACAAGTTGTAATTTAAGTTCATGATATAAAAAAGAAATAGAGGGAAGTCTATCATTAAAGCAAGTTGCAATATACATTAAACTGAATATTATGTTGCTAGGATGTAAAAAAAACTAGAAGACTAACATATATTTTTAAAATATGCACATAAGTTTTCTTAACATGTGGATCATAATAATTTTTATGTATTTTTTCTAATGATTGTTTATAGGATGAAATGATGTGACTAATGAGGCCGTCAACTAGTGAAAGTATCAATGGTAAGCCAACACTAGCACTCTCGGCAGAAGAGGCATTTACTATGGTGAAAGGACCTGACATTCTGGACTACATTGTGCAGGACGTGGTGCCATCCCTTCCATGTGGTGCGGTGGTAAGGGGGATACCTCCACTCAAGAAATCGTCAAGTTTCGCAATACAGTGGAAATTTTGAAAAAGAAACTTTGTACAATTGAAAAAAAAATGACGAGTATGATGGGAATTTATTGTTTGGACATGTATCATCTCATTTCAATGGTAGAGAAGGGATCAAAAAAGACATCTTCACATGAGAGTAAACAATGATCATTATAGCAGATCTGAGGATGATGACTACAGTGATGACGATGAGTACGGCTCTGATGACAATTTGATGCTGAATACTAATGACATTTATTGTTAGAATGTTTTTAGTTTGTTTTGTTACAAAACTCTTAGATGTTTGCTTTAAATGTCATCTACTTTGTCAACCACTTATAGATAAGTGAAAGTCATTATTGGTATTGGGCATCTTTGCAAACATGTGGACGACTGTAGATTTGTTTGGTAATTTTGATTCATTAACATATTAAACAGATGACATAACGTTGTTGTAATTACTATCTATTGCAAATTTAATATTTTTTTAAAGCAGGTATCTTCTGCAATGGTTGTGAAATATTACGGGTAGTTTTTTGCAATGCATCAAAGTTGTTGCATTTATATTTGCAATGATTAGCATATGTTACATTAGATTGTATGTGCCGATAACAAGTGATTATTGGCAACACTTTAATACGTCATGATTTTATGTGCAACGTTTATGCAAACATTGCTAAATCTTATCCAACACTTACGAACCAGTTGCAAAACATATAAAGCGCAACGACTATGAAATGTTGCAAATTATGCAACTTTTGTACGACCATTGCAAATGGAGAACAATAACAATTGTTACAGAAAATCGTTGCAATTGTATGTTTACAACACCTTTTGTAATAAATTTCGCAACGGTCCAGTAACATAGTAAATAAAAAAAACTTTGCAAAAGTATTTACATTTATGCAACCATTGCTACTGACAACTTTTCCAGTAGCACGCGATAAAGGGAGCAATATACGAGGAGCTGAAAATCAAGCTCCATAGCATCTAAGAGTGGTAATCACAAAGGAAACCGGACAAATCAATCATATAAATAGTTTACATTAATAATATTATACTATAATACAATATTACTGAGTGATCAAATGAAATATGCCATTGAAGGTACATGCTCACATCAAATGCGTAACGTGATGTCTTTAGTTATGAAGAGTATATAAATATATGGTGTTTGAATATGGTTATCATATATGCATGTAGTCATTAAGTTAACTGAAGGCACGTTTTGTTAAGATACATAGCGGTATGTTGTGTATAAACGGATGATATAAGTCTACGACATACGCATTTGATAGTAGATGTAATAAAGTGTAAAAATCCGATGGGATTTTATCACTTGTGCCCCTCCGAGATATCGCAATTTCAGTTATACCCCTATCTTTTTGATAATATCAGTTGTGCCCCTCAAAATTTTCTCCGTCATCAGTTGTGCCCTTCCGTCAGGTTGACCGTCAATGAATTGACTTAACCATGGTTTTTTCAAACCTTGGTGCATTTAAGAGGGGTATTATTGTCCAGAGGCCTCTTCTTCCTCCTCCAACCTCCTCCTCCTCCCTCTCCGGCCCGAGCTCCGCCCCGAGCTCCCCTCCCCTCCCCGATGCCGCCCCGAGCTCCCCTCCCCTCCCCGACGCCGCCCCGAGCCTCGTGACTGCACTTCAGCGGAGGGGGCGGGGCTGGTGATAAAATCCCAGCCCCGTACTTCTTCTCCATCTCTATTTAACCAACGGAGCACCAGCCCCATACTCCTCAGTCGGGTGCCGCTCAAACCATGGCAATGTACCTTCAGCTCGTCCCCTTCGTCCTCCTCCTCCTCTCCACCACACTATCCGCCTCACGGAGTCCACCACTCAACAGCCCCTTCTTCCCTCAGGCGGCCCTCCTCCGCCACTGGAACCGTCACTTTCCCTCCGTCGAGATGCCCGCCATCCTCCTCTCCAAGTCCTCCCCTCTGAACGCCACGCAGCTCGCCGCCTTCTCCACGTACCTCGACTCCCGCACGCTCTTCCACCACCTTCCTTCGTTCTGCGCCGCCGCCAACCTCTTCTGCGACGTCAAGGAACGTGCCAACGTCACCCACGATGTCGAGACCGACACAGACTTCGAGAGCTACAACAACAAGATCTTCCGGAGGTACCAGACGGACGCCACATCCGGCAGCGACTCCTTCAAGAACTACTCGGTGGACGGTAACGTCCAGCACGATAGCTTCGCTCGGTACGCCCAGGGCAGCAACGGCGGCATCGAGGGCTTCACCAATTACGAGTTGCAGGTTCGCTTATTTTTTACGCCCAGGGCGGCAATGTCACCGCGCGCGGAGTTGGTGCACCGCGGGAGGTCAGCGGAGGGAGGTCGGGGCTGCGCCCGATCGCGCGGGGTTGCCGAGAGATGGCGGCGCGAGGCCGCGCCTGGAGATGGAGGTGGAGAGCTCGAGGCGGAGCTGGGCGGCGCGGGGCATTGCGATATCTCGGAGGGGCACAAGTGATAAAATCCCTATTTTTATTGTATACGCGCATGATATACAAGTATGATATATGAGCATGATATAGGTATATGATATAAGGGTTTGATGTGGCTGCCCCTTGTGGGCAGCCATGTTGGCTGCCCCGTCCTCGTCTTTTCCGCAATTTTTTATTTTTTTTGAAAAATTTCACCATGTATATTCATCTATATATCCCTCCTATATGTTATTCAAATTTCGTCAGAAACAGAGACTCGTACGGCCTCCATCCAGACGTTCATTTTTTAACGGTAACAGAATTTTTTAAATCGACACCATCTCGATGGAGGATGTACGGGTCTCTGTTTCTGACGAAATTTGAATACCATATAGGAGGGATATATAGATGAATATACATGGTGAAATTTTTCAAAAAAAATAAAAAATTGCGGAAAAGACGAGGACGGGACAGCCAACATTGGCTGCCCACAAGGGGCAGCCCCATTTTTTCCATGATATAAAGGGCAGACCATTGTTGACAGAGCGACGAAGGGAGAGAGGGGACGAGGAGGCGGCGGTGGGAAGAATTGGAATATTTGTAAAGAAAATCAATTGACTTCATGCCTTTAATGTATACTAGTGTATACTCCGTGTGTTGCATGGGTTGCGTTGATGTATGCAAAAACACAATACGGAAGATAATAAAATTATTGTCATGTCTTGAAATTCAATTAATTATGTTTAAATATCAAAAACTTATGTTTAAAAAATAATGCAATTTTAAATATTTTGTATTAGGTAATACGTTTTAATTTTACAAAGATACATAATAGCTTTTTACTGTATTTTAGGCATAATATCTATTTTTATACGTTTGATATTAATATTTCAATGTTATATAGACGGGTTGTTATCACTTGTGTCCTTCTTGATTTCTAGAATATCACTTATACCCCTCCCTTTTATTAACATCAGTTGTGATCCCATATTTACGAAATTAATAATTCAGTTGTGATCCTATGTTCTAACAAAATTCATAGTTATACGATGTCATCTACTCTAATTTCCTATCCCTCTTCCACTCATTTTTAATTTAGATTGTAGTCTTTTCTGTAACTTATTGTACTTTTTATTTTTATAATATAATTATATATTTCAAAAGAAATCAAATTCACAATGTTTTGAATATAATCTTACCATTTTAATGCATCATTAATTAAACAATTTTGCATCGAAGATTTTCAAAAAAAGGAGAAACAAACTTGACCATAGAAGTATTAAAAATCAATACCTTAGTATAAAATCCATTCTTTTATATTTTTTATAAAACTTTATTGAAATTCCTACTATAAAAATATTTTTATAGTTTATTTAGGTGCTAAAATTTCACGAAAGATATACATTAACAAATTCATAAATAAATTCTATACCTGCAGCGAAAAACGAGCATTTTTATCTAGTTCTTGTCACAACCAAGTCAAAATCAAATGTCGGATCACAAATAAATAAAATGCAACCACATAATTTGGAGTGAGCGGTATGTGAATACGAAGAAATAGGAGATCCATTCATAGACATACATAGCAATTATGAGTACTCTCATAATTTTAGGCCAACCTCATCCAACAGTTGTCGCCATATTCATGAGATCGCACATACAAGTAGGCGTCAGCCTTCTAGTTCTTAAAGGGAATGATACGATGGGGGAGGATACCTTGGAGTTGGAGGTAGAAGCTGGTGGCACTGAGTTGGCAGAAACAAGCAAGAATCTCCAAAGAATGGAAAAAAATTTACGCCACCAATAATTTTCACCCCGTCTATTTGCCTCCCATCGATTTCGCATCCCCACAACATACTTTCTCCATCTAGGGGTTCAGTTGATCACCTAAATGTGGCATTTCGGTTACCAGTTGGTGGAAATGCGTGGCTTCGACGGGGCGGCTGGAAACTAACTCCTGTTGTTTCTGCACTGCCTGTTGTTCCAAAGGCAGAACCCCGCCGCCCCCGTCTACCACCTCTGGTAGATCTGAGACCTTCCCTGTCTTGTTCAGCTGCCTCTCCAGCTTGATCACGTCCAGCAATCAACTCTCTCCTCGCGGCGCTGTAATCGAAGGGTGTCAGCTGAAGCGGACTCCCAAACTCCTTTGGCTTTTGGGCACTAGCTGAAGAGCTTCTTGATTGGTTCAATGTATTAAAGCATTTCTGCAAGTCGGAGGACAGTTCCGCAAGCAATGAAGGTTCATCTTTCACCTCAGGTTCATGCATTTGGTCAATGCTTGCTGTAACATCCGAGATACCCATCTGCCGCGTGGCATTGTCTATTCTATCAGCATTCTCAGGTGACTGCGGCGAATCATCTGACTCCTCTCCAAGTGGTATTATTTCATCAAGCTTTGCAACCTCTTCGGATGCACCAGCATCTCGTTGAGTTTCAAGAGGTTGAGATTGCAAGGGTACCATGCTCACCGTTGCATTTTCCGCAGCGACACCAGAAAACACGTGAAATGGGAGGCTAACTGATGACTTTATCTGCTCTAGCTTTTCCCAGGACGCCACCTAAATGAACATAATGTCTATTAAACAGCAAGAGATGCATGATAATATAATGTCTATTAAATGTCATGAGCCAGATAAGCAGAAGAAACTTGAGCAAAACCGAAAATAACCATAAACATCCTAAATTTGTGACTTTTATGAAGTATTCCCGAGTTTAGTAAAGTATTACCAGGCTTCGATGAATAACTTAACAAGTTAAAATTTCACCAGATCCATGTGCTACTACGTTTAAAAAAATTGCCAAAAATGCCGAATCATGTGCTAAGTCTGATAGAAATACAGCAGAAAAATCTATAAAGTAAATTTAACAGAAGCTGGTTTGCAGAGTAAATAAAGTAAATAACCACAGCATCAAGGAAATCTATGACTTCAATTGAGCAGAAAGAGAACAACATAACAAGCATCTGTTTGCAGAGAAAATAAAGTCAATATACAACTTAAACAACATACAAGAATCTTTATGCAGAATAAATGAAGTAAAAACCACAATCCGCTACTTACCATTTCAGAACTCTTTCTTGATTCGTGATAGGGCTTCTGCTTGGAGGTTGAGCTACCCAATAAAGCCCCAAATGCCCCACTTGGTTTCTTTAAAACTTGGATAGAAGCAACGTTAACCTGTAAGCAGAGAAAAATATTGTTCTCAATTTTATTTCCAGTTTGACTTTGAAATTTGTTATACACTCAGGATATGTGTCAATATGAACTTACTCCTCTTTTCATTAACTTTGGCACAGTACTCTCACTGCAAGTATGTGGTTCCACAATGGATGATACTGTGCTTTGTTGCTCCATCGATGTTTTAAGCTCAGGGAAAGATCCAGTTGAGAGAGATTGCCCAGCCAGGTAGTTGACAGAGGAGTTCTCATTGGGGTGGATGTGTTCAATGGTCTTAGAACAAAGATCGACCAGAGCACCCATAGAGCCCAGATCAGTGATGGGACAATGCACATTTTCTAGCAGAGATGCTTCTGCATTATTCCCATTGATTTCAAGATCCTTGCAAGCATCATCACTTTTTGGTTCGGAAGCCTGCACATGAAAAGGAGATTTTAACACTGTGTTTCAGAAGCAACAATGCATTTGTGAAAACTCATACAACTTACTCTTTCCAAGCGTTCCTTCTTCAACTGCTCAGAAATGCATTCATAAGCTGCAGCATTGTGCATGGCAATCTTGATTATACTAACAACGGGACCTATATGACGCTCCACAAAGGGGTGCTTTGACTTCACCAGTCGGCGCAATTTATTAGCATTGTTGGGCAATTGCCTGGCTTTTATATCAAACATGATATATATGTCAATGTAACATAAAATGGGTTGGGGCTTTTTAAAAAAAGGGAAAGGGAAGTTGTTCGCAAGTGGGGCTATCATTTGTTTTTACCAATTTCGAGAAGAGCCCTATTTGGCAGGATATAACCAGTACTTTCATCTTCTGCACGAGCAATACCATCTCTCCATTCACACAAAGCCTGTTGTTGTTTTCAAATAACAGCCAGAATGTAAAATCGAATCAGAACCTCATACATATATTACTATCCAAACCTCATGTATGAGTTACTATCCAGCACTATCTCTAGAATTCTATATGTAATATTGTACCAAAGCTTGTAATATATGTTAATAAAGCTGATAATATCTTCCATAAAAAAGCATTTCTTGATCATATTTGAAATGCTTCTGAAGTTAGGTTGGTTAAAAAGAACTAATTTTAGGCAATAATAATTAAAACTTCAACAGGTTAGGATAATCAAAATCTGAACAAGATACAGTCAATAATTCATCTACCGGATACAATGTGGGTGCATTCAAACCATAAAAAGCGATAAGAAAAAGCAAAAGAAATCACGACTGCAATAAATATCTCAGTAGCTTTTAAAATTGACAATCAGAAGCAACTTACAGCAGCAACTGCTAGTTGTTGAGAATTAAAATCAGCTTCACGTAACCTACAAGAGAACATGACAAATGGCATCAGAAAAAGGAATCAGAACAAGATACTCTCTAGAACTCTCAATTGCAAAGACAATGGAAACTGCACTGCCTTTCATGACTGCATAAACTTCATCTTAGTGGGTACATAGAGTGACATGGGCCTATTTACAATGAGAACATTGCATAAAACTTCACACCCCTACATTACAAGATTGCACTGGCTTTAAGAGATATCTTACATAGCGAAACGAAACCGCCCTACATTGATGCAGCGTGAACCGGAGAAATAGAGCCGCATTTTTATCTACTTCTTATCCGTTAATTTTATTTACGTTTATTTTGAGTCATCGTAATTTTATTTTAAATAAGAGATCGTGTGCGATCTCTAAAGCAGTTAGTTTCAAATTGAATTTCAAATTAGTCAGTTAGTCGGTTAGAGTCAATTTAGGATAATTAGTTGAATTTCTATTTTTGTAATCTCATCCCTCCTATATAAAGGGATGATAGACTAGTTTATGGGGACAGTTCAGTATTTATAAAATTTGAGATTTTATCTCTCTCTCGTCCCTCTCTTCTCCCTCGCGATCTACGCGGTTCTTCTTCCTTGAATCTCGCGCAACCGGCGCGCCTTCTCTCCTTCTCCCCTCCAATTTATTCTTCCACCAAAAATCCACCGTTCAAATAATCTTATTTTTCCGTCGCCAAATCCTTTCTGCATCAATTGGTATCAGAGCATGGCCTATAGATCGTCATCACGATTTGACGATCCGTCCAGACGTTCACGCCAACATCCAACGAAAGATTATCATTCGTCGGAACGTAAACGACGAACCAACGACGCCTACAACAGGGAGATACTGGGCAGTCTGGGCATACGTGATGCACTACTTGATTTCCAGTCAAAATGTCAAGCTTTGATGGCTGACTTCGTGGTCCTATGCGCCGCCAAATCAAAGTCTCCAACCACCGAGGCTGATTTTGATAAAGAACAACAAGAAAAAGAGAGTGTAAACAACGAAACGCCCGCTGTCCAGCCCATTTCAGAGGAAAAAGAGGCCGTCGCCAATGATGTCTTCGCTGTCCAGCCCGTCCCGGAAAAAAAAAAACGTCGAGCCGATTGCTGTCCAGGTATATTCAGATTAACAACAGCCGCCGGAATCGACCCTATGGCCCTCCGCGGCCCTCTTGCGTTCCCCCCCAGCCCCTGAAGTCTCCACGGCACCCCTGCTGCCAACCCCGTGGGCGCCTCCACCCCCACCCGATACCCTCGCACCCCCGGCGACCCTCCCTGCCCCACCACCACCACCCTTTCCCCTCCCTGCCACCCTCGCACCCATTGCAGTACATCCCCCAGTCCCAACACCTCCCAGCGCCACCCTCGCGCCACCTCGCCTCGAGGCGCTGAGGCGGTCGAGGCGAAACGGGGCGTTGAGAAAACGCCCTGAGGCGACCGCCTCAGACCCCCTGGCTGAGGCGTGCGCCTCAGATGCCTGAGGCGGTCGAGGCGAGGCGAGGCGCTGAGGCGGGGCGAGGCGCTAGGTGAGGCGTGAGGGTTTTTTCAAGTATTTTTTTAAAGGAAAATTTTTTCCTATTCATATTTCATATGTTTATAAAGGTCTTGTTGTTGAGTATATATTTATGCAAGATGAATGCTTAAATTTGACCTCTTTGACCTCTTTCACATTCATATTTACCATTAACATGCCAAATTATTTCAGTAAACTCTTACTATTACATCCTTAACGTATAAAAAACTGTATACGAATTTGAATACTCATATAAGAAAAAATTTTGGGGCAGCGAGACCCCCGTACTGGTAGGGTATGGTGGCACAGGAAGGATATCAGACCATTCTTCATTTGAGTGCAGTAGAACATATAGTTAGTATTCAAATAATATGATTCATATCAACAACTTGGATATCTATAATGACAACTATAGCCAATCCTCTTTAGATAAAAATTTTAGCAATAGTTACAGCCAATGATTTCCTTCTGATTGGGTAGAAATTCAGTAGAAAGGTTTATGGCATTAACATATTCTTTTTTCATGCTCTTATCTTCGTAATATCATCATATATTACATTGTTACATACTATATGTTTGTCAGATTATATTATTTCACCAATAAATATATTTATTATATATTTTATAATTATTTTTTTATACAAACTGAGGCTTACGCCTCGACCGCCTCGAGGCTACGCCTCGCCTCGCTTCCAGGGAAAACACCTCGTTCCGCCTTTCGTTTTTTCGAACCTTGCGCACACCCCCACAAACCTGTTGCAGCCTCCTCCCGCCCTCCCAACACAGCCGCCACCACCACCGTATCCCGCTGTCGCCTACCCCGATTCTCCGCCTCTTCCCATCGCTACCTCTACTGCACAAGCCCCCGCCCCCGCGTCCTCTCCTACACCCCCGCCAACCCCTGAGGCACCGCCCCTAAACCATGTGTTCCCTCCCGCAACCACCCGCTCGGCCAAACCCTTGCCGCAAGTCCCTCCCACCACTCCTGGGCCCATCGCGGTACATCCCCCAATCCCCGTGCCCCTTCCAGCAACCCCAGACCCGTTGCCGCCACCCCTGGTGCCATCGCCTATACCCCCTGCCCTTGCCCCGTCAACCCTCCCCACCACCCCCAGACCCATCGCGATACACCCCCCTACCCCAGAGTCCCCTCCCGACGCTACCCTCGCGTCGCACGATCCACCGCCGACACCCCCGCCCGCCGCCGCTACCCGCCATCGCTCCCTCCCCATCTTTGCCGTCGCCCTCCCAAACCGAGCCCTCCAGCACCGCCGTAACTCAAAATCCCGCCGACGAAGCCGTAGGAACCTTCGGCATAGGTTTCGGCTGCGTTTCTATCAGAGGAAAGGAGACTGAGTCCCTCAGACTCGTGGAGTGCTTCCCAAGAAGCATTTCTGTGATGTCAGCGACTTAGGGAGAAATTGCAAAAGAATACCCCCTGAAAAACCTATTTGCAAAGAGGCCAAAGTTGATAGGAATTTAAGAAGGAATGAAGGGGTACGAAATTTGCACTTCAACCCCCTGGAGCAGAAATGTTTTACAAAAAGCGCTGAAAAGAGGAAATCTGGAAAACCTCCTTATCCTATTAGGATTAGGACCATGGGTTTCACCTATTTAAAGGCCCCATGGCTTCATTCACTGGACACATCTCCTCCTCTACTCTCCTTGTGCTATTGCTTTGTTATGGATTTCCAAAGGCTGAGTTGATCGTCATGAAGATGCCCCATCAGTTCTTCGAGCACCATGTCAACGAGATGAAATTCGGATGGACGCACGCCTGTGCGCCACACCTGCTCTTCCGCCACGAAGCCCACGTCGCTAATGCCCGCGTCGCGCATGTATGGATCCCGCCATTTGCTCCACATCAATTCTTCCATGGGATGACCGAGAACGCGGATTCAAAATTATCAACCTCCAAGCCTGCAGATCCAGCAATTCGTCAGGAGACGAATTCTTTTAAGCGGAGGAGAGTTGATGCAGCGTGAACTGGAGAAATAGGGCCGCATTTTTATCTACTTTTTATCCGTTAATTTTATTTACGTTTATTTTGAGTCATCGTAATTTTATTTTAAATAAGAGATCGTGTGTGATCTCTAAAGCAGTTAGTTTCAGATTGAATTTCAAATTAGTCAGTAAGTCGTTTAGAGTCAATTTAGGATAATTAGTTGAATTTCTATTTTTATAATCTCATCCCTCCTATATAAAGGGATGATGGACTAGTTATGGGGACCGTTCAGTATTTATAAAATTTGAGATTATCTCTCTCTCTCTCTCTCTCTCGTCCCTCTCTTCTCCCTCGCGATCTACGCGGTTCTTCTTCCTTGAATCTCGTGCAACCGGCGCGCCTTCTCTCCTTCTCCCCTCCAATTTATTCTTCCACCAAAAATCTACAGTTCAAATAATCTTATTTTTCCGTCGCCAAATTATTTCTGCATCATACATAATGGCAGAAAGCTACCCATATCAATTGCTGCCATTAATCACTACTCACTAATAACAATACAATAAGAACACAAAAACCAGGGACTCAGTTATCTTAGATATTTTACTATATGGATTATGATCGCCAATTCCGTGCATTCTTCATGCTCTTTGGAGGGAAGAACTTTGAAGAGAATATGCAAACCTCATTACTCTCAATAAGGAGGTGAGCAAGTTTGAGTCTCCATTTGTTAAAAAATTTAAGATAGTCACAGCTCAGCATGCTTTCTTTAACAAAGGGATTAAAGAAAGGTGAAGAGTTGACAAAGATTGACACGAGGCAAACAACCCATCAACCTACAGTGAAAGAGGTAGTAGTACAGTGGGTAGATTAGGATTTCCTGCTTGCTTAAGCAAAACCAACCTCAGGAGACCAAGCCGATTGAAAGAATCCAAAGGAAGTAGGAAGTAGACGTCAACAGGACTACAGAAGTGCAAGGAGAAGTCAGTCAAATTCACTATATCCCAACAGGTCTAGGTTGCATCCAATAAGAGGGAACCTAGACCCAACAGGTCTAGGTTACTTTAAGAGATGAGGACAAAATAAATTACATGAAATCTTGACAGACTGGAAACCCTTCTCCTCCAGGTAGTCCTATTGGAAAAGTTGTTTTTCCCAAAACCTTCCACAACGCATCTCAAGAGCACAGGCCTGTGCCTTTTCCTTCTTCTACCGAAGGCTAGCAAAATATTGACCAACAGTAAGGTTGTGAAAAAAGCCAACCGCACCAAATAATCCGATCGAATATATGTGCACACAGGCACCTGCACCGATTACTAGTAAGAAGCCAAAGTTGAATGGCAAAACATACTCAATCTAAAAGTAACCATTAAATGTTTAGAGTTTGTTATGGACTAAAGTAACCAGGAAAGATGGGACGAACCTCCAATAAAGGCCCCTCCAAGACCTGCCCACTGAGATTCGAACCCTAGTCTCCCGTGTGACATCACCCGCTATCAAGAGACCAGTCACCCGGTTCAGACCTTCCTTTTATAGTTCATTTACAGTTTGTTGACTAAAAGAAGCCACTAATGTTTCACCTAATTATCGCAAGTTTAAAAAATCCCGAGGGAGGAGTTTAGAGGCCTTCTTATAACACCACACACTTTTTTCCCTTTTGCGAGAATAGCCAGAAGGACCATGGTGGAGTTCGTGGTGGTTGCTAACAGGGTGAAGTGAGGACAACAAGCATCTCTTTGTAGGATTGAAACTAAGAAAGAAACATTAAGCGGAAGACCCTTTTTTCGCGATTTAGTAGTCTTTCTGAGTCCCCATAGTGCCCAAGTAGACAGGTTTTTCTGAATATTTTTATTCCCATCTACTATATATGATGCTGGGGGGTAGCCTGCACTGCTCCGGGGAGCAAAGGAATACCCTGATGACCTTCACTGAGTGGAAAATCAAGGGGAAAGTGCGCTCGACATCACATCTTCGAGGCAAGGGCATCCCGCGAGGGGCTAAGGAACCTCTTGAATTTAAGCAGCCTATATCTGAAACTTTATATGTATACATTCACAGTCAAATCATGCTATAGAAAACACACTTTCAAGGAACCCAAGTAGAATGTCCTATTTCATGTACTAAGCTTATATTAATACTTACCCCGATTTGAAAGTTTACCAGTTCTATGGCATAGACCGAGCCTTTTTGGCCAAGACATAAATTCTTCGCTAGGGTGATAAGTTTGCCATTAAGTATATGTTGGACTTGTAAGTCTTGGCGACCCACTAATGCAATAAAAATTTTTGTGTTCTCATGTCCATCTAAAATGAATGCTTGTGAATTCACTTAAATTAAAATCCCTTTGTACACTTAGGATTATGTACCGTGACCATATTGAATATCATGCATATTTAACAATGATCTCCAGTCTGAGAAAGAGATGGTAATCTTTCTTTATAAACTGATTTCCGACCGACTTCTTGATGTAGATCCTCTACATAGGAATAGTGATTCGATGTGTCTGAATAGTCAAGTTAAAGAGCGGACTTGATGAGGTCGAGATAAACTAAGACATGAATCGTAACTGTCACGATCATGCACACATCCTTTGATCAAAGACATATACATCTATATGCCGAAATGTGCACATTAGACAAACCATTAGGTTGAAGACTTAACCAAGGTCCATATGTCGATGAGAGTTGGTGTGCATAAGGACATATGTGAAGTATGATCTCTCAAAAGAATCATATAAGTTCATACTTGATTAACTGGGAGACAAAGCCCACTCGTGAGATATTTTAGGATCACAAAGAATTCCATGCACGGTCGTCTTGTTTATGAAATAAAACATGAATTTGAGGTTTTAATACATACTTTAGAAAGTATGACTAATATTGTCGTATGATATTTGAATAAGAAATCTATTAATATGTCCTAAAGAGGACAATAAAAATTGGGTTTGAACTTCAAATATATCGAAGTCTTCCAATACGAAGGATAAATGAGTATTGGGAATATACTCTGAGTTAAATCTATTTTAATAGATCATCTGTCATAACACTTCCATTCCGATGGAATGATGAAACCAGATGGATTTTACTGACTATATTTCTTGGCTTAATGATATGAGAATTAATTGGATTAAGTCTCATTTCATATGATTCCAATTTCCAATTTCAATGTCCAATTGTTGGAAAGAGAAACGGTAATGGAAATAGAAGTGAACTCATTTCTTGAGCTCATTACTAAGCTCAAATGGTTTGAGCTATGATTAGACATGGAGTAGAAAGCCGAGTTCATCGATGTGCTCATTTATTGAGCTCATGAAGAGGTATAACGTGTTTCGTTGAGCTCACTCAAAGTGTGAATTATTTCAACTCAAGTTTAATATTTGTAAATGATGCATTTGACCAAAAGTTGTATTAACCCCTTGAAATTGGATAGTTATCTAAATTTCAAGTAACTATAAGTGGATAGTATGATCTCCCCAACATAAGCTCCAATTATCTGCGAATGTAACTCATTGAGTCCTAATTGGATGAGGACTTGTACAATCTGATGTCATAATTGAGAAAATAATCGTTATTATCATAATTAAAGTTCTATGAAGGTATTTTTATGAATACAATTCATAAATATTATTCATTAATTAATATGAATAATAATTCATAATAATTAATAAATATATGATTTTTGATTCATATAATTATTCCAAAGCACTTATGAGAATATGATTCTTATTGAAATTTAAAATCAATTGGATTTATCTCCTTTCGGATTTATGAATGAGATCATTGATCACCGCTACAACCTCCAAACGGTTGTATGCAAGCACTCGATCGCTAACCACCTCCATCACCTCAATCAAGCATGGAAGAACACATTTGATCGAGTGAAAATCGTGGCATAGCAAACGAACATGAATGATTACCAACAATAATCAAGTTCTGATGCGTCCTAAGAAAACGAGGGCAACACTACTTGACGGACTACTGAAGGCCCACCACTCCCTCATCGACCACCTTGCTTCTTCCCCAGAAAAAAGACATCACCACTACCACAATTTCTGGCCATATGACCATCCTATCCCTAATCGTGGCAAAAGAAACTCCTTAGAAGACAATGACAAACTCGAAAATGGCATCACCTTCTCCTCCGATGGATCCAACATACATCCTACAGCAGGACATTTCCCCGCATCCTCACTCGTAGGATCATCGTCAACATCCTCTATATTAAAATATTTCCCCTTCTCCACCTAAGAATTTCTCCTCTAGCTATCTCCTTAAGATTTTCCCCACATGACAAGGCCCTCTTCATCCCAGTGCCACCCATGATATCACGGACTCTCTCTCGCATTCTCACCTCCGATTCCCTTTGATGCAAAGAACATATTTAAAGGAGTTATTATCAATTAATTTGTTATTTCGGGTTCAATTGTAAATGCAAAAGTGATTTTTTGGGGTATCAACACCCACTCCTAAAGAATGCCGCTTATTTTTTACTTTTATTTATTTGTGAAGAGGCATGTAACCTCCCTGATAAATAAAGGGGAACGAAATTATTTGAAAAGCAGTAAAGTATAGAGTGATAATTCCACCTATCCTTCTCGGACTTCTCTCATGTTTCTACATTCTTTACCCCCATCTCCAATCATTCTCTAGTCCCTAAAAAAACACATGCGACCCCTTACCGCCAATTATTTTCCCACTGCCAAAATTTCCACTATCCTCATACTCTTCTAGCTCATTATCCCCCAATCTTTTCTCTCCTCTCTTGTCTTTTCCCCTTATTCTTTCTCCTTATCCGTGTTTCCTCTTTCCCGGATACACCTTATCTATCTCCGTCACCCCTAATACTCTCCATCAACACCGCAAAATCACCACGTTAGACTTCAACAGCTGATGCTGTAAGTTGCACCACCACACCACCACAAATGTCGTTGCACCAAATGCACACCCTCACTGTTGTTGACTTTCCAAACACCGTTATCGCTTGCACAAGTTGCTAGATTTGATTCTGCAAGTGAATTCCGTTCTGAACACTGTTATCAATAGCTAAAGTCGATCGCCAAGGCTACACCAAACAAGGTTTCATTATTCCTATTTGACCCTCTATATTCCCACTTTCTTAAGAAGTTCGTAACAAATTTCCCCAGAAAGCTATTTTTGTTTGGTCATTGGTGAGGACACTTTGGATTAAGTTATAGCATTCATATTAGAATTGGTATATATGTGGATAGGCTTTCTTTTGTATACTTGGCTTGAATATTAGCTCAAGGGGTCGGCCTGGAAGTGGCAGAAGGAGGTGTGGCGACGCATGGTGATGGCGGGGATTGGGTGCAAGTCTCTCACAAGAAGCCAGGAAAAAGGTGGTTCAGGTGTGGTATTCGTGGGCATGTCGTGTCCTGCTCGGTTCCTCCAAGGTGTTTTAGGTGCGGGGGTTTGGGTCACTGTCGTGCTTCCTGCGATGTCATTTTAGGTCGTGGACCGGTGCCGAGGCCTGAGGCCAGGACAGCTTTTTCTGCTGGTGGGAGGACCGCGAGGGCGTCGCAGTTATGCTTCCGTTGTCGTGGGCGGTGTGCCTGGCGACTACACCCATGCGCTAGTTGGGTCCTCGTTGGGAGGCTCGATCTCGGAGGAGACTCTGCGGGCCTATCTCCGTGACCTTTTTGGTTCTCAGTTCTCAGGTAACGTGGTGCTGCTGGAAGACCTGTGTCCGTGGCCTCTCTTCTTTCGCAGAAAGACCGCCTACTCTCTATTGGTGGCGTGGATGCTATTGTGTGGAGAGCATTGCGCTTCGCAGAAGGAGCTGTGTCTGACTCTGTAAGTTGTGTGGTGCGGGTGCGTGGCGTCCCCTTCCTATCTCGTTTTGTATCCTGCCTGGGGCCGGCCCTCAAGCGTTGGGGCTCGGTGATCTCGATGCTGGAGGATAGCCTGCGCCCAAGGTCTGACCCGGAGATCACGCTCTTGTTGATGGACTGCAACAATGCTGATGGGGTTCTTCTGAAGGACTCGGTCTTCTTTGCTGCCTTGGAAGTTGGCCAGTTCTGCTTCCGTGTGGAGTTACAGCTTCTTGATCCCCCGTTGCCGCTTCGTCTTCCTGTTTGGCGGTTGGGTTCAATGCGGTTGTCACGTCTGGCTCGGTCGCATGGAGGATTTGTTGCGTCCTTTGGTGGACTCGTCTCGGTCGCTTCGTATTACCGCCTCCTCGTTTCTGAAGCCCGCTGACGTGGGCGGTTGGGTGCCTTCTGGAACTCACACGCTGATTTCGTGGGCTCCTGCTCCTCCTCCCATTGTTGGGCTCTCGAATCCGCCTGCGGTTTCTGTAATGAGGGCTCCGACTATGGATGTTTGGATGCTCTCGGGCTCTGTGGGCTTCTCGGATCCTTTTGTGCTTTCGAACCGGACTCCCTCCCGTGCTTTGGCGCCCCAGCTTGGAGGAGCACGAGGGGGGTTGGAAGGTCCCCCACTTGAACCGCCGCTTTGCTTCACCGTCCCTTTGGTACCTGGTGAGGGGCTCTCGTGCTCTTTCACGTCGTCGATCTTTGCTCAGCGGCCGAAGGATGTTGTGGGTCTGGGAGATCGGTCCGATAGTGACATATCTTCCGGTTTGCCACTGGAAGAGAGTCGCGCAGGTACTGAGCTGTTTCTCGATGGCGGTGCAGCGGACAAGAAGTTCGGAAAGCAGTACAAGAGGAGGCAGAGCTCTAGACCTCATCTTGGGGAGGTCACACCATGCTCAGAGCAGAATGCAAGGCTTGTGGTGGTGGCTGGAGTGGTTCGCACTCAGGGTCCCAAACTGTGTTCCCAATGAAGGTTCTCTCATGGAATGTTAGGGGTCTTGGTGACCCGGATAAAAGGAGGATCCTCGGTGCACGTTTCCGGGAGTGGAGTTGTGATGTTGTACTGCTGTAGGAGACGAAGCTTCGGTCCATTTCTGACATCATCTGGAGATCCTTTGACATGGGTAGCATTGACGATTTCAGGGCGCTCGATGCCGTTGGTGAATCGGGTGGCTTGCTTGTGGCGTGGAGGACCTCTGCCTTCAGCTTTCGTGCAGAGCTACGAGGGAGGCATGTCGTCACTATCCTCCTGGATTGTGTTCGTTCATCGTCACTTCTGGTGCTATCTTGTGTTTATGGGTTGTGTGATCATATTCAGACGAGGGATTTGTGAGCGGACTTGCTGGCGGCAAGGTCGGTTTTTGCGGGAATCCCTTGGCTTGTTGGGGGCGATTTCAATGTTACTCTTCGGACAACGGATAGGCCGCGCTCTAGGGGGGACAGGATCCAGGCTCAGAGGAGTTTGAGGATGCTATTGATTCCATGGATCTGGAGGTGCTGGATGCGACCGGCTCGGGCTACACTTGGCGGAATTCTAACTCTCGATCTCACATTGATCGGTTCTTGGCATCCGCGGAGCTGCTTGATCTTTTTGCCATGTCTTTCGTGGTTGTTAGATCGAGGACTCTGTCGGATCACTCTCCGATTCTTTGGGATTCGGGGGAGTCGGTGCTGCCGAGGGGTTTTTTCAGATATGAGAGGAGCTAGCTTTTGGAGGATTCGTTTCGGGACCTGGTCGAGGCGTATTGGTCCACCGTGGAGGTGTTCGAGTCTGCGGCGTCAAAGTTTGTGCAGAAATTGGCGTCTTTGCGCACGCGTTTATGTGCTTTCAAGAAGGAATCCAGAGATGCGCGTCGCGCGACTCGGTTGGAGGTAGAGGAGGAGGTGTCTAGGCTTGACGCCGTGGAGGACCTTCGTGACCTGTCGGAGGATGAGCTTGCCCCGCGTATGCTGGCACAGAAGAGAATTGCTTATGAGGATAGGAAGCGAGTTACTAAGTGGAGGCAACAGTCTAGGAGTACGTGGCTCAGCGAGGGAGATGCGAACACGGCTTTTTTCCACTGTATGGCAAGTGGGAGACGTAGGGGAAATGCTGTGAGATCGGTGATTGTGGATGGTGTATGCGTAAAAGGCGACAGAGAGATGGGAAAAGCGATTGCGGACCATTTTCAGGAATTCTCGTCTGTCGGGATGGTGAGGCGTTGGAGGTGGACGAGGCTTGGTGCTCCGGCTTTGCCACCTTCTCTGGCTTCGGATTTGACGTAGGTTGTCTCAATGGAGGAACTGAAGAATGTGGTTTGGAGCCTAACGCGGAGGGGGCTCCGGGCCCTGATGGCTTCCCGGTGGCTTTTTATAGAGACTTTTGGAATCTGGTCGGCACAGATGTGTTGGAAGTCATCTGGGAATTTTGTGGAGGAAACGATGGCTTCGAGAGGATAAATAAGGCCCTCATCTTTCTCCTCCCGAAGGGCTTGAAGGCGGAGCGCATCGAGGACTTCCGGCCCATCGCATTGTCCAACGCTCTTTACTTGATAGTGGCAAAGGTTTTTGCTTTAAGGTGGAGCCGTACGCTTGAGCACTTTATATCTTCCTTTCAGTCAGCTTTTGTCCCGGGCAGGCAGATCGCTGATTGTTTGGTTCTTGCTTCCGAGATTGTTGCGGACTGGAAGAGGTGCGGGAAGGAGGGAATACTCTGGATGGTGGACTTCGCGAAACCTATGACACTTTGGATTGGAAGTTTCTCTGGTCGGCCTTGCGGAGGAGAGGCTTTCCGGATTTGTGGATTTCATGGATGAAGCGTTGTGTTACGACTTCCTCTATGTCCGTTCTGGTGAACGATCGCTCGGAGGGTGGCTTCTTTCAGCCGCACGGGGAGTGAGGCAGGGGTGCCCTTTGGCCCCTCTCCTTTGCGTCATTGCTTCGGATATTCTGGCGTGTATTGTGGCACGGGCTACTGAGGGTGGCTTTACGGTGGGATATTCGCGGGATGGTATTACGATCCCGCTCCTTCAGTACGCCGACGACACTGTTTTCTTCATCGAAGGGGGCGCTGAGGCAGCCTCTGGTATGGCTCTGGCCCTTGATCTTTTTAGTGAACTTTCTGGTCTCTTTAAGAACGTTGGCAAGTCCAAGGTCGCCCCCTTTGGTTTATCGGAAGGGGAGGCTCGTCGTTGCGGTCATGCCTTGGGTTCGGATTGTAGTACACTCCCTATTGGGTATCTTGGGGTGCCGTTGGCAGTGGGGAGAACAAAGTTGGCTGACTGGTTACAGGTTGTTGAGAAGCTTGAGTGTAGGCTTGCTGGCTGGAAGTTGGCCATCTTGTCCAAGGGGGGTCGTCTGGTGCTGCTGAAGGCGGTCCTGTCTCCGATCCCGATTTTTTTCATATCCACTCGCCTCATGCTGAAGGGGATTCGTGGTCGTCTAGAAAGATTGATGCACAAGTTCTTATGGGGTAAGGTCGGACGGGAGTCAGGTGGGATGCATCTTGTCGAGTGGGATGAAGTCACGCTCCCTATATGTGAGGGGGACCTTGGTATCCGGAGGTTACATGCTATGAATGAAGCGCTACTCACGAAATGGGTGAGCAGGCTTTGGGGTGCCAATGATGATCTTTGTTGCGACCTTCTGCGTCGGATTTATGGTGTTAATGGTGCCTCGCCTCGACCTGGCTTCCGTGATGTGTCTCCCACGCCCTTCTGGAGGGGGCATCTGGGGGTTCTCCCTCGTCTTCAGGTTCTTTTCAAGCCGGTGCTTGGCAACGGGGATTCTTTCGCTTTCTGGACCTATGATTGGACGGATACCGGACCTTTGAATGAGCGTTTTCCGCGCCTCTTTGCTTTGGCCGCTGATAGGGAGGCATGTGTTGCTTCGTGCTGGTCGAATGGAAACTGGTTGCCTACATTCTCTGCTAGCTTCTCGGATCAATGTCTTGAAGACTTTCTTGTGTTACCAGATTCCTTGCGCGAGTTGGGGAGGTCGAATGCGCACAGGGACCATTGGGTCTGGCGTGCGAGACCTTTCTGTTAAGAGGGCGTATGGGGCAATTTGTAGGCCGCCCCCCTCGCGCTTTGACGCTCTGTTAGGGAGTGTGGTTTCCTGTGGGGTTGGGCCTCCCCGAGCGAATTGGCTCTTCTTCTAGCTTTTCAGGCGGCAAAGATTGGTGACGAGGGACCGTTGTGCTAGGCTTCTGGGCACCGTTTCTGATCGGTGCCTCCTGTGTGATGTGGAGATTGAGACTCTTGATCATTTGTTCTTCCTGTGTCTGAAGACGACTCCAATCTGGGGTGGGGTGGATCTCGATTTGGCATGTGCGACGGACATGGCCTCTTTTTGCGGCTCCTTGGTGATGAACAGACTGTGGCCTCGGAGGATCCTGTTGCGACCTCTTGCTATCGTTTGGGCTATTTGGCTGGCCAGGAACGCACTTCTCTTTTCGGGTCAAAGGTTCTATAAGGAAAATGTTTGGGTACACTCTACAAGATTAGTGGAAGAGTGGGTCATGTAGTTTGTCTTCTTGTGCCTGTTTGTTTTTTATTCTCTCTTTTTAATAAATTTTGGGGCGAACACATGTGAGTGTCTCCCCCTCTTTCGACTAAAAAAAAGTACGTACACCTT
This sequence comes from Ottelia alismoides, assembly GCA_037367405.1. Lineage (NCBI taxonomy): Eukaryota > Viridiplantae > Streptophyta > Magnoliopsida > Alismatales > Hydrocharitaceae > Ottelia > Ottelia alismoides. The sequence goes on from JAZKJV010005693.1 coordinate 219,724, forward strand.
TCGTTCTTCTGGTTCGAGCATGCCAACAATGGATTACGTGACTCAATGCGATGGACAACCTAAAGCAAGCTTATATACAGTGGGGAAGAATGAGTCTAGCTACATCATAGGAAGGAAGCACAAGTCACGGCGGCAAGCAAAGAAGAGGTAGACCTCAAACCTCGTTGCAAAGAGGGCTAGTCCTTTGGTCCATCTATAGCAATCAATAAGGACCCTACCCATTGCCAACAACAGTACCATTTCACTCTAGATAAGCATTTAAATTAGTTAAAAACATACTGATCTTTTAGTAAATTAAAATGTTGGGATGGATGCTTTTTACCTCAAAAATAGTTTAAAATGAAACACTAGGTTTAAGTTATGTTTGCATAATTGGTGTACATCACTCTTCCTCCCTCAACACCTTCCCTCTTTCGCTCTCTACTGGTATATAAGAGTCATTATGATCTGTTGAAAGCTTTCCATGTGCAGAGAAGTACGGGCACCTTCTTTCCTTCTTCTGGTTCGAGCATGCCGACAGTGGATTGCGTGACCCAATGTGATGGACAACCTAAAGCAAACTTATATACAATGGGGAAGAATGAGTGTAGCTACATCTTAGGAAGGAAGGACAAGTCACGACGGCAAGCAGAGAAGAGGTAGTCCTCATACCCCATTGCAAAGAAGACTAGTCGTTTGGTCCATCTATAGCAATCATTGAGGACCCTACCCATTGCCAACAACAATCCCATTTCACTCTAGATAAGCATTTAAATTAGTTTAAAACATGCTGATCTTTGAGTAAATTAAAATGTTGGGGTGGACACTTTTTACCTCAAAAAATATTTTAAAACGAAACACTAGGTTTAAAATTATGTTTGCAGAATTGGAGTACACACCCTTCCTCCCTCAACGCCTTCCCTCTTTCGCTCTCCATTGCTCTTTTTTCTGCCTTCCTTGTTCCACATATTGTCGAGCTAGTTATCAGACTACTGGTATATCAAATCTCTATAGTTTGTTGCTCACAAGACTGGATAACATCCAAGACTCAAACAAAGCCTTAGCAAGCATGTGCACGATCTTTGCAAAGAATCTCTCATGCTTGAACACCATCAAAGGGCCATATATATGCCAAGGGCTTGACCCGATCATTCCGCAACCTAAATGATCTCTCCATCTATCAAAGGCATTAATAAACTATCCTATACTTGAATAATCAATTCTCCAAATATACACCAATGTACCACTCAGGTTTTCTGACCAACCCAACTTAATCCCACTTACCTTTTGCAATGGTCCTGATTTGAGTGATATTAAATAAATAGAAATAAAACTTATAACATACACTGCTCCTTAAAGAAAAAAATATTTACGGCATATTTGAGATGGAGAAGAAACATAAACATCCACATCAAAGTATATAGCATGTCTCCCATGAACTGAAACTAATATCAGGAGAAAGAAAGGTGCAGATAAGGTTTCCTAAAAAAAGAACAACGATGCAAAATATCCATACGAGAATCAATCCATAGCTCAGACAAGTAATAAGTAATTAATTTATGGGATTTTTACCCGACAAACCCTATAATCTTTGTAAATTACCTCTACGGCCTTTGAAACTACCTAATTCCTCCCTCACCCCCGTAAACTTGTTAACCTTTACCCTACATACCCTGTGGTTAACCATCATTCATTTAACCGTTAAAGCTAACCGGATTATGTTATCTTCTTTTACATTATACCCATTTTATTTATCAAATTTACTATAAGTGTCATTCCCTCTCACCCACATCAGATCTGCACTCCACAACCTCCTCTCCGCCCCGAACCCTCAAACCTCCGCCCCGAGCGTCACCGGCCATGCCCCGAACCTTTGCTGGACACGTACATCTGCTCGAGAACAACGCCGACGATCATTACCAAAGCGGCGTCAGCCTCCTCCACCCCCAACCTGAACACCCCCCCCCCCCGCCTCCCCTGCTCGAAGCCCCCCACCCCCAGGGATACACTACCTCCCCTGGTCGAAGCCCACCCCCCCGAGCCCCGCCGCCTCCCCTGCTCGAGCCCCCCGCCGCCAATCGCTAGAAGCCCCCCATCGGCCCCACCACGTCCCCTGCTCGCCCACCCCCCGGCCCCGCCGCGTCTCCTGCTCGAGCCCCCCCCCCCCCCCGGTCGCTTGAAGCCTCCCCCAGCCCCGCTGCCTCCCCTCCCCCTTGATCGAGCCTCCCCCACCCCGATCGCTCGAAGCCCCTCCCCTGCTTGAAGCCCCCCCCCCTCCCCCGATGCCACCACCTCCCCTGCTTGAGCAGCCTGCCATTTTTTTCTCTTGGTTAATTGTAGCCTTCCAATCGTGGATTGGTTAGATTAACTCATTTTTACCCAAGAAAGCTAACTCTAGATGTGTCAATTTAACAGTAGGGTTCGTGGGGTAAGACGGAGCAAGTTTACGGGGTGAGGGAGGAATTATGTAGTTTCAAAGATCGTAGAGGTAACTGACAAAGATTATAGGGTCCGTCGTGTAAAAATCCCTTAATTTATAGCATTTTGAGTTCAATTTCTTTGATGGATCATCCACAAACAGTCAACCGATGGGCAATCATGCTAGCCAATATCTTCATGAAGCCACATTCTCAGCTCGTGAACCTCACCCTAACAATGCAGGGACCAATACATATGCACCAATTATAGGGAACACTTGCTTACTTTTTTATGTCTGTATCATTTGCATATTTTCTTTGCTTTATTTATTATTTCCACATCTACAAGTAACATGCATATTTGGCAGTTTTTCATGCATATAACTGATAATTTTGTTAATTCCACTGCCAGCGCCGTAAGGACACCCCACAGCTATTGGCTAAATATCTTGTCTTTCACAGTTTTGCATTGGTTCTCAAAATGCGTAAAACCCACTAATATTCGGAGTAAGCCAAAAAGAAGATTACATTGGGTTGCTAATGCAACAGAAGGAGATGAAACATAATCATATATGTAAAGATACGATGTAAAACATACCCATATATGTAAAGATATGATGTGCCTGTTAGGAGCTCCTTCTCATAAAGTTGCATGCAGACATCATAGCTGCGCTTGTAGGTCTGCAGGGAACAATGCCGCTGAATGTTTTTAGTGGCAAATGACAATTACAGCTACAGATTATGATTAGCAAGTAAATCACATGCAAAAATAAGTATGGCAATTACATGATTATAAATCAATAATTCAAGAGAGTTTTTTTTGAAGAAGCGTCCTTGAAAAAGATGACAATAAAAACAAGAAACAAATTAAGTACTCCCTCCAGAAAATGATAATTTTAAGAAAACAATGAAGCCATCCGCAGAAAAGAGGTCACAAAACAAAAAGTGTGATTTAGAGAGCTTCACCATTCAACAACAGGAAGCATTTGGTAAGAGAAATTGTCCAATTAAAACCATTTGAGCATAAAATCACAGATTAGATCAAGCCGTGCACAAGAATACCAATTAAACAACAACCTCACACCATACAAAATACATTAATCAGAAAATACGGGAGCAAAAGGGCAAAACCTCCAGCAGTGCATCACCATTTTCACTAGCTGTAGAAGCTTTCAACTCCTGACGCATCAAATCATACAGGTATAACAAGTAGTGTGTATCCTCTCTGGCATACCTGACAACACAGACACCTAGTTGAAGAGAATAAAGTTGTATTGAGTATTTTTGTGCATAAAATATTCTCAAGGACATTACTTTAACATTTCAACAGGAAGAGGGCGCAATCGCCACTCAGCATTTTGATACCTACAAAATATTGTACTTTAGTTTCTTTACTGGAAAAGTTATGTGAGAAAAACAGGGCCGATTGAAGTAGCACTGTAAGTAGTACTAAAAACAAGAAAAAGTTCCAGTACTCTTTATTAACACTAGTCCCACAATAATGATGTAAAAGGTACTCCAAACTGTTGCGTTCTAGTTGCAATACACGAGAAGCCTGCAAAACAATCAATACATAAGAACAGACAGAGAGGACCAGAGATTATTAAATTTCAAAGACTACATTTATGCTTGATTATCCATGTGCATTGACAGCTAAGTCCTGTGAATCATAATACAATACAGGATGATGCGCATGCTTCACACAAGTAAATTTAAGGAATACTATTGTTATTAGAACGCTGAACTATAACCAAATATCCCAACCAATTACGATAAGTGTACTATATTATGTATGATTATCCAAGTGCATTGACAGCTAGCATTGTCAGCTAAGTCCTGAGAATCCTAATATAATACAGACCGAAGTGTCTGCTTAACGCTGGTCAATTTAAGGAATATTTGTTAGTGGAACGTTGAACTATACACAAATAATCCCAAATACTATAATTGCACTATATAAAGCAGTCCTGAAATCATATTCATTTTGCTGCGTTGATATTTTCTTCAAGAGCTATAATCCCAGAAAACTGAAGAACCATGATCTTCATGGAAAGCACGGTATTTTTGAACTTTTATTAGCACTTTCAACTACATAAATGACCGAACAAATTCATCAAGTCAGAAAACAGGCTAAAATACATAAGAAATAATCTCAAAATATATATGGCTACAATTCAAAACTGAAACCAAACCTTCTATGCCAAAAGACGGGTCCAATACAAGTAGCCATCACAACCAAACACATATATATTGGATACCTTTATTACCTTTTTCGCAAGTAAACCGGACTGAATAGAAACAGGTGAAATTAGATTTAATGTGTTTTCTCAAAAAAATAATTTTATACCCAATACTTCTTTGATCTACCTCAACCAATCCTATGTTTCAATGTTCATTTTCCCGCAACTCGAATAGAGGCATTGACAAATCTTCTTTGCTGATATGAAAACCATCTTGAATGCATTTTCTTCTTTTTCTTTTATTTCTGAGAAGACAAATGATAATATCCAACAGAGGACATCATCCACATTTCAATAAAAAACTAAATCAAAATATAATTTTACATCATCAGTTTCCCCGTTTTATATTCTATTGGTGCCTATCAACCTTTTCTAATTAGATGTTTGGTGCCACATCAACTTCTTCTCTGATCAAAGAATTACTTAAAAATACTCCAAATATCCATCCTTTTCATATAAACCGCAAGTTGATGTCATTTCGAGTTATAGTATCTGAGCTGCATCAAAAGTTTCTTTCTAATGCACATCAAGAATTATTATACTTCAGGACTACTCATTGCCCTACTCCTTCGGTGGCAAAAGTTCTGCTCAGAGAACTTGAACACGCAAGAACTCCCCTATGACATTTACCTTACATGGTTTTGCACATCGGGTATGAGATGCTCGTGGGACCTTTGTATTCATCATGTTCCTAATTTACCTGTGTCCACTGTGTTTTCATGACGAACCAGCTCCTATTTCAATGTGTTGGACCGATCAATATACCAATAATCGAGTTTCTAGCCAAAACGGTGGAATACGTTGCATCAACCTGTGATGCAAATAAGAATTCCGACGGTGAAAAAAATTGACGGAAGAAAAGAAGAGGCACATGTTAAGCGTTAACGTGATTTAGGGAAGACGAAATGCGAAGATTGTGTGGAGGGAGAATAGAGAACAGAGAGGAGATAATTTAGAGAACATCCAATTTAATTTCAACTTCAACAGGCAAATACAATGCCTATCCTTCCCTTTATATAGGAGGGAGGGAAATACAAACATAGAAAGTAAATAAAATTTCAAATCAAATAAAAATCCTAAAATAAACTCCAAACAACTAACTAATTGATTTGGGGATCAGAGACGATCTCCTTATTTCAAAAAAACAAATATGCAATGGACCTAATTAACCGTAATCAAATTAAGAGCTTTTTCAATTGTGCCCCGCTTAGATATTGCAATATCGGTTATATCCCTCTTTTTTGGAATATCAGTTGTGCCCATGACTTCTTGCACCGTTATCACTTGTACCCCTCGGGTTAGTTTCCTTCCATCCGCATTTCAAACAGACGTTAACTTTTTGGGGCACAAGGTAATTAGATTGAATAACTAAGGTAGGTTTGTTCATCTTCCTCCTCCTCTCTGATTTTGATTTTAAAAGAAACGTGTCTGGATTTTCAAGGTATCGGATTTTTTAGTGTAAATTAGAGGTCAGAAGTTTTCATTAGAAATTGGAGTCGACCTATTTGGATACTTGTCTCTGCATGCAGTATTTAATAAATCAAAGACGAGTTTGTCTATAATATCTTGCTTTTGATAAGTTTATCTAATCAACCGGAAATTCATTGCTATGAGATTCTTTATTCTCTGATCTTGAATCTGATTCAAATCGAATGAATAGGGGGTAAGTTTACAGTGTCGAGGAGATGCGCATCTCTTGATCTTTCTGGAGCAGCACCGCCTTCCAAGAACAATTGCTGCACCAATCTATCAAGGAGGCAACAAAAAAGGCAAATTCTTAAACCTTATTGTTGCACGAATGTCATCGAGAATCATATGGTCATCATCCTCGGTCGAGTCGAGGGCCAACCCTCTGCAATGAGCCCTTCAACCGCCACCGTCGTCTTCAAGGATCCTTGCCAAGACGAGCATCTGGAGACCCATCTTTCGCATGCTATCAACATGAGGTACCTCAGAACTTAGATCATGATGCCGAGCACATGATCAAAATCTGAAGCATAAGGTCTGGTCTGGGAGTATCTGGAGACGATCAGTGCTCGACATCAAAACCTGCACCTTCTTAACATCCGCATTCCCCTTTGCAATAGGAACGATCCTCCGAACCACGAACCCCAATGCCAACCCACACAATGTGGATGTCTTCCCACATGAGAGATGCAGGTCAAGGCACACACATATGAGTACAAACTGGAGGAGCTCTAGGATTCGAACTTGGAGGTCGTTGAAAGGAGTCGGGGAGGGTTTGGAACAGTGGTGGAGGGTGGATAGGAGGGATAGGAAGGGGAGGGGGAGAAGAGGGAGGGGACAAGAGGGTTGGAGGGGCGAGGATGAGGGAGACGTAGCAACTGGGGAAGAAGGAGGGAAGGGGCGGGTGAGGAGGGAGGGTGTAACATTCATATCCAAATAAACCCAAATTCGACTGGATTATGGTCCATACGATACGATAAAACTTTCAATTAATATTAAGTGATCTAAATCGATCAATATTAAATTATCTAAATCGATCAATAGATCGTGAATCAAAAGTCGTTTGGGATCAATCAATCAAAAAGCGATCGTTTCGTGAAGTGTGCCATCAGAAAAGCTGACACAATTGGAAATCGCAAAAATAATCCGAGACAGTCAGGAAATTCGTTTCGACCAACAAAATCGGTCGTTCGTAAATCAGAGGTCGTTTGATAATTTTGAATCACAAAATTTTAAACCGTAAATCAAGACCGTATCTCGACAATTTCTATATTTATCTTAGATCAGAAGTATATGAATATTATACTCATTTTGATCATCATTCAGAGACGGTCGAAACGAACTACTGTTCATCCGAATCCGAGACTCGAAGTGCGAATACGGTCGACTTTGGTTTTTCAAATAAAGGAGAGAAATGGTTTAAAAATAAACAAATGATTTTTTGCTGGCATAGGGCCCTTGTTTCTTCCTCCACTTGGCCAAATTCTTCCCCCATTTGGCAAACTCCCCAAGGCCATCTCTTTCTTATTTATAACACCATCAAGTCCTTTTCTTTTTCCCCATATTTCACCAACGAAGGAGCCTTCAACCCCTATTTTGCAGCCAACTGCTACTCCAATTGAGCTCCAAAGCTGTTGCTCAACATCTATTTCAGCCCTTGCTACTGTTGGAAGATCTCCCCAGGAGACTGCTGGATGCCTGGAGCTGCTACCTACGAGCACCTGCTGGCTGCTGCTACTGCTCTGTTTGGGGTTGCGACGAATAATGCCAAGCTGCATGTTGCTGCTCCATGGAGAGCCATTGCTGCTGCCTTTTCTTCCCTTGCTCCTCCTTGATTTCTGAAAGTGCTGAAGGTCCTGGAGTAGCTAAAATAAGAGATGTTGCTCTCATATTCAAGCAACCATATGCTGCTCCTTTAAGAGTTGCTGCATGCAACCCTCTTTTCCCTCCAATTTGGAGCAATTCAAGAATCAAGGTACAAATCCCCCTCCTCTTGTTGCCTTTCATGTCAAATTAGAAACCAACTTCAAAACCCAAATAGTTGCTTTTGAAATTTGATGAAAATATGAAAATACACTCTAACAACACATGATTCATTGTTTCCAACTCACTCTCGCATAAACAACATTTATTCACATACTGGATACCAAACAAGTATACCTTATCTTGTGTCATGAACTTATTTGTGTTTCGAATCCCAAGGAAATCAAAATTAACAATGGAATTTTGACTGGACCTCCCATGTTGTAGCAGAGTTGTCGACTGTTTGATATGAAGGGAATGTGTATTTTGTCCCATCCAGATTCAAGTGGTATATTTCCTATGATTTGTTCAATAGTTTGTGTTAGTACCTTGAACCAAGCGTTTCTTATGTTGAAAGTTGAAATGTCTGTACTTACCAAGCACTTTATGTTTCTGGCTGAACTCCATAAATGTATGTCCAATTTTTTAAAAAGGTTGTGATCTTCCCATTAGAAGAATACGTCCAGAGGTAAGTTTGATCCCATGAGGAAATGTTCTTTGGTCCAATCTCCCGCAACTCCTTTGAACCGATTTGTAGTAGTTTCCAAAATTTTGAATATCCTCCTGTTATAATATAAGGCTCCGAGACCAAGGACATTTTATCTTCTATCACGTTGACATAAGACCTAGTGAGCATGGCTTTATTGATGACTTATAAGTCTAGAATCTCCGGCCATCATTTGCTTTCGGCATATAGATTTTCCAATATTGTACAGCATGTCCATTCTTGGCATTGGTGTTTCCATTCCAAAGGAAGTTTCTTCTTATCTAGTTGATCTCTATTACCATTTTACAATGAATCCTAATAACTTTCCGAAAATGTAAAACAAGGGGCATAAGAGATGAGTTAATCATATAAATTTTTAATGGTAGGGATATCATCTTGGACTTCCAAATCTGCAACATTAAGGTGAACTTTCGTGTGATCTCACGCCAACTCCATTGATAAGTTGCAATGAGATAAGGGAAAGACCAAATTAGTTAATGGGAAGGGACCAATGCTTCACCGAATATGTTTACCACGAATGTTGCCGTGTATCCTGGGAGATCAAGACTATAAATAGACGATGTTTCACATGATACCAACTTTTGCATAGAATTGAACTAAGATCCGAATCAAACGAGTAGCTTCTAATCTTATGATTGCAAAAATGATAACATGTGATCACAACGACCGATCATCTTCGTGAAATCATCATTTAAGAATACTTTACTATCTATTGATCACTATTAATAAGATCGTTGACCAGATACCTAGATCTGTACAGTCAACCACAGAAATGATTGAAAAAGAAATGAATAGTCAAGCAAGTAAAAATGACAGTGAATGATTGATGACAAATAATAATGCCGATCATGGTGACCCTTACATCTGACTGTGCAAGGACGCGGTGACCCTCAGTTGGGTGGGAGATAGGAAGCCCAGTTAAGACAACGGCCACCAAATGCACGAGTCTAGGATCCCAGTCCTTTTTACGATTTTTATGTGAGCTCGCAGGGTTTTTACGTTTCGTTGGGATCCAAGTTTTTGACCAGTTCCCTGACTCTGTTTCCATAGGAAGCCTAGGTTGGAGGGCCCTTGGCTTTGTTTTTTGAGCTCTTTTTGCATGTACCAGTCAGGTCGATTTTTGGAGTCACTCTTCCAGAGAGTCTCTCCTACCCATCTCAGGGGCGTAGTTTTTGAGTGTAGACTTAGCCCTCTATTGGACCGCATTTCCACTTATAGGGCGAGATGGAAAAGACTCCTAGGAGACTTCTTCACTGCATGAGTTTTGTTTACTGTTCCTGCTGGGAAAATAGAAAGAGTTATTTATTCATTGGCCCCTAGGCTCTCTTATATGGGGAGAAGCCTATGGGCAAATTACATAAAGTGGACAGAAGAACAGGAAAAATATATAAGCAATACACATATATGAAATATATCTCTACACTCCCCCCAAGATAGAGCATAGATATCTATCATTCTCAGCTTGGATGAACACTTCTAAAAGGGACCTCTCAGTAGGGCTTTAGTGAAAATGTCTGTCGTCTGATCCCCTGAGCTGACATGAGATGTAGAAATGAGTCCCTTCTGGATCATGTCACGTATATAATGCCAATCGACCACAATATGCTTTGTCCTCTCATGAAAAGCAGGGTTATTAGCAATGAATAAGGCAGAATGGTTGTCACATTCTAGCGACATGGGAAGAGGTACATCTATATGTAGAACTGCTCGAACCCACATCATTTATGTGCTTGTGCCATAGCTCTATACTCAGATTCGGCACTAGATCTAGCAACCACAATTTGCTTCTTACTTTTCCATGAGACAAGAGAATCTCCAACAAATATAGCAAACCCTGATGTAGACTTCCTGTCCTTGGGGCACCCTGCATAGTCTGCATATGCACATGTTGAGATAATCATAGAATCACCCCTTTTAAATAGAAGTCTCGCACCTGGAGATGATTTGAGATACCTTAGTATCATTTGTATAGCATTCATATGAACTTGACGAGGTTGTTCCATGAATTGGCTCACCCGATTGACCGCAAATGAAATATCGGGTCTGGTAAAAGTAACATAAAGAAGCTTTCCAACCAGCTCTTTGTATCTCCTCTTGTCCACCTCATCAGTATCATCATCATCATAAAGCTTCACGCTTGGATCCATGAGTGTAGTTGCAGGTCGACATCCAAGCATTCTCGTGTCACTCAACAAATTAGTGACATACTTCCTATGAGTCATTAGGAGCCCCTATTGGTTTCTGGCAAGCTCCAATCCCATAAAGTATCTTAGAGCACCCAGATTCTTGGTAACAAACTCACAACCCAGAAATATTTTTTCTCTTTTTATTCCATGCATATCATCTCTTGTAATAAGTATATCATCAATATACACCATAATAGCAGTCATACCTCTGGAGGTTCTCTGTGTAAAAAGAGAGTGTCTGCATTCGACCATTTGAACCATGTTTCTCAAACAAGTCTGAGAGCTTCTGGAACCAAGCACTAGGGCTCCGCTTAAGGCCATAGATTGCCTTATGAAGTCGGCATACCTTTGAACACTCCCCCTCAACAGCAAACCCTGGCGGTTGTTGCATGTAGACTTCCTCCTGAAAATCACCATACAGAAATGCATTCTTGACATTAAATTGGAACATGGGCCAATTTCGAATCACGACAACAGATAGAAGGATCTGTAAGGTAGAATGTCGAGCAACTGGGGAGATAATCCACCCCATATGTCTGAGTAAACCCTCGTGCAATTAGTCGAGCCTTCTACCTGTCAATACTATCATCTGCATTTTGCTTCACCGTAAAAACCCATTTAGAACTTACTATGGATGCTCCAGTAGGAGTTGGACCAAGACTCCAGGTACCTCTCAACTGAAGGGCAGTCATCTCCTCTTCCGTAGCTAATCGCCACCGACTGTCCTGCAGAGCCTCCTGATAATTCCGTGGAATGGCCACGACTGACAATGCAACTGCAAATTTCCTGAAATCGCCCGTCAAGCGATCAAAGGAAACCATGGATGCTATAGGATATGATGCACAACTGCACTTCTGCTTCTGAAGCGCAATAGGTAAGTCTAAATCAACAACCTCCACATATGTCCCCTGTAAAGAGTCATGCTCAGGTAGATCACCAGAACCATCGTTAGCAATTGTGCACTCAGAACATACCTCACATGTGCTAGATGAAGAGCAGTGACCATGAGCAGAAGTAGGCCGGCAGGTATAACGATGCGGCAAAGGAGGAACTGGAACCGTAGTAGGTGGTAGAGGTGGCGGCGGCAGCGGTGGTGGTGGTGGTAACGATGGTGGTGGTGGTGGAGTTGATGAAGAAGGTGATGATGGTGGTGGTGGCATGTATATCTCATCATCAGAGTCTGAAGAAGTTAACCGATCACATGTAGAAGAAAAGTACATTACAAACTTGAAAAAGGTGGCATCAGCACTAACATAGTACTTCATGCACAATGGATCATAACATGTGTACCCTTTTTGTGTCCTGGAGTACCCGACAAAGACACACTTGACAGCTCTTGTGTCCTGGAGTACCCGACAAAGACACACTTGACAGCTCTAGAAGAGAGCTTGTCAATCCATGGTGACAACTAGTGGACAAACGCAACCGAGCCAAACACACGAGAAAGTGAGAATAATTCCTTTTCAAGAAAGGCAACAGAAAAGGGAATTTTCTCACCTAAGACCGACAAGGGCATGCTATTAATAAGATAGCATGTCGTAAGGATAGCATCACCCCAAAAAGAATGCGGAGCATGGCTCTGAATGAGCAAGGTCCTCATAATATCAAGCAAATGACGATGCTTCCTCTCTGCAATACCATTTTGTTGGAAAGTATAGGCACATGAAGTTTGATGAATAATACCCTGGGATAAAAAATCTTGGAAAGAGTACGAGTACAAAATTCCAAGGCATTATCAGTTCTCAAAAATTTCATAGAGGTCAAAAACACATTTGTTACTTCAATTAGAAAACTTTTGATAACATCTTCGGCTTCAGATTTATTTTTTAATAAAAAAACCCAGGACAGACGAGAGAAATCATCTACTGCAACAAGATAAAACATGTGTCTCTGATGATCAAGAATACGATAGGGACCCCAAATATCTATATGAAACAACTCAAAAATGGAACTACTGCTCCGACTGCGACAACTGGGAAAAGCAGACCGATGATGCTTTCCCAACTGACAAGCCTCACATTGAAAGAACGAGTGAGGAGAGATCTGAGACAAAACACGACACATTTTCTGAAGCGGGAGATGACCGAAGCGTAAGTGCCACGTGAAGGGTGAAACACGTCCAGCATAAAGAGAGGAAATGCCAGCATACGAAGTTCGAGCTAAGCGATAGAGGCCACCTTGCTCACGATCACACCCAATCACTTTGCTCGTAAGGATGTCCTGAAATACAAGAGAAGATGGGTCAAATATAGCTCGACAATGTAAATCTTTCGTAATCTGACTAATAGATAATAAGGTCATAGACAAGTCAAGTGCATGCAACACATTCTGTAAATGCATAGAGGGCATCAAACTAATCTCCCACTGTCCAGTGATTGGGGAATAAGTCCCATCTGCAAAAACCTCAGTTCGTCCTGGAAGAACCTGTTTGTATGATGTAAGTCGATCCCTGTCTCCACACAAGCGATGAGTGGCACCAGAGTCCATAACCCATTCTAGAACATCAGATCCACTACTGCTAGTGAGTGCATAAGTACTACCTGAGGTACTGAAGGAGGCTGATGCAGCCACAACAGAGTGACTCCCAGAGGCCAGGAAGATATAACGGGACTGGCTGGAGGTATAATGCCCCTCAATCGGGCTACAAGGTCAATAAATCGTTGATCCAGAGAGGAGGTAGTTGGGGGCTCAATCTGCTCGGTCACTCGAGCAGAGGCAGGAAATCCATGCTTAGAGTAGCATGTATCTTTGGTATGTCTAGAACGATGGCAAAAGATATAGGGCTGACGAACACGACCTCCTCTGCCACGAGGTCCTCGTCCACGAAACTGATAAGAGACTCCTCGACCTCGGGAGGCCGCCATTGCTGAAGAAGTCTAACTGGCAGTAGAATATGGAACAGTAATCCGACTGAGCCTGCGGAAGGCTTCCTCCATAGGAGGAATAGTAGTCTACCAAAATATGTAAACAGGTCGCCTCATACTTAGGATCAAGGGCTGCCAGGAATACACCAACCATGTTAGGATTCCTATAAGTCTTCTGCTGCTCAGAAGTAGATGTGAGAGGCGTGAAGCTATAGAGCTTCTCGAACATCCCACGCAAGGATGTATATAGCGAGTGAAGAGTGCGTTCATTTTGCTTGATAGTAAAGATATCATGCTCGAGTTGTAGAATTTTTGTCTCATTCTTTGCCTGTGAATAAGTAGCAGCGAGAATATCCCACATCGCCTTGGTTTTGGGCTAATATATCATTGGTGATCTTTATTGGCAATGTGCCTGAAAGCCAAATCTTGGCATATGCATCATCCGTCTCCCATGAGACGTTAATCCCAATCTTCTCAGCATGCTCTTCCTCTGTAAGAATATGTTTCTTACATGTAGACTTCATCATGCTCATGAATTGCATAGCCCACAGTTCATATTTTGACCCATCCATCTTTACTATAGGCGCATGGCCTATGAAGGTGCATGTGGAGGGATATCTACCTTGCTTTCTGACATGACGGCAGAAGAAGACTCGAATTGAAGACTAGACAAGTGTTTTTCTACACTAACACAGTGAGATTTGGTTGCATATGTAGACTTATGCAACCAATTTCATCAAGGGAGAAAGCCCGACTGCAGTGTCCCCCTCTTCAAAGGGAAGGGTGGCAGCACCCCTAGGAGAGAATAGGTGCAGCCGGCCGAAAAGAGAGGGTTTGCGAGGCCCTGGAGAGTGGTGGTACACGAAGACCGCGCTGCAGGGCCATACGGCAGCGGAGGAGCCCGCAGAGGCCTACCAGGGCCTAGCGACGACGAAGGGGCCCCGTGAGGGAGGGAGGGGGCCCGGTGGCGAAGTGCAGAGGCCTGGCGACAGGGGCGGAGGGGCCCACGAGGGCTGTGTTAGAAAATAAGTAGCGGAAGCAAAATTGATAAACAGAGCATAAAAACAGAGATATAAACATGAAAGACAAAGATTTACGTGGAACCCTACTCCCTAAGGAGCGGGTAAAACCACGGGAAAAGCCCTCAAAGGGCCATATGTGTCTATTGAACTTTCTCAATGGATACAGGAGGTCTGGGGCTCCTTATATAGCCTCCACAGAGCCTCCAAGTCCCACCACTGGTAAATGTGGGATTAAACATATGGATGGGTAAATGGATCCAGGAGAGATCCATTTACCCATCTACAACTTAACAGGCGCACAACAAAATACTGCAACACTCCCCGTCAAGCTGGAGCATGCAATGCTCAGCTTGGACAAACCTAAAGAAACTCAACTCACGCTTTATGACACTACAGACAATATCGACTCAATGCGCACGACTGTCGACTGTTGTCGAGGACGTTGCTTCCCATGTCCTGCAAGGAAGGAGGACGAACAGGCTGGAGTGTGAGTCAATTGAATCTCCTCGTCGGAGAGCAGGTGCTCTGTACTGCGCCTGTCAGAGTTATCGCAACTGAAATAAGTCTCCTCGTCAGAGTACTCTGGCCCACCACAACATGTGGACAACTGCTCCATCTCTGAAAAGGGCCGAACTGAAAGGCTGTGGAGTGTAATCCTCATCGGAGTCCACGGCCGCTGGAGTATGGAGTCTGAAGAAGTCTCCTCGTCGGAGAACTGGATCTCTCCCATCTGATACAGAGAATGGTACTCTACTCTGGAGTCCCTATGATACCACATGAAAACTCATGCCAACATGGCATAGGGAATGGTCCTCTACTCGGGAGTCCATATGGCTCACATGAAAACTCTGGCCGAAACAACAAGAATGATGGAATAATAGGGACCACAAAACTGAAGACTAGGAAACATATGAACGTTGAGTCTGATCAACAAAAAACTGTAGAGTCTGAACAATCCGGGTGGTCTCTGGAATATGAATATAGAGAATCTGAATAGACCCGTGACTCTACATATACTCCCCCTTTCTTCCATACTAGTTGGAATACATGACATCAATAATGTTGGGAGAAGACAATAAAATGGAGGAAAAAACATAACAAATGCCGATTTTTTTGGCTTTTCCATATATATATTTTTATAATCGTCATATTTAAAAAAAAATAAGCCTTTTTCCATTTTTCTACGGCTTTTCATCATTTTTCTTGTGTACAACTTTTTATTGTACGTGTATTTTCAAAAACACACATCTTTTGATTTTTTTTCCGGCTATTTTCCTCCATTTAAATAGCCACACAGCAATTTTGTTTAACATTTTTTTTGAAACTACCCATCTCCCCTCTTTTTTAAAAAATAATTTGCAAGCCATTTTTTCTTGCACTTGGGCCGACTGTAGTCAGACCCCCTTACTCACTTTTTTTTTCAAAAAAATCGAGCGCGCCCCTAATTTAGGGTTCCCAGTTGGGACCTCCCCCCCCCCTTTTTTCTTTCAATCGGGCGCCGCCCCCCTATTTCTGCAGTAGGATTTCCACAGGAACCATCCTTAGTCCTACCGCCCCCGATGGAGTTTCTGGAAGCAAGGGGCGCGAGAGGAGACAACCTCGAGGTGCTTCGGGAGGAGGAGCCGCCTGTTGGTGGCCCATCTTCTCCGACACTGCTGGAGATGGAGTGCGTGCCTCCTGCGTGCGCAAGGAGAAGACTTGGGCGATGCGTTGCCTGTGCAGCTCCGCTTGGAGGCTGCCAGACTTCGCGCGAGGATTGGGGCTTGAGATTAGGGGCGCCTTCGCCAGGAGGGTCTGCCGCCAAGAGCAGAGGTGCAGCAGCGATCCGCCCAGAGAAGATGTGCCGCCAAGAGAAGGAGCACGAGGAGGAGTGGTTGTTGGTTGCGGGAAGGACACCGCTCGGAGCAAGGATGGGAAGAGGGCAGCGATGAGAGGAAGGCTCGTTAGATGTCGCGCCGCCAGATGTCGCAGCACTGCCTGGAGATCACCTGGATGGCGATGGAGTTGTCGAACTCCAAGGAGGAATCGCGCCGCTCGTCCAATAGGGTTCCCCTCGTGGAACCCTTTGCTATAGGCAACGAAAAGTGAGAAGATGTTGCCTGAGGAGGTATCACCTGGTGAGAGGGTCTCCTTACATGTTACAGCGTAGCGAAAGGTGCAGTAACCAGGAGGATTAGGGTTCTATTCAAAGAGCCCTCACCAGTGTAGGAGCATCGCCTGGATGAGATATTCCAGAAACTGCGCAAGGAGCATCGCCTGGAAGGAAATTGTTCTTCGTGCAGCTGATCAGGGAGATGAAGATGCGGTCGATGAGGAAGACGGTGAACCGTCGAAGCCCCACCAAGGAGAGCGGAGGGCCATGCGCCGCCTGGAGAGTCACGCATACTGCGGGTTCCAGGCCTGGATGCGCGCTGTCTGCTGCGTGAGAGAAAGTCAGAGAGATGCGCGGGGGAATGCGGGTTCTGGGCATGAGGTCGAGGAAGGAGTTCAGCTCCTCCGAAAGGAAAGATCTATAGAGAGAAGGGGACGAGAGCATGCGCCTCCAGATCTGGAAGAAGGAAGGGGGGAAGCGGTCAGGCGTGGAGATGCGCATGCGTGGGATCGAATTTCCCCCAATGTTTATACTGTTTCTGACATGGAGATTCTTCTTCAATGGATTTTGTCGTTGCCATCAGATCTAGAACAGGGCTTGCTCTTGTGCCACCTTGATTTAGAGTTCTAGGAACCCTAGAAGCTGCTCTTTAGAACTTGCAGATATTTGCAGAAAAATCAATGACAGTATCAACCTAGAATTAGGGTTTCAAACAACACAATAGAACTTGATCTTGAATCTTGAATGATACACAATAATGATCTTCAAGCATAAATCTTCAAAACCTTAATTAACAAGCGAATCTCAACCAACTGATAAACATAAAATCCTCGAGAATCGACCTGCTTTGATATCATGTTAGAAAATAAGAAGCGGAAGCGAAATTGATAAACAGAGCATAAGAACAGAGATATGAACATGGAACACAAAGATTTACATGGAACCTAACTCCCTAAGGAGCGAGATAAAACCACGGGAGAAGGCCTCAAAGGGTCGTATGTGTCTATTGCACTTTCTCAATGGATACAGTGGAGGTCTGGGGCTTCTTATATAACCTTCACAGAGCCTCCAAGTCCCACTACTGGTAGATGTGGGACTAAACATATGGATGGGGTAAATAGATCTAGGAGAGATCCATTCACCCATCTACAACTTAGCATGCGCACAACCAAATACTCCAACAGGCTGGGTGGCGGAAGCCATAGGCGACGCCCATGAGGGAGAGGCTTGAGGTGGGTTTTAGGGTTAGAGTTTCGGTACATGAGCTCCGGTCTAGGACCGTCGCTCAGATACCATGTTGGGAAAATATAAAGAGTTATTTATTCCTTAGGCCCTAGACTCTTATATAGGGAGAAGCCTATGGGCAAATTACATAAAGTGGACAGAAGAACATGAAAAATATATAAGCGATACACATATATGAAATATATCTCTACAGTTCCGCCAATAGGTCTTGGCGAGGAAAAGGCAGTGATTAGCCGGAGTTTGAGTTTGGTTACAGTTGGGTTGGTTATAATTGAGCTTGGTACAGAAATCATTAACCATCGTCAATCATTAATCATCGATAATTAATCAAAACTTAGAACTACTATTACAGATATCAAGAGAAACTAGTGGATGTGTTGGAAACTTAATTAGGATGCATTATACTCTAACGTATGCCTACGGATGCACCCCAATCCTAAGGTATTCTTCACGTCTTAGAGTCATAGTGTAAGGTCGCACTCAGATCAAAACCACAGACTATCCACTAGACTTGAAAAATTAGACAGAAATAAAGATCAAATCAGAGACTCATCATCCTCAATACCAAGATCCATCAACATGATCTCCAAGTAATAAAAAGATAATAATCTACATATGGGTCATTAATTAATATATGAAAATGTTATATATGGAAAGTTATGGGGTGATCAGGGGATTTACATACATAACAGCTTGAAAATCCACTTTTATGCAAGTAGCTTGTTAAATTTAAATGTCAATACCCATTTACTTGCTTTCTTTTTAAATTACAGAAGTACATATTATTTTTAAGGGTTTTTATCAGTTATGCCCCTCTGAAATATCACAATTTTAGTTATGCCCCTATCTTTTTAGTAATATCAGTTGTACCACCAACTTCTTCCCATTCTATCGCGTATGCCCCTCAGGTTAGTTTCCGTCCATTCCTAATACAAACGGACGTTAACTTCAAGGACACAAGTGGAATTAATTGAAAAAATGGAATGAAATGTCCAACTCTTCGTCTTCTTCCTCCCCCTTCTCTTTCTTCTCCCAGCCACCAGCTCCTCCAGCGGCTCCTCCCGACCGCCCTCAGCTCATCCCTCCGCCACGAGCTCCTCCACGACCCTTGCACCTCCGTCGTGGATCCTCCATGGCCACATGGCCCATGCCTCCTCCCCCCGCCCCTGCCCCAGCCGCCCCCGCATCCCCTCCCGCTGCACCTCCTCCTGCCCCTGCCATCCCCGCGTCCCCCCTCCCCTCGCCCCTACCCCCGCGGCCGAGCTCCAGCCCTTACCACGCGTCCCTCTAACGGCGGTGCCGTCCCTTTTCCACCAGGAGCGCCCTCCAGCCTGCTCATCGCTTCCATCACTGCCACCTGCACGCCACGCCACAGCCGCGCAGTCACCAAGCTACAGACCCCCGCCCCCGCACGCGTCTCTCTGGTTGTGCGACCTCCGCGCGACCTTGCTCCCGCAGCCGCCACAATGCCTTCGGTGGTCGTGTGCCGCCAATCGCCGCATACTCCCTCAACCACCCGCCAGCCACCGCACCAGAACCTAGGTCGCATCTCGCAGTCCAACTCCCTGTCGGCCTCCTCACGTGCGCCCGCACAACTGCCAGTCTACAGCCACGCACACCTCCGCTTGCGGTTCTCCATTAGCCCCAGGTGCGCCACTCACAGTGCCCTCCACCTGCTCCTTACCTCCTACGAGTGGCCGCCAGCCGCCCCGCACGCGGGTGCTACCCTCCAGCGATAGCCTTCCACGTGCGCGTGCCCCTCCTCCCCAACCCGCCCCCTCTTACCTGACCCGACCCCTTCCAACCTCGAGCTCCACCCCAAGCTCCTCCTCCGCCCCTCTTCCCCGGCCCAACCTCTCCAGCACCATGCTCTGCTCCATCCTCCCTAGATCGACCCCTGATTTTATTTTGACCATAATACCCTTCTATACCACACCATGGTTTCAATAAACCATGGTTATTTTAATTTTTTGACGGTCAATCTGACGGAAAGGCACAAGTGATAACAGAGAAAGAAGTGAGGGGCACAACTAATATTACCAAAAAGATAAGGGCATAACTGAAATTACGATATCTCAGAAAGGCACAACTGATAAAAACCATATTTTTAATATGCTAAATTGTATTCAATAACTGTTGACATTCTCTTGTTCCTATCATGTATGGCAAGCAAGGCACCTGCATCACAGTAGACTGATAGTCAGGCGCTGAGTTCCGCAGTTTCTGTTTACGATACACATGTTTAGATTTTGTTCAAGACAATATACTGCTTTTCCTTCTCTTCTGTCACATTTTTGGGATACATGTATACAATGTAATTTCCTTTTTGTTACATGTGAATTATATGAAAATTAATGTAAATGTAAATATGGGGACACATTGTTATTTCTGTGGTTGAGTGTTACATTGTGAATGTCATTTCGACATCGAGAAAAAATTTCATGAAATTTCTATAACCTAATGCGATCGATAGCGAATGAAATATTGTGAGTATTGTATAAACAGGTAACCCGGATCCGCGGACATCACAGAGGGGTTAAGGGGAGGTGGTGGAAAGGGGCGAAGGGTTTGGATGGAGGAGGTTAGGGTTAAGGGTTGGGGTAGGAGGAGAAAGGGCGGAAGTTTTTTGACAATTATGCCCCTCTTAGCTACACTGATTTGAATAAACTATGATTTAGTTCAACTCATTGACGACCAAACCAATGGAAGGGCACAAGTGATAACGGTGCAAGAAGTCAGTAGCCCAACTGATAATCCAAAAAAAGCGGTATAATTGATATTACAATATCTAAGAAGGGCACAAGTGATAAAACCCTAAAATTAACTTCATCCTAATTTAATTAGACTCTAATTAACTAATAGTAAAATCAAATTGGACAAACGTGCAAGAACGAACATTCCAATTTTGCCCTGATTCGTTGTTCTACGTTGCATTAAACCTGGGAGCATTAGTAGATCCGCTACATCAATACATCTTTGTATACTCATTCCAATCATGTCCAACTTTGCAAACTCCCCCTATCCAACCCCCCTCCACTTAGTTCTGAAACATGTCATCTTATCCCATCCATAGAAGGCCATGTCAATATCGATATCGTATCGATCCGCCTGGAAAAGGAAAAGGATATATTGGGATATATCACCGATATATCGACGATATCATTGGAAATGTCAAATGTCGGAAATGGCTCAAAATGGTATTTTTTGCCGTTTTTCATAAATTAAGATCATTCAAGACATTAAAACAACAAATAACCTACAAATACACATTTATATTGCACATATCAATCTTTTATATCCAATATATCGCACATAACGGTCATTTCGAACATATCGATGTTAATGTTGATTCCTGACTTATAGATATTGGAGATGGAGTTCGTCTAAGTTCTTAGAATACTAAATAACATACAAATACACACTTATATCACACATATCGGCCATTTATACCCCATATATTGTACAAAACTGACATTTCAAACATATCGATGTTAATGTTGATTCCTGACTTATAGATTTTGGAGATGGAGTTCATCCAAGTTCTTAGAATACTAAATAACTTACAAATATACTATTAGATCACGCATATCGATCATCTATGATCCTTACATCGCATATATCGGTCATATCGAACATATCATTGTTACTGTTGATTTCTAACTTGTGGATATTAGAAAATGTAGTCCATCCAAGTTCTTATAACACTAAATAACTTACAAATATACACTTTTATCACACATATCAATCATCTATGACCCTTATACTGTACATATCTGTCATATAAAGCATTCCCTTATTAATGTTGATTGTTGACTTATAGATATTGGAAATGGAGTCCATCCAAGACTTACATTGCATCACATCTTATGTATAAACAAAATGTTTAAGCTATTTTTGGAACCAAACAAATAAAGAGCATAATAGCATTTTTTAAAAAAGACATAATTCATAATAATAATTTTCGAAAGGATTACGAAGATGAATTAAAATTGATTGGACACCCCAAGGCAAAGAACCATTGTATGCACCCCCGTGTCACACCATACCCTACCACACGGGGATCTCGCTGACCCGAGACAAAATATATAAAACGTGATGTGTTTTAATACTAGGAGTAGCAAAATAAGTAGTGAAATCAAGCTTACAAGGGTATTATTCATCAATATATATCGACGAAATTTCGACGATATCAATAGATATCCAGGAATTTTTGTACTGAATCCAGCAATTTTTGACAAATATGGGTCGATATGGCGATATATCACCGATATATCGATCATTTTGATTTGATGATTTCATTAGAAATAGATTAGAGTACATTACTGTGAGGCCCAAAAGTTGTAAAGCGCTTTACAATGATAAACAACGGTTTCAGAATAAAACCTCTGGCTGTTGAAGATCTGATCGTTCGATCCATTCCAAATGGCCCAAAGTACCGCAAACAGTTTGGAACAGTCATCCGTAGAGTTGTTCCCCACTGCACGAAGCGACCTCTAAAAATTCGTTGCCCCTCCAGTCTCCACCCAAGGAATACCAATCTCCATCAAAACATGCGCCAACGTCATGCACTTGAAGAACAGATGTTCCGAGTCCTCAATCTGGCCCTCGCACCTGTCGCATTGCATGTCTTCCAAGCCGAATAGTCGCCCCCTCCTTGCATTGTTGCACACGCGTTCCCTTCTCATGCACCAAAGAAAGATCTGACTCTACACAGAATCTTAGCCGCCCAAACCACCTTCATGTTCTGTCATAGCTCTACATCATGTACCTATGTCACTCTCCTCAATTCCTCGTAAGCTTTCTTGGTTGAGAATCTCGCAGTTTCACACTCAAAATGATCTGCAGTCTGAGCGAAGTCTCCTGACGCCAAAATTTCTGCTTGCAATCTCACGAAATCCTCCAAACGTCGGTCCTAACGATCTGACATAAAGAGACCAACGACCACACTCCCGATTCCGCCACTGACCAAAGGGGATTCTCCTTCGACACAGCCAAAGAAAACGATCTCAGAAATCTTCCATCAAGTGCTCCCTCGCCCGTCCAATCATTACGCCAAAATATGAACACGTGGCCATCCCCCACCTTCAGGCGGAGCCGAGGAGCGAGCGCAGGTAACACCTCACGTATTCCAACCCACAGTGGTGATTCGAACCGCACCCTCTTAGCCACCAACTCGTCCCTAACGCCATAGATTTTCCTTACCAGTTTGGTTGACATCGACGATGACGAACCCTAGATCTGGATCACCCATTTAGACAGCAGAGCCTTGTTCATGCATTCCACATCACGTATCCCCAAGCCTCCATCACTACGCCCTTTCGTCATGTCTGTCCATCTCACCGGATGTAAGCCGGACCTTTGTTGCTTCCCATCTGACCAGAAAAGCCTTCTCATCAGTGATTCAATCTTATTCCTAACCCCAACCGGCATCAATCGCGTGGAGTAGAAGAAGATGGGAATGGCCGAGAGAACAAGTTTAAGGAGAATTAATTTGTCCCCCTAGACAGCATAATTGCCTTCCACCCTACCGGTCTATGTTTCATTCTTTGCACTACACTGCCCCAATTAGACTTTTTTAGCTTCCCAACCACCAATGACAGCCCCAAGTATGAGATAGGTAAGTCCCCCAAAGGGCGTTCTACCAGCTCTGCAACTTTGGCGCGTTCTACGTCATCCATCCCAAATGTGATAGCCACCAACTTGTGTTTATTAATCACTAGGCCTCAGAGACTGCTGAATATTTCCACCAACTGAACCGCATTGCTATACTGCTCTACCGAGCCTCCAAGGAATAGGATAGTATCATCTACATATTGAAGCAAGGGGATAGATAGATATGTCCTCGGACGAAAACCTTTACACAAACCAGCTTCCACTGCACGCTAGAAAAGAATCGCCAGTACGTCAGCCACTAGTACAAAGAGCATCGGAGCCAAAGGACAACCATGTCGGATGCCACGATGTGGTTGGAAAAAACCACCCTCTGGCTTGCTATTCACCAGGACCAAGTAGGAGGAGGTAGTGACACACCTCTTCATCCACCAAATCCAAACTTCAAGAAAGCCTCTCCATCTCAGGGACGCCCACAAGAAAGTCCAATCCACACAGTCATACGCTTTGACATAATCAATCTACCAAAGCACTCCCTTCTTCCTCGACCGCTTCCATTCATGGCAAATCCTTAACGCCATCACCAAATCATCCGCCATCTGATGCCCTGGAATGAAAGTCGACTGGCCCTGAAGAACCACCGAATCCAAAACTGCTTTCAATCTGTTCGCCAAGATCTTAACCACAATAAGATAGATTGCATTAAAGCAATCGACCCAAAGTCCTCAATCTTCACCGGGATCTTCTTGGGAAGTAGAAACAGAAGCAATTTGTTGATCTTTTTCGAAGCCTCTATTCCCTTCCCTGAACTCATTGACCATGTCCATAACTTCTCCCTACAATACTTCCCAAAACTCTATGTAGAACAGAACCGGGAAACTGTCTGGGCCAGGTGCCCCATCCGCGTTAAGCCCCCAGACTGCAATATTCACCTCCTCTTCGATGAAAGGAGCCAACAAACCCTCCGCCAACTACCAAGATGCGCCTCATGTAGAAAGTTTCTTCTCCTCCTCCTTAAGGCCATAATATGAAAAAACCTCGTATTGGCGTCACCTTCCCACAACCACCTTTGTCTAGACCTCTGCCTCCATTCGACCTCTTCCTTTCGATACTCCAGCAGCAACTCCTCGAGAAGGTTCAACCTCTCAGCCAGCTCGTCCTAGTCCAGACCCCTCTCATCATCAAGTTCATCTAGCCGACTCACCATGGCCTGAGCCTCCCTCCTCCTAATTTTGCACCTCATTCTTACCTCCCTCCCGAACTTAGTAAAAAATGATCTGAGCAACAATAGCTTTTGCGAGAACCGAACCACCGCCGAACCTTCTGGGACCAGCTTCTCCATCGCGCAGCAACCTCTTCCTGAAACCCCTCCTCCAAGAGCCAGCTCCTCTCACAGCGAAAGAAGAATCTGCCTCTCCCATCTTCGTCGGACGACCAAAGTATTGGCAGGGAAACGCCTCAGCACCCTCAGTCGACAAGAGGAATCTGTCCAACCTTGATCTCGCTCTCGTATTATGCCAAGTATATGAACAACCAGCATCATCAACAATTGGCAGGCCCAACGAATGGACCACACTCCGGAAGTCCTTAGAGCCATGGTCCATGCCCCCACCTCGTTGCGGACGATCATTGGGAAGTAAAGTCAGGTTCAAGTCACACTCAATGATCCAAATTTCAGTCGCTCTTGACAAATCCAAGTGTTCAAGCTCCGCAGCCAAAGGGCCCCTCTCGTTGCCCGTCGGACCATACACATTCGTGACCATGAAATAGCAACCATCATGTCGCCTTCTCAGACTCAGGGTTAAACAAGAAGGGGAATTCGAAACTGCCAACTGCTCGAAATCACCTTTCTTCCAGCCAGTCAATAACCCACCAGAAGCCCCCTGAGCCTCCAATTCTGCTAGATCGAAATAGTCGCTACCGTCCAGTCCTTGCCTGACACCATCCATCCCCTCGACAGCTTCGTTTCTTGTAGAAGAAATATATCTGTCGCAACCTCCATTATCAGATTTCTGACCCCTTGCCGCTTTTCGGGGCGACCCAATCCCCTTACATCCCACGAGAGGAGCTTCATTTAGGAAAACATACGCTCCTCTTCATAAGCGAGACCAACCCCAAGCGCTCAGCCACTCCCCTATCCAAGATGTTGAAGCAGTTCTGTTGACCAGGAACAATCGCGGAACACGACCTCATTTGTTGCGGGGAGCCATCGTGGTTGGTCGCAGCGAGCAGGGTTGCCCTCCTTTTTCTTACTAACATGAGACTTGCCTTCCTAGCGTAGCAAGACCCAAAGCGGGGTTCCCCCTTCCCAGGGCTCAAAAATCCCACCTATCCTCCTACGCCTACCATTGAAGGGCTCCTCAATGGCCCCTCTCCCACCCCTTCTTGTAAAAGAACCTCCACTCTATGTTGTGTTGGGCGCCTCCCTGGAGGGACCACTGCTGCTGCCTCCACAACCGGGACATCTGAAACCACGGGAGGGTCTCCTGCGTTTGTACCCAGTGCCTCTCGGTTCTCAACCTCTGCCCTGACGACTGAAGACAAGGGCACGCAGGCCGCTCCATCGCCATTCCGCCCAGGACCCCTTTGCAGAGGTCCCTCGGCTCCTCTAAACACGAACAACCCATTCGGGTTGGTAGATCGGATCTTCACAAGCGAGCGCGAACAAGGGCACGCGAAACCAGGTCGGTAGATCGGATCTTCACAAGCGAGCGCGGACAAGGGCACGCGGACAAGGGCACGCGAAACCGGGTCGGTAGATCGGATCTTCACAAGCGAGCGCGAACAAGTCGAGTCCAGAGGCTGAACCCTCGAGTGATCACTTCTCAGGATACCTTTCAGGAAACCCTTTGAAAACAACAGTCATATATCGCCGATATGATGAATGGATATGCACCATGACATCATTTTCCCATGCCTCTTGATACTGATATATCTGCGATATATCGCCGATATATCACGATGTGACCTTCTATAATCCCATCTTTTCCCAAATCCCCCTAGACTGAGAGGGTTCGTGTGGACTCTGAATTCATCTGATATGTACAAGAGAGTAAAAAAATACTACCATGTTTTCACATTTAACCATTTCATATAATTTACGAAAGTTGACCAATAAGGCATAAGAAAATTAGCATCACATGAATTTCTTTTTCTTTCTCTCCTGCCCACTACTTCTTTCAGGTAAGCAATCTCAATAATGCCAAGAACAGAAAAGGAATTAATTACGCCAAAATTACTCAATTGTTCAAGACAGGTCCATCTTAACCCTTAACATTTAGGAGGCCTTAAGATATAATTAGGTAACAACCAGCCAAGAGGATTCAGACTTTCCTTCAATAGGCCTCTATCATGTAGATAAATTTATGTTCAATGCTTGTTGCGTGTGGATTTAAACAGATCAGCTTCGATAGGCTTCAAGTTCTTTCCATCAACCCTTAATTAAGAGTTTTCATCAAAATTTGAAGGCGACCCATCTATCAGAAACTTTTCGAGCTTTGGGAATTGCCAGAGAAAACTCACTAAACAAAAAAATATCATCGTGCAAGAGAAAAGATACAACTGTTAATGGCAATAGCTACCTGTGTGAAATACTACCTGTCCAGTGTCAAATAAATTGCAGACATAAATCCCAAAATCCCTCTGAAGCCACAAAATGTCACGATCCGCACCATGCATGACCTAATAAAGAGAGATAAAACTAATATCCACCACAAAGATGTGATGAACAAGATAACAGATGCTGTAAAATTCTTACCTTTCTCTTGGATGGATCTTTGAAGACTTCTCTGAGATGAGGGCCAATATGAATTCGCAATTTCAATGTATCTACCACAAAATCTTCAGTTCTGGTAGAAATTTGCATTAGGCAAGTTAAACCTTGAAAGGATCTGTATTGATTATGCTCCAAGTCTACCTGAAGAGTAACAAACAAAAAGTTCGCCCATGAATAATTAGCCGTGCATGGATATATGAAGCTGGACAAAACACACAAACACAAAGACACACACAAACACACGTGCACGTGCACACAGACACATACATATATATACACACATGCGCTTTCTTTCAACAAGAAAAAAACACATGTATACATGCATATAAGTTATATAACATATTAAATACATGTGCGCCTATGTGTGTCTATGCCTCCAAGAAGCAAAGAGGAAATGAGAAGAAATAGAGAGAACAAACAGTTTTTGGAATATCAAGGATACTTCAAGGAAAAAGGATTCCCTTGACCAAAAGAAAAAGAATTGAGCTGATATTGATACACAACTAATAGACCAACTTTCAGAGAAAATGCAATTATCTTGTAGTCTAGCGTATATTATTGCATAAACCTCTTGAGGCTATACTTGAAAGGCAAAATGGATGATCAATCAATCCATGGATTGATCTGATATTAAATTAAATAACCTATAGACTAAAGCATTATGAAGATTGATCAACTAAAGAAATTCACAATCCATTATTTTTCAACATTAACTGTGGAAATATAAAATGGAATATGTGGAAGAAACAAGAATGAAAACATAGACTAAACAATGTGGGATTAAACAAGAGATGTGGGGCTCTTGATATAGAGCAACCAACATAATCAACACACGCCACTCAACAATGTGTGCCTAACCAACATAACCAGCACTTTTTTTTATAAACAGCACACGCCCATTGATGCAATTCTCTCATCACACCATCCCATATTGTTTTCTACTTTCTAACTCATTCCTAAGTGCTCGCCATTTTTAGCCATCGTGTTCCAACCAGAAACACAGCCAGTCCAATAAATATGTAGGTTCTACCATATAATTATCTATATTTAGATCTACCCCTATACAAATATTTAAAGATATCAAAAGTGTGAGATATGAGATGAGATCAAGATGGTAGATGGAGCATGGAGGAGGACAGTCGAAGCACACAGAACGGCGAGCGGGATGGAGGGTGATGAGAGTTTGGAGAAAGATGGTGACAGCATGAAGGAGGACAGTGAGAGAACCCAAACGGCAGGATGAAGGGTGGTAAGAATGAGTACAGGTTTAAAGACAACATGGAGGATGTATATATAGATGATGGAGAGAGACAAGGCAACACACTCGAGCAAAGGCACAAAAAGCAAACACAAGCAAAGAAGAGAGGCTGAAGGCTGAGGAGGCGTGAGACCAGAAAGTTGCAGCGAAAGGACATGGAACATCAGCACGACAAACCTGGATGATACGTCAAAAGAGGAGACCCAAATGGTCTCATATATAAAAAGAAGATGATGCAGCCCGATGCTACGTGATCACTTTCTTTTAGTCGAACATTTGTTTTATTTATTCTTATTTATTTATGTAAAAGGCTCATTATACAAGGCCTTATCATCTTTTCTTTTCTGTTTTTTCTTTTCTATTTATAGTAAGGTTGTTGCTTGTTTGGGGGATTTGGCCTCTATAAAGGCACCCCATTAGCTAGGGTTGGAGGGAAGTTTTTGAATGAAATTATTTTTCCGTCACTTGTTCTCTTTCTCTCACCCTCTCTCTCTCTCCTCCTCTCGTTTCCGCAGCCTCCCTTCCCATTTCCCCCGTGTTTCTTTTCCCTCCCCCGAACCCTAATCTTCCTACCGCCGCCTCCCTCCCATTCCCACACCCCTCTCACACCGCCAGCCATCTCCCCCCCCCTCTCTCCCCGTCTCTCCCTTCACAGGCCGCAACCCCCCCTGCACGCCACTCCTCGCACCGCCACCTTCCCATCCACCGCCACCCTCCCTCGCCCCATCACAGACCCGCCCCTCCCGCGCGCGAACCTTCGCGTCTCCGCCTTCATACCTCCCCTGCGACCACCCAGCCGCCTCTGCCTCCGCCCCTCAGCCGTCCAACGGCCTGCCAGGTCGCCGCCAACTCGTCGCCCCTCCTTTTCCCGGACGCCGGCCCTCAAGTGTTGCCGTAGGTGCCCAGTCAATGTTCCCATCGATGACCAGGTCTGAAGCTTGCATACTCCCCTCGCCGGTTGTGGTATGAGCGGCATTTCTACCAATTATTCTGCCGCATAATAGTAGTTTCGTGGACTGTTGTGTTGCTGCTTGGTTTGGTGACGTATTGAGATCAATATTTACCGCAGAATCGTTATATCTTTCCTGAAAATCCTTTATCTACTAGGAATGCCCTAAATTTGTGATAAGATTGTGTTGTACGTAGAGTATCACGTGATCTTTTGTTGCTGAAATTTATTGGTGTCAAGTTTTTCTCAAGGGTCATAACATTTCCATTGTTTTACCTACCCAGTTAGACAAATCGTCTGCATCACATCGTATTTCCGTTCGTATTGCATATAGTTTGCATCAATTTGGTATCAGAGCATATCGATCCGTTCCATTTCTTTTATTGCATTAAAAAAGAAAAAAATTATAAAAGGAAAGAGAGAGAAGAGAGAGAGAGAGAAGAGGAAGAAGAAGAAGGTCTAGGATTCCCATGGCTGAAAAGGCAAATACCTCTAAACCCGTCCACACCCCCCACACTGAGTTATCATTAGAAGCCTTGTCTGTCCAACTGGCGCACATATACGATCAACTAAGCGGACAAATTGCCGCAGTGGATGGACGAGTTACCGTCGCACACGGACAAATTGCCACCTTACATAGTCGCATGTTAGGGAAAGATCATAATGACGAGACACCCAACAGGGGTCGGCGTACTAGTCGAAGGTGACACTCTCGGAGTAACACCTCCCGAGACTCTAGTTCTTCTACCTCCGACGGACATGTTAGCGACTATCTTTCACAAGAGAGCGAGGATGAAGGATTAAGAGATGAAACTCCTTTCATTTCAAAGACCCAAGAGCCACACACCCCAGGATATACGACACAACCCCCTAGTGGCACTCAATTCCCGTCACGGCATGGCCCAAGACCCGATGACGGATGGGATCGAGGCATCCGCCTTGATGTCCCAGAATTTGACGGAGGATGAGACCCTGATGTCTTTTTGGATTGGCTCCAAGCCGTCGAACACTTCTTTGTATGGAAGACTATGCCTAGCGAACAAAAAGTTCAATTTGTCCCAATCAAACTAAAGGGACATGCTCTGCTATGGTGGGACCGTTTGCAATCTGAATGCAAACGAAAAGGTAAGATCCGCAGTTGGAGCAAGATGAAGGGCCAAACTGAAAACCAACTTCGTGCCTGAAGATTACAAACGAGATCTATACGCGCGACTGCAATCATGGAAACAAGGCACCATGAGCGTGAGGGAATACACTAAAGGGTTCCAATCCCTCATTTCATCGCAACCGACTGCAGGAGACTCCTGTCCAGGAAGTCACCCGCTATATGCAAGGACTCCGCCAAGTTATCCAGGATGAACTCTACCTCCACAACTGTCGAGACGTCGACGAAGCTTACAAGCAGGTAGAACGGGCTGAGACTAAGCTTGCTAAGGCCCAGACAAGGAGGATGTCTTATTCTGTGAACTCCCGTCCCACGCACCAGTACCCGGATGGCGACCTCCAAACCGCTAGTTTCCCCATCGATTGTTACGGGTAAATCCCAAGCCAAACCATCAATTCTTGCCGTCGCCCGACCATCTACTGGAAACCCCGGACCAGGCATCTTGGGGAGTCGACCTATTGTAGGACCTGATACTTATTTCCGATGTTATCAAAAGGGACATCGTGCGGCAGAGTGTCCAAACCCTAAGGCTAGGCCCGCCCATTTATGCACCGTCGAAGACCCTGAAGACCCTGATCCTGACCAACAGGAACCACATGAAGAGGATCAGACCGCTTTGATTGTTGTCGCCACGGAAGCTGATGACTATGAGCTTCTGGGAGTGGATGGAGATGTATCCGGACCTTTCCTGGTAATTGAACATGAGGACTTTATCGCTCCTGACAGCGCACCCACAAACATCTTGCTTACACCCGTTGTCAACGACGCTGATAGTTGG
This sequence comes from Ottelia alismoides, assembly GCA_037367405.1. Taxonomy (NCBI): domain Eukaryota; kingdom Viridiplantae; phylum Streptophyta; class Magnoliopsida; order Alismatales; family Hydrocharitaceae; genus Ottelia; species Ottelia alismoides. The sequence continues at coordinate 251,301 of JAZKJV010005693.1, forward strand.
CTGCGACGCAGCATATTCCGAACCACCTGCACCTCAGGAGGACGTCGTTGCTTCTTGATCATTGATGGAGGAAGCGTTGAGAACTTTGTGTCTCAAGAAATGGTCGATAAGTTGGGTTTATCAACTCAACCACTCGAGAAACCTTACAGTGTGACCTGGTTTCGAGGTGGCACTCAACTTCCGATCCACCGTCAGAGTCACGTTAGCTTCTCGATTGGGCCTTCATATAAAGACGAGGTGTGGGGCCATGTAGCCCCTATGGATGTATGTCATGTACTACTTGAGAGACCTTGGCAGTTCGATCGAGACACTGAACACAGAGGAAAAATGAACACTTACTCATTTTTCATAGACAAGGTGCGTGTGACCCTCAGACCACAACGCGAAGCCCTTAGCCCTCGACAGGTGGCGTCACTTCGATCCGCGATCACGCAATCTGGTAAAAGTCCACCACCGTCAAAGCCAACGACTTCTGGTCATGTATTGTTAGTGGAGGCTCAGGCATTCCAACGTGAAGTTCAGGGGAGCTCCACCATTTGCGCATTGATGTGACGCGAAGTGAGTGAACAAGAGACCACCATACTCGAAGCTCCATCCGAAGTACAAGCCATCATCCAGGAGTTTGCTGACATTATGCCGGAAGAGTTGCCTGAAGGATTACCTCCGTTACAAGACATTCAACACCAACATTGACCTAGTTCCCGTAGCAAGCCTACCACATTTGCCACATTATCGGATGAGCCCAAGGGAGCACGAAGAAATGAACAAACAGGTCACCGATCTTCTACGTCGTGGGTATGTTCGAGAGAGTATGAGCCCCGTGGCGGTTCCTGCTCTACTTACCCCTGAAAAAGGATGACACGTGGAGGATGTGCGTGGATAGTCGTGCTATCAACAGGATAACGATCAAGTATCGTTTTCCGATTCCGCGCCTTGATGACATGCTCGATATGCTATCGAGTGCCAAATTGTTTTCCAAAATGGATCTTCGCAGTGGGTGCCATCAGATTCGCCTCCGACCTGGAGACGAGTGGAAGACTGCTTTTAAGACCAAAGAGGGCCTTTATGAATGGACAGTAATGCCCTTAGGCATGTCTAATGCTCCCAGCACTTCCATGCGAACCATGAATCATGTATTACGGCCCTTCATTGGTAAATTTGTGGTTATATACTTCGATGACATTTTGATCTACAGCCTGACCAAAGACGACCACTTAGCCCACTTGCGACAAGTCTTGAAAACTTTAAGGGCCCAACAATTGTTTGTCCACCTTAAGAAATGCTCCTTCATGTCAGACACGTTCCTCTTCTTGGGGGTACATTGTCACTGCCGACGACTTAAAGTTGACCCCTCCAAGATTCAAGCCATTCAGAGCTGGCCCGTGCCCAAAACCCTCACTGAGATTCGCAGTTTCTTGGGATTGGCATCCTTCTATCGACGTTTCATCCGAAACTTTAGTAATTGTGCGGCCCCGCTAGTCGAGTGCACACGAAAAGGTGCACCCACCTGGACTCCTGAAGCAGAAACCAGCTTTCAAAAGCTAAAACATCAGTTGACTAATGCCCCCGTCTTGGCACTTCCTGACTTCTCCAAGGTTTTCATAGTTGACTGCGATGCCTCACATATTGGGATTGGTGTCGTCCTGAGTCAGGAAGGACGACATGTGGCATTCTACAGTGAGAAGTTGAACGAAGCTCGATCACGGTACTCCACTTATGATGTCGAATTCTATGTCGTGGTGCAAGCTCTCAAGCATTGGAGGCATTATCTAATCCAGTGCGAATTTGTCCTTAACTCTGATCATGAAGCCTTAAGATACCTGAACTCACAGAAAACCCTTAACAAGCGTCATGCAAAATGGGTTAGTTTCCTCCAAGAATACGCGTTCCATCTCAAGCACAAGACGGGAATCCTGAATCGCGTGGCCGACGCGTTGAGCAGACGAGCACATGTCCTGACCACAATGACCGTTAGCACAACGGGGTTTGACGCACTCAAGGAGCTCTACCCCACTGACCCTGACTTCGGACAAGCTTATGCAGAGTGTGTTGACACTGGACAGGATCCGACAGCCACTTATGTCCTTCATGAGGATTCCTGTACAAAGCCCACCGACTGTGCATTCCTGCCACTTCCCTGCGAGAGAATCTAATTTCAGAACTGCATAACGATGGCTTAGCTGGACACTTTGGAAGGGACAAGACCTTGACCCTTCTCCAAGAGCGATTTTATTGGTCGTAATTGCAAAAGGATGTTACGAAGTTTGTACAAATGCCAAACATGTCAGAGATTCAAAGGCCATAGGCACAACACTGGGTTGTATACACCTCTGTCGATTCCTCTGCGACCCTGGGAAGACATCACTATGGATTTTGTGCTAGGCTTACCCCTCACAATACGGAAAGTTGACTCTATTTGTGTGGTTGTGGATAAATTTTCTAAAATGGCACACTTCATTGCATGTAAAAAAACCTCATATGCATCTCATGTTGCTGATTTGTTTTTCGTGATGTTGTTCAATTGCACGGTGTTCCTCGTTCTTTCACTTCGGATCGTGATACCAGGTTTTTGAGTCATTTTAGGCGCATGCTTTGGTCTCGTCTTGGTACTCGTTTGCAATACAGCACTGCTTATCATCCACAAACAGATGGGCAAACCGAAGTAGTTAATAGATCGTTAGGGAATTTATTGCGATGTCTTGCAGGGGACTCTCCGTTCAAATGGGATCTAATTCTTCCCCAAGCCGAATTCGCGTATAACAGTTCCACTAATAGGTCCATCGGAAAATCGCCATTTGAGAGTGTGTACGGCTTTCCACTTACCCAATTTCTCGACCTTACACCCACAACCATGCAAGGTAGGAGTAGTGCAGCCGCTGGAGGACCTGGTCAAACACCTAACCCATATCCATACCGAAATCCGAGCCAAACTCCAAACCATAACCCAGAAATACCAAGCCCAAGCCAACCTCCATCGTAGACAGAGCGAGTTCAGAGTTGGAGAATTAGCGATGGTCCGCCCTAAAAAAAGAGAGGATTCCTTTGAGAGTCCACCAAAAATTGAGTGTCCGAAAGATTGGTCCATTCCGAATTCTCAAGAAGATTGGGTCGAATGCTTACTTACTTGATCTACCGCCAGATGTCCAGACATTGCCAGTCTTTAATGTTTCAGATCTCTTCTTATATCACAGAGATGAGCAAACAGATGCAACCACGCCAGTAGTTCCCGTTGATGATACGTGCCAACCACCGGCCGCGACTGATGCCGATCAGATTGAAGATATTGCCAACATCCAAGATATGACGACTAGACGTGGTCTCTTCCATCGCTATCTAGTCAAATGGAAGGGACGACCTCTGACAGATTGCACCTGGATTGACGAGGATGAACTTCAACAACTCCACCCTGATATATTCCAGAACTACCACGATGCCATCTCGACAGAGCGAGATTCTTCTTAGCAGGGGGGAGTTGATGCAGCCTGATGCTACGTGATCACTTTCTTTTAGTCGAAGATTTGTTTTATTTATTCTTATTTATTTATGTAAAAGGCTCATTATACAAGGCCTTATCATCTTTTCTTTTCTATTTTTTCTTTTCTATGTATAGTAAGGTTGTTGCTTGTTTGGGGGGATTTGGCCTCTATAAAGGCACCCCATTAGCTAGGGTTGGAGGGAAGTTTTTGAATGAAATTATTTTTCCCTCAATTATCTCTTCTCTTTCTCTCACCTCTCTCTCTCCTCCTCTCGTTTCCGCATCATCCCTTCCCCTTTCCCTCGTGTTTCTTTTCCCTCCCCTGAACCCTAATCTTCCTACCGCCGCCTCCCTCCCATTCCCACACCCCTCTTACGCCGCCAGCCATCTCCCCCTCTTCTCTCCCCGTCTCTCCCTTCACAGGCCGCAACCCCCCCTGCACGCCACTCCTCGCGCCGCCACCTTCCCATCCATCGCCACCCTCCCTCGCCCTCACCCCATCACAGGCCTGCCCCTCCCGCGCGCGAACCTTCGCGTCTCCACCTCCATACCTCCCATGCGACCACCCAGCCGCCTCTACCTCCGCCCCTCAGCCGTCCAACGACCTGCCAGGTCGCCGCCAACTCGTTGCCCTCCTTTTCCCCGGACGTCGGCCCTCAAGTGCTGTCGTATGTGCCCAGTCACTGTTCCCATCGATGACCAGGTATGAAGCTTGCATACTCCCCTCGCCGGTTGTGGTATGAGCGCCATTTCTACCAATTATTCTACCGCATAATAGTAGTTTCGTGGACTGTTGTGTTGCTGCTTGGTTTGGTGACGTATTGAGATCAATATTTATCGTAGAATCGTTATATTTTTCCTGAAAATCCTTTATCTACTAGGAATGCCCTAAATTTGTGATAAGATTGTGTTGTACGTAGAGCATCACGTAATCTTTTGTTGCTGAAATTAATTGGTGTCAAGTTTTTCTCAAGGGTCATAACATTTCCATTGTTTTACCTACCCAGCTAGACAAATCGCATGTATCACATCGTATTTCCGTTCGTATTGCATATAGTTTGCATCAGAAGACCTCTGAAGAAGACAGAATAAGCTTTGGAATTGACACAATCATGGACTGCATTTAGGTAGCCATGAACACCGGGTTGATGCATGTTGAGACCCCAATTAAGGTGTTTCACGTGTATAGTGTTGGCTACCGTTCTAAGTCGTGCCAGCATCGCTTGGCTTTGAAGATGAGAAGCATCATCGATGAAACTACAAGGACTTGATCCCATGCAAACCCATAAACTGGTGTCTCGTGGCAAAGGAGGTCATGTATGGTAAAGACCTCCTCTGATGTGACTTATCCGCTGAATTCTGTGTACTCGCAGGACTGGAGAAAAGTCCTACCCAGATGAACAATATTCTCTATGTTGAGATATTTATATCTCACCGTATTATATTTATATTTTATGTTTTGTTTGGGTATCACTTATGTAATTAACCCATGGCTCTTCTCCTATATAAGAGAGCCATGGGATCTCTTTTAATATATGAATCATTTTTCTTTCAACATGGTATCAGAGCAACGGTCCTAGACCGGGGTTCCGGTATCCCACCCCCAAAACCCTAACCCTACACCCGTCGTCCCCCCTTCTCTCTCGGTGCCGCCCACCAGCCCCTCCGATGCACACATCAGCACTTCGGTGCCACCCCCAGCCCCTCAGCGCTCATGAAGCCTCCAGGGGACCCCCGCCCCCCTTCCCAGTGCAGCAGCGGCAACCCCCCCCCCCTGCCGCTAAGGGTTGCGCAGCCCACTGGGGCTTCTCCACGCGCCGCCGTAAGCACCAGGCGCAGCCCGACGATTCCAGCATTCAGTCCAGACTACAGTAGCGCACACTAGGGCATTTTTCTTGGGCCGGAGACCTCGCGTGTGACGTAGGGATGGTTGTACGAGTCTACACATACAACCTACCCTTCCTATGATTCTGTAGACAACCTTATGTGAATTAATCCCTCAGTCGTTCCGAGCTTTTGGCTCTTTCTCTACCATGTCAGAGAACAAGGGTGACATTTTCTCCTCGTATGGTACCTTCAAAGGCCCGACTCCTATAGTGAAGATGGATGGGACCAACTATGAGCTTTGGTCCATGCAGTTTCGTGCCCTTATGCAGTGCCACAATAAAAAGCACATTCTGACTGATTCCGAGCCGGCGGACAAGACTGGGGTGAATGCACCGTGGAAACAAGATGAAGCCTACGCGCGTATATGGCTCTCTGGGACTGACAACGAAGAATGCTAATGATATTGTGAATCAACCAACTGCAAAGGCTATGTAGGACATACTGGCGGACACATATGGGCAGTCGAAAATGAAAGCAAGATTCTTCAATTGCAGTTCGACATTTTCTCGACCAAACAGAATGGTCGACCGCTCCATGCACATTTCTCTCAACTACGGTGCATGTTTGAGCGTTTACACAGCTTCATGCCTATTACTACCAGCGTGGAACAACAACAGGCGTATCGGAATGCCACTATGACTGGAGTTTTCCTATCATCCCTTGACTCGGAGTACGATGATGCCCGTACTCAACTTCTGAACTAGCGAGACCATACCACCAATGGAGGAGGTCTACAAGCGGCTGAGCAGTATTACTACCACACCTACATCCACGTCGCAACCAACGTCCTCGGCTATGGCTGCTTCTCGTGGACGAGGCAGTGCGTCCCAGTTCCGTGGTCGTGGACCTCGTGGTAGAGGTGGAGGCCGTCAGCGTGGTCCATGTTCTTATTGCCGTCGTCTATGCCACTCAGAGGAGACATGCTTTCACAAGCATGGCTTCCCGGCGTCTGCACGTGTTGCTGAGCAGACTGACTCTTCACCTGCAACCACTACTGATGCGTGTTTTGATGATCTTGTATAGAGACTTCGAGAAATGGTGACCACTCATGTGACTCAGACTGCAGGACCATCAGATGCAGCGCCACCGCCAAAGCAATGCCCAATTCATCAGGTATTTCATATGCGCTTACCAATAGCAGCAGTTCCGATGTAACAGATTGGATTATGGATTCTGGAGCATCTCATCACATGTGTGGAGATCGGACACAGTTTTCCTCGTACAGGACTATTCCTCCTGGGCGATCCGTGATCATAGCCAATGGTGTTCGGCTACCCATTATTGGCCAGGGGTAGATTGTTTTAGTCCCTTCTATACGTCTTCAGAATGTTTTACATGCTCCAGACTTTCAAATGAATCTTTTATCTATTAGTCAGATTGCAAAAGATTTACATTGTCATGCCATTTTTGACATCTCTTCTCTTATGTTTCAGGACATACTAACTGGCAGGATGATTATTCATGGTCGTGAGCAGAGAGGATTGTACAAACTTGCAGTTCCATCATGTGTTGGGGTGGCTTCTATTCCCTTTGGATCTGTCTCGCCTTTTCTGTGGCATCTTCGCTTTAGCCACCTTCCTCTTCAGAAGATGATACGTGTTCTCCCGCAAATATCTACTCGTACTACTTTGGACTGTGAAGCTTGCCAGCTTGGGAAACACCATCGCTCCTCCTTTCTGAGTCGTCCCAATCGTAATAGTAGTTCGTCCTTTGAGTTGATTCATTTTGACATTTGGGGTCCACTTCGTGTTCCTGATAATCAGGGGCATAGATTTTATATTGTTGCTGTGGATGATTGTTCTAAACTTTCTTGGGTTTTCTTGCTTAAACATAAGTCTGAAGCAGGGTGCTATAATTAAGACCTTTCTTATTGAGATTAATAACATCTTTTCTGCTAAAGTCAAATACATTCGTACCGACAATGCTTTGGAATTTTCTACTCTTCATTTGGCAGAATTTCTCCAGTCTCTGGGTATAGTTCATCAGACTTCATGCACTTATACATCACAGCAAAATGGGGTTGCAAAACGCAAACATCGTCACCTCTTAGACATCACGAGTACCTTGTTGATTCACAGTAGTACACCTCATTCATTCTGGGGGGATGCGGTCCTAATCGCCTGTTACTTGGTAAATCGCATGCCATCCACTATTCTTGGAGAGAAGAGTCCCTTCTCGATTGCGTTTCCCGAAAAGGAACTCTTCACGTTTACACCTCGTGTTTTTGGATCGGCGGCTTTTGTCCATGACTTTACTCCTGGTCGTGACAAGCTCTCACCTAGAGCTGTCAAATGTAATCTTTGTTGGTTATTCTCGTACCCAAAAAGGATATAGATGTCTTGATCCTGTTGGGAAAAAATACTATGTGAGCGATGATGTTACATTTTTCGAATCTATTATGTATTTCTCTCCTACAGGTGACATGTTGTCTAATACTGGATCCAGAGAGGATGTTGTGGTTCCTCCACCTACATCTGCTCCGTGTGATGTACCTCGGTCTCCAACACCTCCACCACCACCCCCATCGCCACCTCCACCTCCTCCCAAAGAACCTACATTCTTACCTCGTGTTTATACTCGCAGGTCTTCTACTCGCCCCTCTGCTCATGCGCCTACCACATCATCTGCCATGCCTCAGGTATGTCAGGAACATATTATTTCTACTGATGGCACTGGAGATTTGAATAATGAACATGAAGAGTTAATTCCAGAGGATTGTGAAGCTGATGACCTGGAGATACTGATTGCTCTAAGGAAACCTTGTTGCCAATGTGGCACTTATCCAATGGCTGCACGTGTTTCCTTGGATCATCTTTCAGAGGACTACAAGAAGTTTATAGTGGGATTATCTGTTGTTACTATCCCACAGACGTATCAGGAGGCACTCCAGGATAGTAGGTGGCGCCTTGCTATGGAAGAAGAGATGGCAGCTCTGCGATCACGTGGCACATGGAGCATTGTCTCACCTCCACCAGGAGAATTTAATTTTAGGCTGCAAATGGATATTCACGGTCAAGCAAAGGGCCGATGGCAGTGATGACCGATTCAAAGCAAGGCTTGTGGCTCGGGGGTTCACCCAAACCTATGGGGTGGATTATCAGGACACCTTCTCTCCAGTAGCAAGACATTCAACACTACACATTCTGTTATATGTTGCCGTTTCCAGGGACTGGCCTCTGTATCAACTTGATGTCAAGAATGCCTTTCTCTATGGGGACCATTAGGGAGGAAGTATATATGCAACAGCCACCAGGTTTTGCTACTGAGGGGGAGTCTCAAATGGTGTGCCGACTTCACAAGGCGATTTATGGCTGAAGCAGAGTCCGAGAGCTTGGTATCAAAAGCTATCGGAGTTGATAGAGCAAAAGGGGTTTGTACGGTCTACTGCGGACCACTCACTGTTTGTACAGAGGACACCTAGATGTACCGTGGCTATTATTGTTTATGTGGATGACATTGTCATTACAGGAGATGATTGTTGATTCCCGTTGGACCAAAAGAACCTTTTCATCAGAGACTCAATTTTTTTCTAACTCCCGCTGGCATCAGTCTAGTGGAGAAGAAGATAGGTATAGCTGACAGGACGTGCTTAAGTAGAATCAGCTTCCCCCATGAGATAGAGTGACCGCCTTCCATCCCACCAGCCTCTGTTCCATCCTCAGCACCAACTCATCCCAATCCGCCCTCCTTAGTTTCCCAGCGACTAGCGGTAAGCCCAAGTAGCGAATCAGTAGGCTTCCCACCGAGCACTCGGTTAACTCCGCCAAGCAAGTTCTGTCCACCTCATTCATCCCAAACGCAACGACCGTCGACTTAGACTTGTTAATAACCAGGCCTGAAAGCATGCCAAAGATGTTTGTAAGTTGTACTGCATTAGCATTCTGCTCATCGGTACCCCCCAGGAAGAGAATCATATCATCTGCATACTGGAGCAGAGGGATGGAGATGTCCTCCCGACGGAATCCCTCACACCAGCCAGCCGCATTCGCTTGTTTGAGAAGGATGCGCCGTGCATCCGCCATGATGACAAACAACATAAGGGCCAACGGACAGCCCTGCCTCACCCCCCGATGCGGCTGAAAGAAGCCACCCTCCGGTTTGCCATTCACCAGGATAGCAAAAGAGGAGGTGGTGACACATCTCTTCATCCAAGCCACCCAATGCTCTGAGAACCCTCTCCTCCGCAGAGATATCCATAAGAACAATCAACGGAGTCATACGCCTTTGCATAATCGATTTTCCATAAGGCCCTCTCGTTTTCGAACGTTGCCAGTCTAGACAAATTTCCGTGGCCATCACAAGGCCATCCGTCATTTGCCTCCCCGGAATGAAGGCCAATTGGCCCTGGAGAAGCACCGAGTCCAGAACCCCTTTTAACCTATTCGCCAGAACCTTCGCGGTGATGAGACAAATTCCATTAGAGAGAGCAATAGGCCAGAAGTCCTCCACCTGCACGGGGGTGTCCCTCTTGAGAAGCAAAAGCAGTAACTCCTGGTTGATCTTCTCAAGGCCTATGTTTCCTTTCCTGAATTCATTGAGCACGTCCATGACCTCCTCCATCAAAAGAACCCATAATTCCCTATAAAAGAACACCCGGAAGTCGTCAGGTCCAGGAGCACCATCCGCATTGAGTCCCCATATTGCCCTCTTCGCCTCCTCCACCGAAAAAGGGCCCAGAAAGCCCTCCACATGTTCCACTGACAGGACCTCCACTCCTGTCCCCAACAACCCCCAGCCACTCCCTTCTTTCTTTCTCGAGGCATCCACAAAGTGCCTCCTCAAAGCCCGTCCAATAACCCCCCCCCCCCCCCCCCCCGCAACCCGCTCCCCCCCCCACACACACACCTCGACCTCACGAATGTGATTTCTTCTCCGACTCCCAGACGCCATCGAATGGAAGAACGTCGTGATGGCATCCCCTTCTCGAAGCCATTTCTGCCTGGATCTTTGCGCCACTCCACCTCTTGCTTTTTGTCCTCTGGTAGGAGCTCCTCAAGGAACCCCTGCCTCTCCTTGTACTCTGCCTCAGATAGCTCCCATTCATCTTCCAAACGATCCGGTCTAGTAACCTCGCCATGTACCTCTCCCCTCCTTGTCCTTCGCCTCGTCCGATCTCCTTCCCGAAAGACAAAAGGAAGGACCTCAAAATCGAGAGCTTCACCGTAAATTTCGAGACCGCCGAGCCCTCCGTCGAACATCCTCTCCAAATTTCCCCCACCTTCTCCCGAAATCATGCCTATTGTAGTCAACTTTTCTCAAAACGGGAGAAGAATCTGTGATTGCCATCCTCCCCAGTTGACCAGATGATGGGCGTATGGTCCGAGTGTAAGCGGGGAAGAGCCCACGCATGCGAGAGAGGGAACATTTTCGCCCCAGCCGAAGATAGCAGGAATCTGTCCAGTCTGGACAGTGATCTAGTGTTACACCAAGTAAAGGCACATCCTGCAGAATCGAAGAGTGACAGCCCCATGCTCTCGGCCATCCCGCTGAACACCTCCGAGCCAGGGTCTCTGCCACCGCCACCCTGCGGTATGTCGTCGGGGAGCAAGGTGACGTTAAGGTCGCCCCCAATCATCCATATACCTGCCCCAGCAGACGCTCCCAACTGCTCAAGCTCAGCCACCGGAGCACTCCTTTCTCCGCTACAAGGCCCATAGACATTCGTGACGAGGAACTCCGAGCCATCCTCCCTCCTACGCAGTCGCACAGAAAGACAGTGAACAGACTTCGACTCGTCCACAAGGTCAAAAGAGTCTCCCCTCCATGCAAAGAGCATCCCGCCCGAGGCACCTTACGCGCACCATTCTGCCATCAGGAAACACCCACCGCCATCTGATCCCCTCAGCTTGGCTTCCGCTCTGGACTGCAACTTTGTCTCTTGAAGGAGGAAGATATTCGCCCCAGCATTTGCAATAAGATTCTTTACACCCATCCTCTTTTCCGACCGACCCAGCCCCCTGACGTTCCACGAAAGGATCTTCATCGACATAAAGAACGTTGTTGCATCTTTGGTGGGACCAGTGCCAAAAGCTCAGCCACCCCCTGTCCAAAACCCGAAAACGGTTTTGAGAACTCCATGAGGTCGAAGCGGCGGAGTGCGACGATCGTTCCCCGCACTCTTGTTCCGTCGCAGCTAGCATCGCGGCCCTTCGCTGCTTCCTCGCTCTGGTAGATTTCCTAGCATAGCATGCCCCGAAGCGAAGGGTGTCATTCTTCGGTCCATGTGGCCCCTCCACCCCCCTACCATCCACCTCAGACTCCATGGCATGCGCCACGACGCCCTTTCCATCGAGAGTCGGACATGGTGCAGCTTCTTCCAGAACCCCCTCCCTTAAAACCGCCTCCTCCATCAGGTTGGTGTTCTTGGCCTGCCCCAAATTCCCGCAGAACACCACCCCCCTGTTGGGTGCCCATCTCCCTCGGTAGTTGCCATGCCACACCCCTGAGGGTTCTGGGTGAGCGAGTTCTCCTTACTGCGATCACGACTCTCCTCCAACGGCCGAGTCATCGTCTTAACCGAAGCCACGAAGGGGCACTTAAAGCTGCCGAAAAGAAACCACTTCTGTGCCTCGGATGAAACGTCCTTCTCGGATTTATCCGTTTTATCCGAAAGTTCAGCCGGTTCCGGATCAGAGGCAACCGACCCGTCCAGCCTGCCAGCTTCTCTAGGTGTTTCGCTTGCCACGTAGACGGGAGGAGCCCCTGAAATAAATGGGACCGTGAGGGGAAGTGAGGGGTCGTGCGAGTCCCAAAGAGAGGGGATACGGATGGCCCCCCTTTCTCGAAAGCGCCAACATTATCAAAACACGGAAGAGGAGGGGAAGCCCTCACGAGCCGCGACGCTTCACCTCCCGAGCACCGATCCGTCACCCTCGAGCATCGATCCAGCTCCCCCGACCGCAGCCCGACGAATCGTCGCTCCACTCTGCACCTCGGAGCCCCCTCCGGTCGCATCCCATCTTGGTCTTCGCGAGCTCGGTCGCGATCGCCCTGCCCCTCCACGGCGATCTCAATAAGGATACTCCTCCCCCCAACACGAACCCACCTCCAGCCAAGCATCTCCAAAGGTAACCAGACACCTTCAAAATAAGGTCGGGTGGCTCCCCCGGTCGGGTGCCCGACGATTCAATAGCCTCGCTCACGACTTTGCCTCCTAACAGCGTGCGCAGACTACGCATGTCATGCATGGTGAGAGGTGTCCCACTGATGGGCACAAGATGCGAGCTCGCCAGTCGGCGCATTCCATCCGAGACCAGCAATCTGCGCACGCACCCGCCAAGGTTGTGGACTTCATCCGAGACCACTCTAGACCACTTCAAGAGTTCACTGGATTCCATTTCTGTGAGTCCTCTCGCCAGCACCCGCCAAGGTGATAGGGGCACCATGTCTCCCCTGAATAGCGCCACAGACACCAGGCCTACCTCCGAGGCTCCCCTGAATGAAGCCTCGCCAGGCCCTCCTCCTTCACCGACCAGCATGCACGATCTCCCCTTTGTGGCGCCTTTGGGGTCCCTGGTGGTTCGTGTGCAGCAGTTGGCCTTGTGCGAAAGCCCTCTGCAGCGGAAGCAATGTAAGGCATCTCGACATTGGTGCGCTCAATGAGATAGGGAGCCACATCTGAAGCAACCTCTCCCGAAGAGGTTGGGGAAGGGGAAGATCCGCCTCCTACTTTCAACCCTCCCGCGACGGTCCCCCTTCTCCTGAGCACAGTTACCCAGTCGTCATCTCTGCCTGCCCACCTGCTCTCCCTCCTATTCTCCCTCCCGCTCTCCCTCTCGTTCTCCCTCCCATTCTCCTTCCCATTCTCCTTCCCGCTCTCCCTCTCGTTCTCCCTTTCGCTCATTGTCCCAAAAATCGGATGTCCTCAACATTGCTTTAAAGCATATACAACGCGGTCTAAGCTATTAGTAGGCTCATTGTTTAAAGTCTCCGGTATATTAGGGGCAGCATTAGCTTTCTTTTTTACTTCAGCTTGAAACTTCCAGATAACAGAAATTGGGATTAGACCAGCTTAACGGTAAATAAAGGATGTACAGCTCCGTAAAAATTGGCGTATATTGCAATGTGACTCCCACCCACCTATACAATTCTACTATCAATGGTTAGTAAGTCTAAAGGGGCTATTTCTCAACTGAATTTACAGATATACTGAGTTTAAAACTTCAAACATATATGTCACATCTAGGCATCCCATCTATTCCTCACCTAGAATGAACTTATGGAGGTAACATAGAGTAAAAGGTTTCCAACTTTCTTGGTTGTAACAAGCAATCTACTCGGTTTGAAAGAAGAAAAAAATACAAAAGCACTTTACAAGTTACCATCATAATATCCAAAAGCATGTTGTTAAAATAAAGGTCCAGATTCTAATTTTACAGTTTGCTTGAAGGTCGGGTACCAAACCTTCACGAGGGTGTCACCGGTTAAACACCTTTTTTAAATATTAACTATATGCAAGTCAGTCCTCCAGAACTTACAAAGTTGGCAGGTGCATACATCCCACAGTTCAACATGGGCATTAACCCATAATAACTAAGGTACAAATTCAACACAGGTACTATTTCCTTTTTATAATCACCTATAAAATAAAAATGTAAGAGAGTGGAGCATACACTGCCTAGGCACAAACACCCCTTTCCCTTCAAAATAAATACAGGAGTCAACTTGGACTTACCGCAAATTCATTGGTATTCCGTAATTTGATTGCCAATTCCTTTAACTCCTTCACCTCCTCCACAAGTTTGAATGGTGTATCCTCTAGAGGTTGTGGTTTGACAGGCTCATGGTCTGAAATGCTTCTATCAACAAAATCAATAACTGATAGCTTTTCCTGTAAATATAATAAAAAAAACATGACTAGTCACAACAGAGAATGAATCCCCTCACACATAAACCTTCATAAGCAGACCTAGTGAACAAGCCATGCATAATCATCGATTACAGCTATACTGACAAAGTATTTGGGTTCCCTGTTAATAAGAATACAAGAATAATAACGAAACTAGAACAGCTTCTAGAACAATATTTTCTAACCAAAATTAGGGTGAATATAATGATTCATAATCATTTGTTGATTGGAAATTCTTAGCATAGGACAAATATCGGGGCTCAAGTGATAGCTACATATTTATAGACATGGAAGTTGTTAACCTGTTTGATTCCCCGTACAAGTGGAACTGAAATAACATGAATAGGTACTGTACATAAATTCTAATTCAATAAAATCTGAAACCATCTTAAATCCAAACTAAGAGAAATATGAACCTACTTTGCAGTACAGGTGATATATCACAAAGTCATGGTAGTCAACAACATTTTTTAACACTGCAAAATTTTGGCATCTAGACATTAAATTGAAAGGCATATGCCCATTTCATGCGCTCACTTTTGTAAAGCATTTGAATGTAAACCATTTGTGCAAATGAGTAGAATGCTATATTTTTAAAATAATAATGATATTAATAATATAATATATGTACCCACTTAATGGTCTAGTGGTAGTACAGTGTGTCCACCATACAAAAGACCAGGGTTCAAATCCCACTCTTGCAGGGGTTGTGTTAAGTAGTCGACGGCCAGCGTAAAAATATTCGAATCTTTCAACATGGATTTGAGCAATAATCCATGTAGTCGACCCTACTTATAGTGGGAGAAGGCTTAGTACATTTATTTAATAATATAATATATATTGACTGCACTACAACTTTAAGACTTTTACATATCAATGTGTGCTATCTGTGCATATGCATGTGCTCATAAACAGAGGAGGCATGCACGGACGCATGCATGAACCTGGTATGTTATCTCAAATAGTGTTCTATGTGCATATGCATATGGTAACTGCTTCAAAATGATGGTGAATGCTACATGTTTGAACAAAAATGGACCTCGCAAATTCTTGCATAAACTAAATACCTCAGCACAAGTATAGGTGGGTGTTTCTGGGTGCAGGTGTAACAAACGATAAGAAAAAAATATGCTTTAACATCGACTGAGAGTTCTATCTTTGCATAACCAATATCAATAGTCGATTTAGTACTGCTTAGGTGACTGATGACCAGCATATACATTAAGGATCCAACAAATTGGCGCACCAATCAAATCAATTAATCAAATGCCGCACCTTGTAATACAGGACATGTATGAGAAAACTATAAGCTGACTACTGATGATGGACGAGTTCTAACCTGAGCCACGGAGAAGTGGATGTCGGAAGTGTTACCGTGAAATGCCTATGAAGGAGAAATTGCAGTGTCTTTGATGGTTAAGATCCTTGCATGGGACATGGGAAGCCCGGGAACAAAAGAATTATAGACAAATGGCATTAATTAACAATTTTCTTAAAACTGTAACTCCCACTAATCATGAACTTATTGCCATTATAGACAAATCTTTCTCATTCTTTTAAACTTCTCTCCAAAGAAAATTTAAATACGCAAGGCTGCAATACTCTCAATATTCCCTGCATTCCTGTTTTAAATTAAAATCAAGGACAAAGGCCTCTCATTCAATCTTGCAGAGGATGGCAAATGAGTTAATGACTTTGAGAAACCTACGCAGAAGAAAACCTGGCTCACCAGAGGGTGCACAAATCGTGTTCCATCCTCGCTCTTCTCCAGCCACACATGCTCAAAAGGCAGGTTCGAATTGTTCACCATAATACAAAACGCATCCTGAGGCCGGGGGATATTCGGTAAGTGGAACGGCACCTTGGGGAGCATCTCACCAGTCCTCTTGTCCCTCACTAGAACCCTCGCTCCTACATAACCCGTAGCATCCCCACCATTAGCCTGCTCTCTGGCACTGCCGCTGCCATCACCCTTCTTCTTCTTCCCGGCAACCACTTGGAAGCCGTCTTCGCCCATCTCCCTCTCGAGATGCGACCTCTTTGTGTCGAATTCGTCCAGCGAGGACCCAAGCCTCTCGAGGAGTTCGTCGTTGAGGTCAGCCAGCCATGGGAGGGCGTCATCCGGGTCGTCTGGAGGGGGAGGAGGGGGAGGGGCGAGGAGAGGGGAGGAGGCGAGGGCGGTGAGGAGGCGGTGGGAACCGGAGAGGATGCGGGAGGTGGGGGAGCGGAAGGCGGGGAAGCTGTTGTAGAAGTGGAAGTCCGGGGAAGGGGGGATGGGGCGGGAGCGAGCGGAGAGGGCGGACTCAGCGGCGGAGAGGGGGCCCGAGGCGAGGGCGAGGAGGGCGTCGGCGCGCTGCCGGCGGCGAGGGGAGGAGGGGGAGGGGCTCATAGGACGTGGGACCTTTTCTAGGGTTTGGGAGGTTGATCGAGAGTGAGAAGAGAGCGGGAAGGCGGGTTTTGTGCATTTTATATATAGGTTTGCTGCGGAGGTGCGGGGGAGTTGGATCTTGGTTGTTGGTAGTATAACTCGCAATAGGATCGTCTACTAGAATAGAGGGAACCGTTCGATGGAGATGGGATAAACTTTTGCATAACGTAATTATCCTATAGACCCTATGAATTACCTCAAGAATCCTTGTGAGTTTCAAACATAGTAACCACAAGGTTCATAGGATAAGAGTTGGCATGTTTACGGGGTCGAGGGGAGAATTATGTTGTTTCAAAGGTTGTGGAGGCAATTGGCAAAGTTTATAGGGTCTGTCGGGTAAAAATCCCTTAATCTTTTAGGAGGGTCGTCCGATTTTTATTGAACAGTCCCTTATAATACAATACCTAATGTATTACAGCAGACCATTCCCTCTTATGTAACTACCCGGAGCTCGTTGGGATGGGATTTGCTTTGGCCATTTTCATGTTCCTCTAGTTATTGTTATGGGATGCCATCATGAGGCAAGAGAGTGATTGCTTCAAAGTTAAAGTTGGAAAGGTTTCTTTTGGACCAAGCTAAAGAAGAACTAGGTGAAGTTGGCCTCACGAAAAAAATAGGAAATGGGGTTCCCTCAATCACACGATTAGAACATGGGATCTTAAAACAATGTTGGTGCTAGTTGAAGATGAACTTTGCATGTGTTGCCAAGCAAATCCAAAATGATGTACAAGTTGTTGAGTCGTAGCATTTGCCTGATGACAGAGTGGTGAATCACGTATTCATCACGTTAAAATACCTCGAGTGTCGATTTCTGCATTCCATCTCATTTTTGTACACAATTCACATTTCTTGTTTTGCATGATTGGTTTAATAAAATCATGTAAAAAGTGATTGATTTTCCTTAGATTTATGTTTGGAGTGTGTGTATTAAAGGTATATCGGGCCTTGTTTTTTTCTGACTTTTCTCTTTCCATAAATAAGTATGGATCCAAAGCTCACTGATGTTGGTCTTATTCAAGCATCATCACATGTATGGGCAAAAAAAACATGAATTTATCACTTGTACACCTTTTAGATATTGCAATATCAGTTGTGCCCCTATCTTTCTGTGATATGAATTGTATTCATAACCTTCTTGCAATTTTATCACTTGTACTTCTCCGGTTAGTTGTCCTCCATCTACTTCCCAAATAAATATCAACTTTTATACACAAAGATAATTAGAAGCCTGGGATAGATATGTCATTTCAAAAAAGTTTCTTTATCTTCTTCGTCTCCCTCCTCCTCCTTTGTAACCCACCTGCATCTCCTCCGGACCTCTCTTCTGTCGTCCCACATGTCCTCCGGACCTACTCTGATCTTTGAATGATGTTCGCCACCGTAGAATCTTTGAATGATGATCTTAATCACATCATAAGTGAAACATGGTTTAATTCAACCAGTGATAATGGTGCAAGTTGCAAAAAAAAGGACGAACGTAATTGTTATTGTAGAAGTTAAGAGGGACACACGTGATAGGGAAAGATTGGCAGCAGCATAACATTAGTATCTAGGGATGCAAACAATTATGGATATATCAGTATCCAATCGGTCATCGTATTAATTTTATACAAATTTTGACATCTATATATCCATTTTAAAATGCATATGGATATGGATATTGTTCTAATATCCGCAAACATCCGTATATGTATCCGTATATCCGTTTCTTTTATATAAATATAGTCATAGTTTTATTTTTAACTCGATATAACATAATTCTATATATTCTTTTATCAATTTGTATAATTTTTATGATACAAACACATTTAGTAAATCTATATCATGTATTTTCCCTCCAATTCATATATATTTAAGTCGATTGTATAGAGTATTTATAACGTCACTCTTATACGACCGGTATCTATTTTACATCCGTATCCATTTTTAAAGATATGATAAGATAATTTTAATATCCATCAATATTTGTATCTGCATCTATATTCATATTCAAAAAATGAATAAAGATAATATAACACTTATATCCGTATCCAATATCTATATGTTTGCGTCCCTATTATCCCTTCGTCCTCCCCTTTGTAACACACGAAGGACCTCCCCCTGGCTCCTATTAATTTCCTCTCCGTCTCGTCACTCCACGTTCTCACCATTTTGGTATTTTTATTTTTATTTATTTTTTTGTAATTTTTTTTATCTTCGTTCCACGTGAAAAAAAATACGAAAAATCCATGTACCTATTTCTCCCTCTCTCTCTTTTTTCTCTCTTTCAACCTCTCCTTCTTGATCCGAGAACCAATCACCAACCAAATTGTACATTGCATGTCTTACACGGTGAGACATTTCCCAACTCCTATGCATCGTTAGATGTTAACATCTTTTTATTTGCACTTTAAAAAAATCCAAAAAAAATCGATGTCACATAATACATTTATGTCGTACGGGTAGGCTTTATGCTTTCATAAAGAGTATGGTTTACATGTAAACATTACATTTTACATACATTTAATATGATACACTTCAATTTTTGTTTTACATTATAATTATTAATAGTTTGCGTGTCAAGTAACACATATCATGGTTATTTAGATTGAGAAAAATTAGATGATGCTAAAGAACTAAATTATCTATATAAATTAGATTAGAAAATAAGAAAAAAAAACATTTACATTCGGTCCATGGTCTGACCCGATCCAGATCTAGGTCAAGCTTGGGTCTTGAAGTGTATCTCGTGAGCCGACCTGATCCGGACCTTGGATAAGGGATTTAGAACCAGGCCCACACTTTGGTCAGGTTTAATCGTCCTTCCAATCTATTTTTTGTCCGATTCTTATATTGTGACTATGAATTATTATTTACGGGATTAGAACCTAACCCGAAACGAAGATAAGAGAAAAATGGAGAGAATAGAGAAGCAACCTACAAATTACTACAAGAATACAAAAGTTTTATCGGTTATTTGCGTACAAACCCCTAATCGAGTAGTCTGAATTTATGCAATGGAAATTTTGCTAAAAAAAGCGGTCCAGATCCCGTGGGCTTTTCCTGCAAATCAGAGGCTAGAAATCAAATTAGACTGTCCCCTGGGGAAAGCTTCTGTGTAATTCCTGACGTATGTAGTTATTCCTGTCAAATTTACCAAATACATCTTATTCAGACTGAACTCACTGAGATGTTTGGGAATCATAGTGAAGTGGAGCACGGCGAATCATTTAGGGTGCGTTCGGTTTGGGAATAAGCAGGAATAAGGATGGAGAATAAGGAGAATAAGGATCTATTCTCTGTTCTGCTGGAGGATACGAATAAGGAGAATAAGGTGAAATAAGTGTAAGTAAAGTGGAATAAAGATAGGAATAAGGGTGAAATAAGATGGAATAATGAGGAATAGTCGTACCACTGAGAACCGTGTCGGGAGGAGAATTGGCCACTTATTCCAGGGCATATTCTCCAACCGAACACGCAGTGAGGAAGTGAATCCAATGTTCCAGTCCGAAGCGATTTCGACGGAGAATCAACTGAATCGGGGATAAATCGAGATGGGAAACGATTTGAAAAAGTGATAGGGAGGATTCGGTGATGAAGATGGCGTGAGATTGGGCAAAAATGGAATTTGTATTCATCGTGGAGGGAAGCTCCTGAACGTGATGTTAACTTGATGATATCGAGTTAAAATTTGTATACGGTCGGAAAACTAAGAAGAAGAGGAAGATAAAATAAGAAAAGGAGACACAAAGGATAAGAAGGAATAGTAGAAGAAGAAGAATCTGCATATGAGAATAAACTGGGGAAGGTCTACTGATGGTGGGATGTCGTTAGTGGTCGCATTGGTAGTTGCGTCAAACGCCCTGATCGCGGACGGAGGCTGTGCACGATGTTGTTGCTGCACGGAGCATAGGCTGCACATAGGAATGCGCATCAGGATGGGCGCCTTCACTCTTTAGGTCAAAGGTGACATGGCAGTTACCTCATAACTCATTTTAATGATTTTTATGCAACTAACTCTACAAATTTTGACAATTACCTCATAACTCCTGTATTTTGTTAGAATTAACGTTGTTGGAATATTTTGATGCAATTTGATGGTCAATATCAAGTTGTATTAATGTATCTCAATTCTTGGAATTCAATGTTTCAACCATGTGAGGTGTTGTTTAGTCCCACATCGTGGAGAGTCAAAACTGGCACTTGATTTTTATATGGAAAGTCTTGAGACTAGTCTGGAAACAGAGTAGAGAAGACTTTCGACCACTACACACATGCATGTCCGCCCGCCCGCACGCGCCGTGTCGGGTCAAGCACGGCATGGACGTGGCTGCGGCTGCGGCGTGGCATGAAGACCGGATCAATTTTGTATGATCGCACGCTTGAATTCCAAGGGACGTGTCCCTTGATCCTCTCACGATAAATAACCGTACGAACGTCTTTAAATATCTCTTAAAGTCATGGACGTGGGTTACGAACATACGTTTCTCATTATCACTGCCTCTTCTCTCCCTCTCACAATCTCGGACTTCGTCTACGGAGGTGACTTTCGAGGATGCTCAAGCACGGTACGCATCGTCGATGAGCGTAGACCGTCGGACCCTGCGAGCGGTACGTCAAGGCCCTGTGCGTCGGTAAAGTGGAGGGCATTGTCTCTCTAAGGGAAGTCCTACAACAGGATGTTTCGATTGTGATATCTGACTCTCTCTTTTTCCTTGTCGCATTGTTTGTCATGATGTTTTTGTCCAGATTCACGTTCTTTTAAAACATATATTTTTCTTATCAATGATGATCTGGATGCATACATACATTGATTTTTTTGGAAACCTATTGAAATCAGATTTATATATATGTGTGTTGATGACATTTTTCTCGACAATCTTAGAGAGACAAATATTTAACGTGATAAGAAAAATGTCAGATTTGAGGTTTCGATCTCGTGTGGATTTCAGTGGTATACCAGAGAAATTCGGGGGCCAGAATTTGAAGTGTTGGCAACGATGCATAAAAATCTGGTTGACCATGATTAGCCTAATTTCAGTTCTGAAAACCGAATGCCCTGTGTCATCTGAACAGAATCCAGATCCAGATGCAGTTAAGATGGCGGATGCGTGGAAAGAACGTGACCGTCTGTGTCATGGGAGCATTCTTACTGCAATATCGAATGTTCAATTCGATGTCTATGGCGCATCCACCAAGACTGCTAAGGATCTGTGGGAGGAACTGGTAAGAAATACAATACATAGGATCTGGGTATTGAAAAATACTCGGTATCCAAGTTCCTGAAGTTTCATATGACTGAGGGTAAATCGATTTTTGAACTGGCTCATTAGTTTCTTTATTACTCCATGGTTTAGCTGAGGCATAAATGAAACTTCCTAAAAAGTTCCAGGTCATGTCAATCATTGAGAAATTTCTTAAGTCCTGGAAAGATTTCGGAATGTCCCCAGAGCACAGGAAAGGGAAAATTTCTCTTGATGATTTAATGATCTCAATAACTATTGAAGAGGAGTATAGGAAACAAAAATCCATGATGCATGTTGACGTGAACCCCAATGTGATAACCTCGAAGGGAAATAATGCTAAAGGGAAAAAGAATAAACTGAAAGTGAAGGGAAAAATCCAGAAAAAATCAAAGAACAAACTTTACTGGCAGTGTGGACAGGTTGGACACTGGAAGAAGGATTGCCCTTCTCTAGAGACCCAACAGAAGTCTACGGATGTCGTTCCTCAGGCACTTGTGCTGACTGAGGGAGGCGGGTCTGGTGAGGGATATGTCTCAATGAACCTTGAACTTAATTTAGTAGACGAGCCTAATGAGTAGCTTATTGATACTGGTGCAAATGTGCACATTTGTACTGACAGTACCTTCTTTGTATCTTGTCAGGCTTCAGCCAATGGAACAGTGATGATGGGAAGAGATCTGCAGCCAAGGTGCTTGGGTCTGGACGAGTTGAGCTGAGATTCTCAACTGGACGAGTTGAGCTGAGATTCTCAACTGGACGAGTTTAGACTTTACACAGGGTGCTGCGCGTTCCTGATATTAAGAACAATGTCTTGTCTGACTCTTTATTAGTTAGAGAGGGTTTTCAATTAGACTTTAAATGTAATAAAGTAGTTTTTATGAGACATGGTGTTTTCTTTGGTAAAGGATATTTGGCTGATCATGATCTTTTATTTAGAATCAGATGTGACATTGATAGTTCAGTTAATAATATTTCTGATTTTGATTCCTCTACTTGTTTTGTTTCGAATATTTAATCTATTAATTTATGGTATGCTAGGCTAGGACATGAGAATTTCAATTCTATGAAAAGAATGATGAAACTTGACATGATTCTTAATCATAATACATACAACTCATCAAATGTGAAATATGTGCTCAAACTAAGCCTAGAAAGCCTTTTCACTCTGTGAACAGAGAAACTGAAATTTTAGACTTAGTACATTATGATATTTGTGAGTTTGGTGGTGTGATAACTAGAGTTAACAAGAGATATTTTATCACCTTCATAGATGATGGAACTAGATATTGTTACGTTTATCAGCTTAAAACCAAGGAAGAAGCCTTATAAAAGTTTCTTATCTTTAAGAATGAAGTAGAAACACAAGTCAGAAAAATAATTAAACGTCTAAGGTCAGATAAGGGTGGTGAATACACATCTAAGATATTTGATGAACAATGCAAATTATTTGGCATAGTTCATGAGGTCGCTGAACCATATTCACCCCATTCCAATGGAATAACAGAACGGAAGAATAGGACCCTAACTGATATGGTCAATATACTTTTACAAAGTTCTGGGCCACCATCTTACATATGGGGGAAGCTTTGAATACGGCTTGTCATATTCTGAATAGAGTTCTCCTAAAGCATAAAGATAAGCGTCCATTTAAACTTTTGAGAAATAGGAAACCAATCCTAAAATATCTCAAGGTGTGGGGATGCTTGGCTAATGTCTTACTTCCATAACACAAGAGAAAGAAGTTAGACCTAAAACAGTTGATGCGGTTTTCTTGGGGTATCTGAAAAATAGTTATGCCCATCGATTCTTAGTAATCCGATCTGAGATCACGGGCATAGATACTCATACTATTGTTGAACTTCATGATGCTATCTTTTTCGAGGATATTTTTGTAATGAAAAAGGAATTCCAGAAAATCTGACTAATGACGTAGCCTCCCATCTGGTTCTATTCCACAACAAATAGAAAAGATGTCAAATGTGGGGGCTACCTCTTCTGAACCTAATGAACTTTTGGAGGGTGTTGAACCTAGACGAAGTAAGAGGCCTAGGATTGTTAAGTATTTAGGTAGCGACTTTGTTTCCTACCAAATCGAGGGAGATCCTCCCACATATAAGGATGTCATGGCTTCTACTGAAGCAAGGCATTGGAAGGATGTCATTTAAATCTGAAATGGATTCGATCATGTCAAATGACACGTGGGAATTGGTCGATCTACATCCGGGATGTTCCACCATAGGAAGCAAATAGGTATTCAGAAAAAAACTTAGATCGGATGGATCCATAGAAAAATATAAGGCAAGATTTGTAGCCAGGTTCAAGCAGAAAGAAGGTATTGATTATTTTGATACCTATTCTCCTGTTATTAGGATGACTACGATTCGGATGCTCATTGTATTGGCCTCCATACATGATCTCACAATTCATCAAATGGATGTGAAGACTGCATTTTTGTATGGCGATCTTGAGGAGGAAATCTATATGGACCAACCTGAGGGATTCATAACATCTAGTAATGAAAGAAAGGTCTGCAAGCTTGTAAAATCTCTTTATGGACTAAAACAAGTTTCGAAACAGTGGCATAACAAGTTTGATAAGACTATCCAGTCTTATGGCTTTATTGTTATGAATCCGATAAATGAGTGCACTATATGGTTAAAGGTGATATGTTTGTTGTCTTGTGCCTATATGTATGATATTTTGATATTTGGATCAAACATAAAGATAGTGGAAGAAACCAAGAGGTCTTGAGCAGTAAGTTTGAGATTAAGGACTTGTGAGTTGCAAATGTGATTTTGGAGCTCAAACTGATTAGATCTACCAATAGGATAGATGTGTCTCAGTCACATTATACTGAGAAAGTTCTTGAAAAATTTGGCTATCAGAGCTGTAATTTGTATGCACTCCTTATGATTCATCTAAACCCCTCTACAAGAAAAAGAGTGGAGTATATGTAGTACAACTATGGTATTCCCATATTATAGGAAGCTTGATGTATCTTGCGAACTGTACTCGACCTGATATTTCATTCACGGTCGCAAAGTTGAGTAGGTATATGAGTTGTCTTGACCGTACTCATTGGGAGGCTTTGGATCGAGTGTTGAAGTACCTTATGGATACTGCACTTCTTGGACTGCATTATGATAAATATCCTCCTGTCTTAGAAGGATATAGTGATGCATGGTCAAATGGAGGACTCTGGGAGTAACGGTGTAACTCGGTATGTATTTACCCTTGGACGCGGTGCAGTCTCATGGAGGTATGTGAAACAGATCATCTTGGCTCGGTCTACTTTTGAGGCAGAGCTGTGTGCTTTGGACACAACATGTATAAAGGCTGAATGGCTTAGTGAGCTTCTCTCTGAAATGCCCATGGTGGGTAAGCCGATACCGATGATTTATTTACATCATGATAGCATGACTACTATTGCAAAGGTAAAGAGTTCAAAGTACAATCAGAAAATTAGAAGACATATCCAAGTTAGACTTAAGTCTATTAGGTATTTGGTGTCTTCTGGAGTGATTACTGTAGATTTCATTGGTACCAAAGATAACACGGCAAATCCACTTATAAAGGGACTTGATAAATCTTTAGTCCAAAATCTAGACTTGGGATGCGGCTGAAACCCATTAAGAGTTTGCCCGCAGTAGCAACTCAACATAAATGAGTGAAGATCCCACAAAATAGATTCAATGGGAAAACAAGCTGTAAAGAGAACTGGCTGGCACTCATTATGCCAACCAGTTCTTTCTTTAATTCCAACTATAACTCTATATAAATCTTTAATATTTCCAGTAATTAGCAATTGCCGATCTAAACTGTTATTGACCCATCATATTAATATCTTTCTTTTTCAGGTATATGGGGAAATGGTTGCATCTCATCTCCCGAAAAAACAAATTCTATGCATAATCGAATGAACACCGATTCTATATTTTCAAATAACAGGTCTTGGTCTTGTTCTGCAAAACCGATCTCTTCCAGAATATGAAGGATTTATTCCCATCCATGTTATTAAATATATTCCACTCCAGAGAATGGATACAATATCATATCAAAGCACACTTCTTGACACATATATATTAGAAGACTCCGTCCAGACACACTTCATATTTCAGACCTCTCTTCCAGATCGATCTCAGCAACGCCAGCGGCAGTAGCACTGGGAACGCCTGTCGAATATGCCGAGGCGAACGCAGCGGAAGCCCGTGCACCGGTGTCCTCGGCATCTGTTGCCTGTGTAGCAGAATTGGGAGCATCCGTTGAGGCACGGGAACACCACCGGACCAGCCACCTCACATACAGTTTGACCCTCCCCAACATCTGCAGGGAAGAAATAAATAATTAAATCTCATACAGAACAGTTGTGTTTCATTAAACAGCAATATACAGATTCTGCAGTACCCATTTGATATACAGAACAGTTGTGTTTCATTAAATCTCACGTGATTTTGCATGCATGAACCGCACGATCAAGATCGAGCGGCTCAAATGGGTATTGCAGAATCTGCTGCAGCAGCAGACGATCCATTCCCAGCAATACACATGCGTTCAATATCCACTGAACGATTATAAACCTGAAGTGATGAGGAGAGAAAGCAGCAGAAGCATAGCGAGAGCCTTGGCTGCCATCTCCAGCTATATACCTGAGGGCATCGACATGGTAGGAGGCCCCTATTTATATTCGAGAAAATATCAACTGTAAATTAAAGTTTCTATATCTGTTGATCGATCCTTGGATATTTGGTGTCGTCGTTGGCCCGATTGCCTGCTAATCTTTCAAAGTGCACCAACTATTTCGATGTTGGAGAAAGAACAAAGCAGGTGAATGACTTGATCCGTTTATGCAGAAATCCATTCCGGGGATGGTGGACATGCCTTCCACGTAACTTTGGATTTCAGCTCCTTTTTTCGAAAAAAGTCATTACTTCGGTGTTATTTTTCTCCTTAATTAAGAAGGATGAACAAAAGAGTCATTCAAAATTATTTAATTTATAAATGTATCAAGGTCATACTGATGAAAAATTGGGAATGTTTAATCGAAAGAATGTTGAGGCAAGTTTTCAAAATAAAATAAAATCAATTCGGATTCATATCATGTCGCTCAACTATTAAAGCTCGACTTGTTGAGGAGAACAACAGAGATTATATAGCCAAAAGGGAGAAACTCTGTATGATTTTTATTGATTTGAAAAGACTTATTATTTTGTCCCACACAAGATATTGTGGAGAGTTTTGGAACAGAGACAAGTACCCGTCCTATACGTTAACCTCGTGAAGGGTATGTATGATAGTGCTATATCTTGTTTAAGGATCCATTTTGTGAAGATTGATTAGTTTGACATCAACACTGGTTTACATCAAAGTTCAACTTTGAGTCTATTTCTTTTTACTTTAATTATGGACAAGTTGACAAGTCACATTCAAGGTGAGATATATATACCTTGGTGTATGTTATTTGCTAATGATAGTGTGTTGATTGATGAGAATAGAATTGTAATAAATGAGACGATTGAGGTTTGAAGACATGCATAGGAGAATAAAGGATTTCATATAAGTATGGCTAAAATTGAATACATGGAGTACACTTTTGATGGAAGCATTAATGAAGGAATCGAGGTGAAGATTGGTTACGATAACATTCGAAAGAGAGTCTTTTAGATACCCGGATCTATTTTGCAATTTGAAGGGGAAATTGACGGAGATGTTAATAATAGAATAAATGCAACCTGACTAAAGTGGAGAGGGGCATCTATTGTTCTCTGTGATAAGAAAACCTCTTTAAAATTCAAAGGAAAGTTCTGCAAGTAGCGATAAAACATGATATGCTTTATGTATCTGAATGTTAGCATGTGAATCATAGACATGTGCAAAGAATGACGGTAGCAGATTTGAAAATGCTAAGGTAAATGTGTGGATATACACTTAAAGATCAGATTCAGAATGATGTAATCAGAATGAAAGTTGGTGTAGATCCAATCGAGGATAAGCTGCGAGAAATCCGCTTAAGGTGGTTTGGTCTTTTGCAAAGGAAATCAGCTGATGCATCGGTTAGGAGATGCGAGTTTTTGGATATTGAGCTGGCAAAGAGAGGGCGAGGATGATCCAAAAATTGTCGGAATGAGACTATACGAATGGATCTTAATTTTTTGGACATAAGTCTGAGATTGACCCAAGATAAATCTGAATGGAGGCAAAGAATCCATGTATTCGACCCTACTTAATCGTGGGAAAAGATTGTTGTTGAATTAAGAACACGAACAAGAATGAGAACGAGACAGGTTCATCAAGAAAGTAATGTGCATATATAGCCAACTATACGTGCTAACATGTTACTTTTTCAAAACAAATATACATATATAACCGATTAAGTGACGTGCATAGCTAATTTTGGAGTTGAAGAAACAAACTATACTGTGATAATGAATGAGATATACATATATGTTTTCAATCTACGTATTATGCTATGCTAACAGAAATGTATATCATGCACATATCCATGTTTACACTATGGTATGTTGCGCATATCCTTTTTATATACTATGGTAATGGATCCAATTTCCCGGATTTATATACTATGTTCGAATCAACTATGGTTGCTTAAGATATGGGTTCAACATAGGGTTGTTCAAATTTTCGGGTTAAATGGATACTCAACCAAATTCATCAATTTTGACCTTAAATTTGCAGGTATCCAAAGAAAATAATCCGAATCGGATACCCACACTTACTTGATCAGTTCATCCTTCTCGGCCTGATGGAAAATCATGGGTTGAACCAGGTACCCGATTGGGTTGTGGGACGATAGCCCCACTGTGGCATTGGCATTGAAAATGGGAAGTCCCGCTTCTCTTCTCTTCTTCGGCTAGGATTTTCACTTCTCGGCTTGCCCCTCGACGCAGCTCCTCCTCCACGTCTCGTCATCCGGCACAGCTCCTCCTCCACGCCTCGCCACCCAACACAACCCCTCCTCCATGCCTTGCTGCTCCGCAACCTCTCCTCCATACCCCGCCCCCCAATGTCGTTCTCTGCTCCTTCGAAGAACAGTTTTTTAACACGGTTTCTGCGATTGAGATCGGTTTTTCTGACGCTATCGAAGCATATTGGGTAGTTCTAAAGTAAAATATCCATGGAGTGGAGCACACGGTATCCACAGAGAATAGGATGGGTGGTGTGGATAAGAGTGACGGAAGAGGATCCTCTGCTGCAGAGGGGATTGCAGCAGAGGTGTTGTAATCCCCTTTATTTTTTTTATATTTAGATTTCAAAATCCAACATTATAGATTGAAACTTAAATTAATGATCTACATATCCTCCAAATTTCGCTTAAATCCGAGATTATTTGTTATTTTATCTTAATAGTTGAAGATTCAGATCTTTTTTAAATGGAGTTTAAGTTGCTTAGATTTTGACTGAATGTTTGACCATTAAGATAAAATATCAAATAATCTCAGAATCAAGTGAAATTCGGAGGATATATAGAACATTAATTTAAGATTCAATCTATAAGGTTGGATATTGAAAATTAAATCACAAAAAAATTAAAGAGGGTTACAGCACCTCTCACCTCTGCTACAATCCTCTCTACACCAGAGGATCTCTTCCCTATCACTGTCAGATCGTCGTACCCTGATATCCAGAATGTTGTAACTGCAGTTCCCGCAGTGGGAGCAATCAAGTAATGGGCCTTCACAACCGAGAAGGCTGTTGGACATGCGAGCCCACGGCGAGCATTATGCAATAAATGTTATTGCAATTCACTCCTTAATCTGAAATAAAGAGTACATAATTTGCATAATAGGTCCCTTAGTACAATTAGGGTTATGTACCATGGCCATCTTAATGATCATACAGTTGTTGATTCAATTATTGAATCATAGAGGCTGGTGCTTGGATGAATATCTAACGAGTTAGATTGAGGACTCATCAAGCACCGTCAAATGATTGTTAAGAGATGATCTCCAACCTGAGTAGAAAATGGCAATCCTATCTCATTTTGGCTGATATCTGACCGACCTCTTGATGCAGGTCCTCTGCATAGGAATAGAGATTTTGAGGTGTCAGATTAGTTAGGTCAAAGAGTTGACTTAACGAGATCGAGATAACCAAAGTCCTATATCGTATGCTGTCACGATACATGCACACATCCTCTGACCGGAGACATATGTGTTACTATATGTCTAAGTATGTACATTTGGCAGACCAATAGGTTGATGACCTAATCAAGGTCTATACACCGGCGCGCTGGTGTGCATATAAGGGCATATGAGTAATACGATCTCTCAAAGGGATCATACAGGTTCAGTTACTGAACCGGAAGACATGAGCTCACTCATGAGATATTGGGAAGAATCAAATTCCATGCGCATGGTCGTCTCGCTTTGGAAGCTTGACTGAATTTGTAGGTTTGATATATACTTTTGGAAAGTATATGATCAAGACCTAGGTATGATATATGTTTTTTGAAAGTGTATGATCGATACCGACTCCCAATGATCGAATGAGAAACTTACTGATAGAACCCTGAAGTAGACAGTGTAAAGTTGATCTAATACTTCGGGTTTACTCTGAGTCTTCCAGTATGCAGGATGTACAGGTATTGCGAATACCTGAGGGTGATGTGATCATAAACGATTGTATAACCATGACGCTTCCATTCCTAGGGAGTGATGAAACGGGTTTGGATTTTAGTTACTCCTCTCAGTAGAGAAGTAATCTGATCTTAGTCCAAATGTTGGACATTGATCTGAATGTGATTCAGATTCAATGAGAAGATTAGATTTATGGTCTTGATTTAATCAAGCATCTATGGGAGGCCCGAGATCTGGATTTGAGATGTGATCTCAATATCTATGTCACTATACGTGGAACAATACAATCGCCCTGTCCTTATCTCCAAGTATTCGCGGAGAAAGCGCATTATCCTTGAAAGAGTTCATGGATAATTCTATTGTTGATATATGTATCCGAGCATTGAGAAAATGGATAATTAAATATGATTTAATTATCATGAATAATATGAATTTGATTCATATTATAAGGAGAGTTATCTTAGATAATTAAATGTGATTTGATTATCAAAGATGTAGATAATGTGAATGTGATTCATATTATTTGAGTACATGAGAATAAGTCATCCAATATAATTAAATATGATTTAATTGTTATGGATAAGAATAATGTGGATAGAAATATCCAATTATTCATAATATATTATAAATGTGATTTATAATATATTAGAGAGAGTTAATTATAATTTATATGTGTGTATTGGATACACATTGTGTAATTAATTGACAATGTAAATTATATGTTGTTTTGGGTTGTGAATTTGATTCACAATTTTTCTATGGCAAGATTGCAATATTCTCAAATATAATTGTGAATTATTTTTGAAGAATAAAAAGCCAACAAAAGTTGTTGGAAATAAATAGAGGAGATTTTCAAGGAGATATGCAATCTCATGGATTTCCATGAGATTGCTCTCTCCATGGAAAGAGGGGGGCGGCACATCATTCCTATAAGGAATGTGTGGCCGTCCACTTTGGAAGGTACATGGAGATGAAATCTCCATGTATCTTCTCTCCTTATTTATTTGTTTGATTTGGATTAATTTGTATTTGATTTTGTCAAATATATTTTGATCTAAATTTGTTGATTTTACCAACAACAATCTTAGCCATTGGATTGACATAAATCAATCTCATCCATTGATTTTATATGTCACATGGATTGAGATCCATGGATCCCAAAACCCTATAAATAGAGAGGCACACCATGCTCTCTATTTTACACAACATCTCTCTCTCTCTCTCTCTCTCTCTCTTTCTAGAGGTCAGCCCTCTCTCTCCCTCTCATGGCCGTCCACCATGGATGCCATGGAGAGGTTCTCCATCGCCGCGGCATCGTCGTTATGCTGCCCGTTCTTCTGCTCGTGGATCTCCGTCTCCTTCGGTGCGCCTTGCTCGTGAAGAAGACGTCGGATCTCGTGTGTCGAGATTAGGAGATCCGCCGCTTGGATCATCAACATGGATTGCAAGAAGCACGCGGTTCATCACCGCGCTCGCAAGCATCTCCTCCGTCGGATCGGACTTGAGACAGGACGTCTCTTCGTTTAGAGACTTGATCGCAACCACGCTTCAAGAGGTAATCCTAATTACTTGTTTGTGGTTTAGACGAAACGATCCGTGAAGTGTTCTTGGATCATGTGGTTTCGTCATATAAAATTTTTAAATTCCGCTGCATCGAGCAACTAGTGCGACTAGTCGCTCCTCGTCGTATTCGATATGACGCTCACGCTTCCGTGATGCGCTTGAGGATCTAACCATATCCTTCAAGTGGTATCAGAGCCTTAGGTCGATGGTTTAGAATATGATTCGCTAACCAAGGACGACTTGGGTTCGTTAAGGTCACGAAAGTTTTTATCGCATTTGATTTCGCAGATCTGTTTAGTGTAATTTTTCGGCCTTGTTTAAATTGTTTAAACATGAAAATAGCACTTGGATTTTGTTCTCCATTAAATAAGGAAACCATAGGATCTGAGTTTGCGTAAATCGGATTTCGTATGCTCTAGATATGGTCGTTTTAATGAACATGTATGCACTGTTGCGGGAACTGTGAATCTGAACGTGATTAAAATGTTAATTACTGTTTAGACTTGCCTTGAAATGCGTGAAACATCACTTGTTTTCTGTTCTAAATCAAATTAGCAAACTTTAGAAATTGACTTTGCTTAATTTGGATTTAAATTGATTGAGATATACTAATTTTAGTAAGTAGGGGTCAGTGCTGAAATTACTTTCCTAATTAAGAACCATGTGATTGTCAATTAATGAAATTAATTGTTAATTTCGAGAAATAATTATGGAAAATATTTGTGAAATATTAGATAATGATTATTTCCTTAATTGACTTGGCCCCAATCAATTAATTGATTAGATTTGATCTAAATTATAATTGAAATCACAATCATCAAACTCTTGTTTGAATAGGATTGGGAATTTGTCTAACAAATTTCCTTATAATCAAAATTGTTTTGATTACTATATGGTATAATTTCGGTTGAAGAACCGATGATCATCTCAAGTACAATCTAATCAATTTGGCATTATCCTTTCCCGAGGCGGATATGGTGTCTAGTCGGGGATCGCTGGGGTAGCGGGTTGCAACGTATGCGGTCCGTCCCACTCCCGCCGGTACTGGCCATGACAGCGGGTAGGGCCGGGATAATGTCCGATAGATTAAGATGTATTTTTCTAATTATTAAAATACGAATTAACACGTACTTTGAGAATAAAACCATATATTCAAGTAAAATCAAGTTTGTTGATTGAATTGGATTGAAAATTAATTTAATATGATTAAGTTAATTATATCTAATTAAGAACACTCTATTATGAATAGAGTTATTATTTCCCTTGGAGGAATTAATCGTAATGAATGTGATTCATAATGATTAATTATAATTTGAATATGATATAGAGGATCACATAAGTGACATCCATGGTCTCCCGTCAAGGCGAAGGGTTTCGTCGCCAGATATTATATTTGGGAGACGCCTGTCCGAAGTGACAGCTCCTGCATATGATCCATTTGGTTCGGGCTCGTCGCTTCTCGAAAGAGTAAGGACGTATGCGTAGTGACCCCAATATCAGGTCCTCATATTATTGGGGCGATATTGGATTGCGCATAGCGAGTTGTATTCCTGTTGACGGTTGGTTCAATTAATGACGGGTCAACATCACCTTAGGGGTGGTGGGCCCGGGTGTTAAAGACCGAATTGGGAGATGCAAGTTGGACTTGTAAGGCGGAATGTGTTCCCGCTTCTTTTTATCCGAGTTGTAGGTTCTCATATTATTGGGATGCTACAAAGATAAGGAAGGAGATCCCAGATCTTGCTTGAGATATAATGGTAAGTATATCTCTTACATTGAAAGTGATTAAGGGAATGAACTTTCGGTGTTGACATGGCAAGACAACTTTGATATAAAAATTCCTAAATCAAAATAAATTATATATTTATATAAGTTTATGCAAATTTCTTATTTCAGATAATCCTTCATTAAACCCACTCAATATTATACTCAATAATAACCAGTAAAATATCATGGATTGGACCCTTCATCCAGATATTGTACTTGCAGTTGGACACATAATGTATGTGGTTGCAATATGCAAGTTTCCTCATAATAATGAGGAATGACAATTAAATAGATAATAGGACTTCAAACCTAGGGTTTGTATGTTTCTATAGTCTTGATATCATCAAATGTGATGTGGAAGTGACATGTTGATGATGATCGCAATTGTCAAATTAATCCTTATAAAATCAATAAAGATATTCTGGCATACATATGTGCTCTCAACATTTAATCATGAATGACATGGTTCTCTGCATCATGTAGAATGGTAGCTCCATAAGAGATGATGTATTCAAAACGTTTGAATACCTACCTGAACCAATGTTTTAAGAGTTCAGATGGATGTAGATGATGAGTGTCATCATTCTACTATCTATACTATAGTCATTCATGAAGCTTCATAATATTCGTATTGTATGAATTGGGTGAAGCATGTATAAATGTTGAAATACTCTTATATTGAAATTTTTGATTTTAACATAAGAGATCCTTAATCTTAAGCAATGGTTGTTTATAGATAAAGGGAGCGCAGTGGAAGCATGGGTTGGACCCAAGCAAGAAGTATAATCAAATAGTTGACTGCACTTCTGTGACTTCCATATGACATCCAAAGAGTTGGATGAATGCCAATGCTGCAATAAGTTGATGTGTTGATAGTATGACTATCAAGTTTGTCTAGAATCCTCAGAAAAGGACTCGGATGGAGCATCAGTATAATCTGCATATAATCATTGAAATTGACTTACTTATTTGATAAGGTAAAGTCTAATAATTGTATCTCAATCTTCTAATAACACTTGCAATTGGTTGCATATGTATTAGAATATTAGAAATTTGATCTTAAGGTTCATTGATCATCCATGTTGAAAGTGATGCAAGTGTTGCAACAGTTTCCATGAGATCAATAGACTTCATATTTTCAGTGGGAGCCCTTAGTCTTAGAGAATGTCTCTATGACCTAGATATTAGAATACACTCATTGTTTATTTCTAATTGTTGGATATAAACATGAATTCTGTAATAAATCTATCATAAAGATTTATGATGGAAATATTTCAGATAGTAATCTAAAATCTAGTGGACTCTATTAAATTAGAAAATTATTGAATGGTTCATTAAGATTTCTAATACTGAAAATTAAACCTTTAAAAGACCAATAGGAGGATAAAGATCATTTGACAATGATCTGGCATCAAATTTTGGACATATGTCTGTTGATGAAATCAATGGACTAGTAAGACATGAAACTTTAGATTGTCTAAAGATTCAAATCTTACATACTTATGAATATTGTATTCAAAGAAAAATGTCCAATACACCTTTCTTTGGGAAAGATGTAAGATTAAGGTATTCAAGATCTCATACATATTAATGTATGTGAATCATCTATATCAGAATAAACATTATGGATATGTGATATCTATTAGTGATTATTTGATATGAGATTTCTTTTCTTCACTTAGAAAACTTTGAAATGTTCAAAGATTTCTCAATTTTGGTTTAGAACCAAAGTTTGAAGGAAGATGAAATGAATTTGATCTAACCAAGGTAGCTTGTACCTATTAGATGAATTCAAGGAATACCTTATAGAGATATGAATATCATTTCTATCTCACCCCTCCTAATGAACCTTAACTCAATAGAGTTGTAGGGAGATGCAATTAATCATGTGTGACATGATTTGATCAATGATTAATCTTAGCATAATTATCTCTTAGTTTACAGGTATATGTATATGTGGTAGAGACTACATTATATATATTTAATAAGGTTCCAAGCTAGTAAGCTGGAATCTAGCACCAAAGAGTGCTACTTCATTAGGAAAATAAAGGATGGTATTGGATACCTACTTTACGACCTTGAGATTCTTAAAAGATCTCATCTTTGAGAATATGATTCTTATAGGATGACTCTCTTGAGAATCAAGATGAAAATAAAGTAAAGGAACTCATTTAATCTTGAGAAGATAATGAGGCTCCTGAAATCAGAAACTAAAATAGATAATTAAAGATGAAACATTAATACCTCTTCAAATAAGTTTGAGGATGGATTCCATGTGTCTGTTAAATCTGACAATGATCGGACTTCATGTGATGAAGCTCTTGAGGATCATGACATGGAAAGATGGATATTAGCAATAAAAGTCTAATGTAGACTTCATATACAAGTGTTGGATATGGACCCTCGAAGATCCACCTATATGGATA
This sequence comes from Ottelia alismoides, assembly GCA_037367405.1. Taxonomy (NCBI): domain Eukaryota; kingdom Viridiplantae; phylum Streptophyta; class Magnoliopsida; order Alismatales; family Hydrocharitaceae; genus Ottelia; species Ottelia alismoides. The sequence goes on from JAZKJV010005693.1 coordinate 287,511, forward strand.
AGACCCATTAAGGTGTAAATGGATCTTCTAGAGAAAGAGTGAACCTGATGAGAAGGTAGAGACCTTCGAAGCACGGTTCGTAGCCATGAGCTACACACCGAAGAGAAGACATCGCTTGCAATGAGACTTGCTCTCCAGTGACCTTGCTTTAACCCATCAGAATATTGCTAATTATAGCTAAACAAATTGACTATGACATCTTCATGATGTGAGTCAAGATTGCATTCCTCTATGAATACCTTTCTAAGGATATTCATATGAAGTAGCCCCAGGGCTTCAAGATTGAGGAAAGCAAGATGTGCTAGCTGAAGAACTCCATCTTTGGACTCCAATAAGTTTCTTGTAGTTGGAACATAAGATTTGATGAAATTATAAATGTTGTGATTTCAGATAAAATATTGATGAACCATATGAAGCTTAGTGGGAGTGCAATTGTGTTCATCGTGCTAAATATAGATATTATCATAATCATTTGGAATGATCTAAGGGTGATAATAATAAGTGTTTTATAATTTGGTTGTTCCATACCTTGAGATACGATCTCAAGGATACCTCTAAGATCTTAATTCTGAAGTCGTTCAGAAGCAAAGAGAAGAGGGTATTGGGACTGTCACATTAGTAGTACACCTTGGACTTATTCCATTTTCTGAAAAAATTCCAAGAAAGGCTTCCTTCCCTTAAGATGTGGTAGTGACCTGTCTAAAGGGATAGCACCTCAAAGAGTTGAGGAAGTGGATGCTAGAACTGCTTGCACTTGTGCATCAGTTATGAGAAGCTGGGTATATGCTAGATGTGTACAAGAGCCAGATGTCTGCCATGCAGTGGGAGTAGTAAACTATTACTAATCCTTCTCTGGAAATAAAACACTTAGTTGCAGTAATAACAATATCTTCAAAGATGATGAAACTTAGAGATAGTGATCTCAAAGTCTTATATTCAAAGGTTTAAGACCTTGTAGATAGTGATATATAAGGGTCTTAACTGTAGATACCTTAGGAGATAGAGATCTCCAGTAATGAAGGTATTCTAATAAGGATTATGGGAATACTGGTTATGATAATTAATAAGATGTAGTGTCAAGGACACTATAACCAACAAAATTAAGTATCGGTTGCATGAGATGCAACATTCGCATTGGATGCGAGCACTGTTACTAGGAGATATGCAAGTACCGTAAAAGAACTTGGCGTAGTCTCTTGGGAACAGAGTGACTGATCAACTGACCTAGCTATTTTCTAAATAGCCTATGATTGTCGCATGAGTGTGGGTTTAAATGATTAGCCCATTAATGGCTCTTTGGGCTAATGGGAGATTGTTGGACATGCGAGCCCACGGCGAGCCATTATGCAATAAATGTTATTGTAATTCACTCCTTAATCTGAAATAAAGAGTACATAATTTGCATAATAGGTCCCTTAATACAATTAGGGTTATGTACCATGGCCATCTTAATGATCATACAGTTGTTGATTCAATTATTGAATCATAGATGCTGGTGCTTGGATGAATATCTAATGAGTTAGATTGAGGACTCATCAAGCACCGTCAAATGATTGTTAAGAGATGATCTCCAACCTGAGAAGGAAATGGCAATCCTATCTCATTTTGGCTGATATCTGACCGACCTCTTAATGCAGGTCCTCTACATAGGAATAGAGATTCGGAGGTGTCAGATTAGTTAGGTCAAAGAGTTGACTTAACGAGATCGAGATAACCAAAGTCCTATATCATATGCTGTCACGATACATGCACACATCCTCTGACCGGAGACAGATGTGTTACTATATGTCTAAGTATGTACATTTGGCAGACTAATAGGTTGATGACCTAATCAAGGTCTATACACCGGCGCGCTGGTGTGCATATAAGGGCATATGAGTAATACGATCTCTCAAAGGGATCATACAGGTTCAGTTACTGAACCGGAAGACATGAGCTCACTCGTGAGATATTGGGAAGAATCAAATTCCATGCGCATGGTCGTCTCGCTTTGGAAGCTTGACTGAATTTGTAGGTTTGATATATACTTTTGGAAAGTATATGATCAAGACCTAGGTATGATATATGTTTTTTGAAAGTATATGATCGATACCGACTCCCAATGATCGAATGAGAAACTTACTGATAGAACCCTGAAGTAGACTGTGTAAAATTGATCTAATACTTCGGGTTTACTCTGAGTCTTCCAGTATGCAGGATGTACAGGTATTGGGAATACCTGAGGGTGATGTGATCATAAACGATTGTATAACCATGACGCTTCCATTCCTAGGGAGTGATGAAACGGGTTTGGATTTTAGTGACTCCTCTCAGTAGAGAAGTAATCTGATCTTAGTCCAAATGTTGGACATTGATCTGAATGTGATTCAGATTCAATGAGAAGATTAGATTTACGGTCTTGATTTAATCAAGCATCTATGGGAGGCCCGAGATCTGGATTTGAGATGTGATCTCAATATCTATGTCACTATACGTGGAACAATACAATCGCCCTGTCCTTATCTTCAAGTATTCGCGGAGAAAGCACATTATCCTTGAAAGAGTTCATGGATAATTCTATTGTTGATATATGTATCCGAGCATTGAGAAAATGGATAATTAAATATGATTTAATTATCATGAATAATATGAATTTGATTCATATTATAAGGAGAGTTATCTTAGATAATTAAATGTGATTTGATTATCAAAGATGTAGATAATGTGAATGTGATTCATATTATTTGAGTACATGAGAATAAGTTATCCAATATAATTAAATATGATTTAATTGTTATGGATAAGAATAATGTGGATAGAAATATCCAATTATTTATAATATATTATAAATGTGATTTATAATATATTAGAGAGAGTTAATTATAATTTATGTGTGTGTATTGGATACACATTGTGTAATTAATTGACAATGTAAATTATATGTTGTTTTGGGTTGTGAATTTGATTCACAATTTTTCTATGGCAAGATTGCAATATTCTCAAATATAATTATGAATTATTTTTTAAGAATAAAAAACCAACAAAAGTTGTTGGAAATAAATAGAGGAGATTTTCAAGGAGATATGCAATCTCATGGATTTCCATGAGATTGCTCTCTCCATGGAAAGAGGGGGGCGGCACATCATTCCTATAAGGAATGTGTGGCCGTCCACTTTGGAAGGTACATGGAGATGAAATCTCCATGTATCTTCTCTCCTTATTTATTGGTTTGATTTGGATTAATTTGTATTTGATTTTGTCAAATATATTTTGATCTAAATTTGTTGGTTTTACCAACAACAATCTTAGCCATTGGATTGACATAAATCAATCTCATCCATTGATTTTATATGTCACATGGATTGAGATCCATGGATCCCAAAACCCTATAAATAGAGAGGCACACCATGCTCTCTATTTTACACAACATCTCTCTCTCTCTCTTTCTTTCTAGAGGTCAGCCCTCTCTCTCCCTCTCATGGCCGTCCACCATGGATGCTATGGAGAGGTTCTCCATCGCCGCAGCATCGTCGTTATGCTGCCCGTTCTTCTGCTCGTGGATCTCCGTCTCCTTCGGTGCGCCTCGCTCGTGAAGAAGACGTCGGATCTCGTGTGTCGAGATCAGGAGATCCGCCGCTTGGATCATCAACATGGATTGCAAGAAGCACGCGGTTCATCCCCACGCTCGCAAGCGTCTCCTCCGTCGGATCGGATTTGAGACAAGAGGTCTCTTCGTTTAGAGACTTGATCGCAACCACACTTCAAGAGGTAATCCTAATTACTTGTTTGTGGTTTAGACGAAACGATCCGAGAAGTGTTCTTGGATCATGTGGTTTCGTCATATAAAATTTTTAAATTCCGCTGCATCGAGCAACTAGTGCGACTAGTCGCTCCTCGTCGTATTCGATACGACGCTCACGCTTCCGTGATGCGCTTGAGGATCTAACCATATCCTTCAAGTGGTATCAGAGCCTTAGATCGATGGTTTAGAATATGATTCGCTAACCGAGGACGACTTGGGTTCGTTAAGGTCGCGAAAGTTTTTATCGCATTTGATTTCGCAGATATGTTTAGTGTAATTTTTCGGCCTTGTTTAAATAGTTTAAACACAAAAATAGCACTTGGATTTTGTTCCCCATTAAATAAGGAAACCATAGGATCTGAGTTTGCGTAAATCGGATTTCGTATGCTCTAGATATGGTCGTTTTAATGAACATGTATGCACTGTTGCGGGAACTGTGAATCTGAACGTGATTAAAATGTTAATTAATGTTTAAACTTGCCTCGAAATGCGTGAAACATCACTTTTTTCTGTTCTAAATCAAATTAGCAAACTTTAGAAATTGACTTTGCTTAATTTGGATTTAAATTGATTGAGATATGCTAATTTTAGTAAGTAGGGGTCACTGCTGAAATTACTTTCCTAATCAAGAACCATGTGATTGTCAATTAATGAAATTAATTGTTAATTTCGAAAAATAATTATGGAAAATATTTGTGAAATATTAGATAATTATTATTTCCTTAATTGACTTGGCCCCAATCAATTAATTGATTAGATTTGATCTAAATCATAATTGAAATCACAATCATCAAACTCTTGTTTGAATAGGATTGGGAATTTGTCTAGCAAATTTCCTTATAATCAAAATTGTTTTGATTACTATATGGTATAATTTCGGTTGAAGAACTGGTGATCATCTCAAGTACAAATTAACCAATTTGGCATTATCCTTTCCCGAGGCGGATATGGTGTCTAGTCGGGGATCGCTGGGGTAGCGGGTTGCAATGTATGCGGTCCGTCCCACTCCCGCCGGTACTGGCCATGACAACGGGTAGGGCCGGGATAATGTCCGAGGGATTAAGATGTATTTTTCTAATTATTAAAATACGAATTAACACGTACTTTGAGAATAATACCATATATTCAAGTAAAATCAAGTTTGTTGATTGAATTGGATTGAAAATTAATTTAATATGATTAAGTTAATTATATCCAATTAAGAACACTCTATTATGAATAGAGTTATTATTTCCCTTGGAGGAATTAATCGTAATGAATGTGATTCATAATGATTAATTATAATTTGAATATGATATGGAGGATCGCATAAGTGACATCCATGGTCTCCCGTCAAGGCGAAGGGTTTCGTCACCAGATATTATATGTGGGAGATGCCTGTCCGAAGTGACAGCTCCTGCATATGATCCATTTGGTTCGGGCTCGTCGCTTCTCGAAAGAGTAAGGACGTATGCGTAGTGACCCCAATATCGGGTCCTCATATTATTGGGGCGATATTGGATTGCGCATAGCGAGTTGTATTCATGTTGATGGTTGGTTCAATTAATGACGGGTCAACATCACCTTAGGGGTGGTGGGCCCGAGTGTTAAAGACCGAATTGGGAGATGCAAGTTGGACTTGCAAGGTGGAATGTGTTCCCGCTTCTTTTTATCTGAGTTGTAGGTTCTCATATTATTGGGATGCAACAAAGATAAGGAAGGAGATCCCAGATCTTGTTTGAGATATAATGGTAAGTATATCTCTTACATTGAAAGTGATTAAGGGAATGAACTTTCGGTGTTGACATGGCAAAACAACTTTGATATAAAAATTCCTAAATCAAAATAAATTATATATTTATATAAGTTTATGCAAATTTCTCATTTCAAATAATCCTTCATTAAACCCACTCAATATTATACTCAATAATAACCAGTAAAATATCATGGATTGGACCCTTGATCCAGATATTGTACTTGCAGTTGGACACATAATATATGTGGTTGCAATATGCAAGTTTCCTCATAATAATGAGGAATGACAATTAAATAGATAATAGGACTTCAAACCTAGGGTTTGTATGTTTCTATAGTCTTGATATCATCAAATGTGCTGTGGAAGTGACATGTTGATGATGATCGCAATTGTCATATTAATCCTTACAAAATCAATAAAGATATTCTGGCATACATATGTGCTCTCAACATTTAATCATGAATGACATGGTTCTCTGCATCATGTAGAATGGTAGCTCCATAAGAGATGATGTATTCAAAACGTTTGAATACCTACCTGAACCAATGTTTTTAAGAGTTCAGATGGATGTAGATGATGAGTGTCATCATTCTACTATCTATACTCTAGTCATTCATGAAGCTTCATAATATTCATATTGTATGAATTGGGTGAAGCATGTATAAATGTTGAAATACTCTTATATTGAAATTTTTGATTTTAACATAAGAGATCCTTAATCTTAAGCAATGGTTGTTTATAGATAAAGGGAGCGCAGTGGAAGCATGGGTTGGACCCAAGCAAGAAGTATAATCAAATAGTTGACTGCATTTCTGTGACTTCCATATGACATCCAAAGAGTTGGATGAATGCCAATGCTGCAATAAGTTGATGTGTTGATAGTATGACTATCAAGTTTGTCTAGAATCCTCAGAAAAGGACTCGGATGGAGCATCAGTATAATCTGCATATAATCATTGAAATTGACTTACTTATTTGATAAGGTAAAGTCTAATAATTGTATCTCAATCTTCTAATAACACTTGCAATTGGTTGCATATGTATTAGAATATTAGAAATTTGATCTTAAGGTTCATTGATCATCCATGTTGAAAGTGATGCAAGTGTTGCAACAGTTTCCATGAGATCAATAGACTTCATATTTTCAGTGGGAGCCCTTAGTCTTAGAGAATGTCTCTATGACCTAGATATTAGAATACACTCATTGTTTATTTCTAATTGTTGGATATAAACATGAATTCTGTAATAAATCTATCATAAAGAGTTATGATGGAAATATTTCAGATAGTAATCTAAAATCTAGTGGACTCTATTAAATTAGAAAATTATTGAATGGTTCATTAAGATTTCTAATACTGAAAATTAAACCTTTAAAAGATCAATAGGAGGATAAAAATCATTTGACAATGATCTGGCATCAAATTTCGGACATATGTCTGTTGATAAAATCAATGGACTAGTAAGACATGAAACTTTAGATTGTCTAAAGATTCAAATCTTACATACTTATGAATATTGTATTCAAAGAAAAATGTCCAATACACCTTTCTTTGGGAAAGATGTAAGATTATGGTATTCAAGATCTCATACATATTAATGTATGTGAATCATCTATATCAGAATAAACATTATGGATATGTGATATCTATTAGTGATTATTTGATATGAGATTTCTTTTCTTCACTTAGAAAACTTTGAAATGTTCAAAGATTTCACAATTTTGATTTAAAACCAAAGTTTGAAGGAAGATGAAATGAATTTGATCTATCCAAGGTAGCTTGTACCTATTAGATGAATTCAAGGAATACCTTATAGAGATATGAATATCATTTCTATCTCACCCCTCCTAATGAACCTTAACTCAATAGAGTTGTAGGGAGATGCAATTAATCATGTGTGACATGATTTGATCAATGATGAATCTGTTGTCAAACTGATAGCAATCATTGGTTTAAAAATTTAAAGGTCCACTTAATTACCATTAATAATACCATGTGTATATGTGTTGTTCAGATTCAAAATGATGAAATGGACCCATCGTGTGTTGCCTCAGGCAGACATGAATGAATTGCCATTACCAATATTTACAAGGCATACTGCTATAGAATTCGTAGTTGTCGCTGCTAATATCTCATATGAGTATTCTGATGCATCCGATGTAGTAACTGTTGACCAAATATTAGTCCCAATATGAGATCCCTTCATTTTTTAAGAATATTTTGGGTATTGATTTTCAACACTTCAGGTGCTCCGTTGGAATCAACTGCTGTGAGAAACATATATTTCAAAAGCATCAGGAAAACTAGATTTGCACGACCGTTCACCTGTGAATGGGATTATATATTATCGATATTTGAGCATCATCGTTGGAAAACTTGCTGCAATGAGAGAGATGAGGAGGAGGAGGAGGAAGACGAGATTAGGGCTGAGATTTTAGCACCTTCGTCGGAAGATCTGCTGCAAATGAGAGAGCTGATACTACAGAGGAGGATGAAGACGTGATTATGGTTGGGGTGAGAAATGGGGATTTTGGCATGTGAGAAGGAATCGGATTATATAAATACCTCTAAGTCGAGGAGATCGGAGACTTGACGGCATCAGATCATGACCTTCATGGAAGTGCGGAGCTCGTGGGGTGGCTCTCCGTAGGTCGCTCGAAGGAGAGGAAGAAGTGTGGCGGTGGATGAGAGAAGAGGGAAAGAACAAATAGATTAGGGGTTTTCCTTATATATTGAACTAGTTAATGTATACGAAATGTCGAATTTATTATATTCACTGACACACGTCGAAAAATCTGATTGAGGTATAACAAAGGTCAAGCATGCATATACCGTAACAGACGTTTGGTAATTCTAAAGGTCGAGTTTCGTGTATTTTGTAGTATCCACCTAGTTTTTTGGCGTATTTTGTTGCTGCATGTTCGTTAACTTTCCGGTGGCCGGTTGCTACTGATCTGCCTTCGCTTTCTCGACGTTCGTCCTCCTCTCGTTCGCTGCCATTTCTGAGGTATGCTCACTCGCTCTGATTTTCCATCGCTAACACTTCCTGCTCCAAGCTACATGAATCTGGATACGTGAGAATGATTTTGTTGCCTACTTTTTTCTCCCCCCAGAAACAACTTATTGGTTCCGATGGAAGAAATGATGTGGTGTACTACTTGAATCTAATAGATCCAAGAATGAAATACAACGCAGTAAGAATGAAATACAACGTAATAGATCCAAAAATGATGTGGTGGATAATTTGACGTAAAGATGCAGAACACACCTGTGTAGGAGTTGATGAGAGACATGCTTGATAGTTCTGTTGTATATCACAACCGCTGATGTAATTCTAAAAATTTGATGAGGACTCAAGTGCAAATATACTAACGTTAATAAAGTACGTTGTAGATTGTACCACTCTGATCAATTAAACTAACTTGATTACCTGCCTAACTTTTGCGATAAATAAATATTGAATTACAGATTAAAATTCTCATCTATATCTATACTCTTACTATTAGTGGGTTCCTTCCCATCCCCTCGCCACGTGTCTTCCGTTTTCATCTTCTACATTCACGTCTTTGCGTCCCTTCTTTCCCATTTCTCCTCCCCATCGCGTGTCTATTTTTCCTCGCTTCCCAGCCTTGACGACACGTGTCCTCTTGCATTTAACATATACCTCTTCCCTCAATGATTTCTCTCTCTCCCACATCCATCTTTTCCCTTTCTTCTCTCTCTATCTGTCATGTCTCTCTCTCTCCCACGTCGCTTTCCCTCTTCATTCCCCACTTACTCTCCATCATCTCTCTTTCTCCCTCTCTCCCCATTTCTCTCCACATTTATTTCTCTCACTCTTTCTATCATCATATTCTCTCCCTTCCCACTAATACTCTCTCTTCATATTCTCTCTCCATCAACTCACATTTTCTCTCATTTCTTCTTTTTAATTTAGAAATATATTAACATTAATTAAAAAAACAAAATCATAGATTATTTATATCATTTATAAAATTTGGAATATATATTAGAAAATTTTGAAAACTTAGTTTTTAGTAGTAATTCTTTATATTAAATGAAATTACATTTAAAATTATAAATATCATATTTTCCCTTTATATCTATCATATATATGTGTTATGTGTATTAAATTAAAATTTTTATATCTCACAAAAAGTTTTATTTTCCCAAACTTAGGCATTTATTAAAATTTCATTTTTCCTCTTTATATTTACTATATTAATATTTATACATGTGTATCTATTATATTCAATAAATAAAAAAAATTAAATTTAAAGTTAAAAATTTTACAAATATAGTAATTTACTCAAATCCAGATGTCGCAGTCAATGTGGGTAAAAATCCATGTATATGTTTTATATTGTACTAAAATTAAATTATTTTTATGTATCCATGTATATGTGATGTTAATTGTGAAATACAATACGAATCTAAAAATAGCTTAAAATAAACTTAATTATGAAATATAATACTAATTAAAAATAATTTAAAACAAACTTAATTTTGTAGATATAAATCTTATAATAAAGCAATAAAAAATATAATTTAAAAAATAATTTCAAATTGATGCTTAAGTGATTATGTAATATAAAAAATAAATAGATAATAAAAACAAAAATTATCTTATGAATATGATAATGATATAATTATACTTATATCAATAGTTTATTAAACAAATGCTAAAAAATAATCTAAAATTATATAATAGTATTTTATTTGAAATGTAATACATACATTATATACTTTTTCTCAAGTTTTTTAAAATAAGGTGACATATAAATAATGGATTTCATTTTAATTATATCCATCAAACGAATGGATTTGAAATCTTTTCATATTATTTTTTATACATTTTATATGTCTATGTATTCTTAAAGTATATTTTGGCAATCATAGATCGATTAGTTATGGTATAAATAATAACTTTATTAAAACTAATATCAAATATATAAAATATATCAAGAAAAAATAATTAATATTTTTATCATAATAATTTCAAAAAAATATAAATTCAAATAACAATTTAATCCATTATTTTTTAGTAATAAAATCTATTTAAAGCTCTTAATCAAATAAATACATACTTTAACATAATAGTTTATAAATATACAAAGTATATGAATTTGTTATTACATTTTTTAAAATATTGGCATGCATGTATTGAGTTTTATTTTCAATGCATTATATAAACAAAATTAAGCTAAAAAATTATTTATTTTTTAATAAAAACAAATTTTATAAAAATAAATATTATCATATTAAGAAAATATATGTCACTTTTTATCTCTCTTTTTTACCAACTCCCTCCGCTTTCTCTCTCCACTATTTTAGAGTTGCAATTTTTTCAAACTTAGTAATTTGTACAAATTCATATTTCGTAATCAATGTAGGAAAAATCTCATGTAGATATTTTATTATTATAGTAAAATAAATGCATCACTTTTATCTCTCTTTTTTACCCCACTCTCCCCTCTTTCTCTTTCCATTATTTCAATGTTACATTTTTTTCCAAATTTGGTAATTTATTCAAATTCAAATTTTGTAATCAATATGGGTAAAAACCTGTACAGATATTTTATTATTATACTCAAATTAAATTATACTTATAAATGATGCTGAAATTGTGAAATACAATATTAATTAAAAAATAATTTAAAACAAACTTAATTGTGAAATATAATACTAATTAAAAAATAATTTAAAATAGACTTAAATTTGCAGATAGAAATCTTATAATAAAGCAATAAAAATATATTTTGAAAATATTTTTAAATTAATGTTTAAGTTATGTAATAAAAAATTCAATAAAAATGGAAATAAAAAATAACTTATGATTATGATAATGATAAAATTATACTTATATCAATAGTTTGTAAATAAAAATTGTAAAATATAATCTAAAATTATTTAATAGTAATTTTTTTTAAATGTAATACATACATAACTTATTTTTTCGTCATCTTTTTTAAATTAGGGTGACATATAATATTAAATTTTATTTTATTTATATCCATCAATCAAATAGATTTGAAATATCTTCACATTGTTTCTTATACATTTTATTTGTCAATGAACTACTAAAGTATATTTTAGCATTCATATATCGATTAATTACTGTATAATTAATAACTTAATTAAGACTAATGTCGAATATATAAAATATATCAAGAAAAAAATGAATGGATATTTTTATAAAAACAATTTCACTAAAAAAATTAAGTTCAAATAAGAAATTAATCCATTAATTTTTTAAGTAAAATCTATTCAAAAATCTTAATCAAATATATGAATACGTTAACATAATAGTTTATAAATATGCAAGTTTTATGAATATTTTCATATAAATTTTTTTATTATTTTTAGTTACTTTCTTTCTGTTGTTTTATTATTTAACTCACAGACAATTCCTATGTAAATTGTTTGCTTCACTTTTTGACTTGACACTTTCTTGCAACCATTTATTGCTTCTAAAAAATTTTGCTTAAATTATACATATGAGTTCAATACAGTTCTATTTTAAAAAATAATATCTATAACATGCATTCTTACTAATTGTATTATTAAATTTATTTACTATTAAATGTTATATTATTATTATTCGTTGTTGTTTGATCCTGCCGCGAAGCGCGGGTATGCTGCCTAGTACTTATATTAAAGGTGGGTTTCATCCCACGGTGTTGGCACGTGGATGTCTCCACTGCAATTCTTTGATTCTTCGATTCAATACCTACTGCTTTCCTCTTTTTACCGTGTTTCCCCTCTTTAAAAAGATGGATTTTCTGTCTTGTGGTTCTCTCTCTCATGTATTTGCATATCGATTTTCTCATCTCTCTCTCTCTCTCTCTCGATTTTCCATCACTATCTCGATCCATGTAAGCAATGTGATCGATTTGATGCGTGCGTGTTTGAATCTTCCCATTTTTTTGCATCTAGAATGATTCCCTCGAAATGGGGATTGAATCTGGTCGTGGATCTTTCAAGGTGGTTGGTGGTTGCATGTCAAGGTCATATTGGTGGTTGGTAGGGTGAAGGCGGGATCTCAAGATGGGATGGACAGATCTCAGAAGAAGGGGAGCATGATCTCAATCTCACCGTTGCAGATGCCAAGGTCCATGGATAAGTTGAACAGGGACTTACAATCCAACGAGGGAACGTGTATGCAACCACCAAGAACGACAAGGACAACAGGGGGTGAATGTGCAGGCGATGCTCTGGTGCAAGTGAGTGTAAATGAAAGATGATTTCTTTTGTTGATGGTGAAGATAAAGATTGTTTCTTTTTTGAGAATATGATGTTTTTTTGAGGTTTTTTATTTTTGGTAGGCCGTTGAGTGAGGAGGAGATCAGGGTGCATACTCCAATAGCCATCTCCTGCAATGAGGATAGACGGGAGGTATCCGCTCTACAGAATATCTATAACAAATAGATCGATAGGACCTTTGTTTTTGATAGGGTATGTGTTCTTTTTGATTTCAGTTGTTGTTGCATACATTAGTGAAGTGTTGGGTTTGATTGTCTTATTTTGTAGTTAAAGAATAGCTTTTTATTTGTCATTTGTGGATAAATGTTTACAAGTGTTTTGTCCTGCTTCAGAACAGAATGATCTGTTTGATTTAGTTATTTCACCTATTGTGAATGAAGTTCTTGAGGGCTATAATTGCACCATTTTCCCGTATGGGCAGACGGGGACGGGGAAAACCTATACGATGGAAGGAGGTGGAAAGAAGAGCAAGGTTTGATAACATATTTCAGCTTGGACGTTCTCCTTTTGTTACTTTCGATTTTCTTCGAAAATTCGCGTTTGTTCTGTGTTTATGAAGAATGGAGAATTTCCTAGCAATGCTGGTGTTATCCCAAGGTCTGTTCGACAGATATTTTGACATACTAGAAGCTTAACATGCAAAATACAATTATACAACATATAAGTTACATTTTTGGAGTTGTATAATGAGGAGACTACTGATCTTCTGGCTCCAAAAGAGTCGAAGTTTGCATGACAAGTCAAAGAAGCCTACTACATAAATGGAATTTGGAAAAGGTGGAGTTTTTGTTAGGGGTTTAGAATATGAGATAGTCTACTCTGCTCTTAAAATTTTAAATTTTTTGACAGAGGAATGCCCGCTAGAGAAGGAGAGGAAACGATGAAATGTGAGAAGCTAAATCTTGAATTATTGAATTCTCGATATTTAGTAACATAACAAAATATAGAAACAATCTTGCCATTTCATTGTGAATGTATAGATAAAATTTAATTCATATACTTAGAAAACTATATATCATTGTATTCTATCGGCCATTACATTTTTTCCATAAAAACATATTTTACAATCCAATATCTTGGATTCATTCTTATCATTTAAAAAATAGTTTATATGAAAGTTTAAACAAATGAAAATTCAGAATGCATGATATTAGCTTTTATTCAGAAATTTGAGTAACGGTGTAGCGTAAAATTTTCAAATGTCGTACAAAATTCATAGTCCTAAGATGTATTTGAAAAGAAAAGCAAATGAATTGAATGAAAATGAAGAGAACTTATTCGATTTTTCTTCATTAAAGACTACTTTTCCATTGTAATTCATTTATACTTCTAGATTGTCAAATGTGTTTTCGATTCATTTGTATTTTCATTTGTATTTTTGTCCGTCAACAAGCGCCGGAGTTGAAACCATCTGATTGAGGAAGGACAAAGCATTGGATCTACGTAGATCAGACCGACTCGCATCTGGAGCAGTCCAATTGGGGAAGAACAAGCGTAGATCCATAATGCACATCCTCCGTCTGATTGTCAACAGGAGCAATCGAAGTCGCACACCACCCTATAGGATGCAAGTGTGCTGCTCGTGCAAATGGGAGATATTTTGAGAATAATTGCATGCATACCCTCCATAGAATCTTTACCTGCATACATGTCGTATGTCACTCATTGAACGCACGTGCATAGCACGTGTGTGTTGCATTTGCAAGGATACATTTCGATTTGTGTGTTATTCATAATAGGCCACTGTCCAGGATATCCACGAGAGTGCGCCCTAATATTTTTGCAAGGCAACCCCTCTATGCTTTAGTAATTTACGCGATACCCCAGAATTTCCTCTATATTACGTATCATCCCTTATATATAGTGTATTAAATACCTTTATAAATTCTGTATTAAATAATATATGTAACATAAAAATCAAACAAAAATACCTACCTATACATATTAATATACTTTAAATAGTACATAAATAATTTTTAATAATATAAATATTTGTTATTTTTAATAATTCAAAACATATAACAAATACTCACAAACTTCTAAAATACATGAAAAATATAAATACCTGTCTCAAATCCCCCCCAAAAAATATAATTTATTGAAATAGGTTTGAAATCTTAAACATATTCCTATTTTTAAATTGTATGTATTCACATAAATATTTTATAAAGAATTTAAGTATATATTTTTAAAGAATTTTAATATTTGAATTACGATAATGAGAAATTAACCTAATTTTGAAATTTCTTTTAATTTTCTTTATTTTTATTTCCTTGACTTTTATTTTATTTTAAATATTTTTCTTCCGCTGCGAAGCGCGGGTAACATCCTGGTAAGATTATAGTAAAAGTGTGTTTGGTGGATATCAGGAACATTTGGCGCGATGTGGCTTTTGCATGTGGATGTTATGGTCGGAGGTGATTTTGTCAAGGGTAAATTATACATGTATCTTTTTTTTAATCTCGAACGTTTCATAACCAACCCTTTGCGTTGATGCTGAGTGAGCGGATCCTCTGATGTTACAGCATGTGTTAACGTAAGGGAACTACTGGATCACCATCGGGGCGCGCACCAACCATCCCCACCTTCCTTCAAGGATTTCGATGGTGATCTAAGGGCTCTCATGCGTTACAACACATGCTGTAATAGTAGAGGATCCGCCTCCTAATGCTGAACCATGAAGTTCAAAATCTAGAGCTGAACCGTTGGCTTGTTTGGTTGTCATAGTGGTGAGCACTGTGCGGAAAACAGAGTGGATCCTCCGCGGACGGCCGCTCGATCGCGATCGAGCGGCGCACACGGGTTCACTGTTATGGTGGGCCCCATCGTGTGTGCCGCTCGATCGTGATCCTTCTGGCGGTGGTGAATGGTGGTCATCGTATTTTCAAATTATAGATGTTGGTCTATATAACCGTCCTCTTCAAGAATACGAAGGATTTATTCACATCCACGTTATTGACGATTCTCCATTCCAGAGAATAGATACGGATCACACCAATACAACACTTCCATCCAAGAGAATGGATACGGATCACACCAATGCAACACGCATGCATCATTTATTCAGACACACTTCATACTTGAGACCTCTCTTCCAGTTCCAGATCGATCTCAGCAACGCCAGCGGCAGTAGCACTGGGAACGCCTGTCGAAGAAGCCGAGGCGAACGCAGCGGTAGCCCGTGCACTGGCGGCCAGCACATCTGTTGCCTGCGTAGCAGAACTGCGAGCATCCGTTGAGGCACGGGAACACCACCGGACCCCTCACCTCGCATGTAACTTGACCCTCTCCAACATCTGCAGGGCAAACAAATAATTAGATCTTTCCCAAATCAATGGATGTAGTGTTTAGAAGGATTGACTTTACAATACAAAAAGGACTAGCGGCGCAGCTTGTTGCCCGCTTGCCGTCTGTTTCGATATAAATCTTTTATGTTTTGTAATGATATGAATACATGTGATCTCATACAGAACAGTTGTGTTTAGTTATTCACTGAACCAATACTAAGAGCTTATCGATGGACGCATTGGATGGTATCGAGGGCAAACCTGAAGTGGCGAGGAGAGAGAGCATCAGAAACAAAGCGAAAGCCTTGGCTGCCATGTCTAGCTACTTGAGGACAACAACATGGTAGGAGGCCCTATTTATAGTCAAGAAGGATTAAGAGGTATCCTGGTCCTTATCTCGCAAGATATCAGCTGTCCACAAAAATATCTATTGTAAAAAAATATTAAAGAAGATAAGCGAAGAAAGTGACAAGGTACCAACCACTATGATTATCCAGTTAATTTGCAGCACGATCGAGCTGTATGCACCCTTTGGAGAAAATATTTAAACTGCAAGTTTTGGGGACAGTGTCCGTAACGTCTTGGATCTAGGTCTTCACACTGACCGAAAAGCTTAAGCGAGTTGTATTCGAGTCCAATGAACCCATTGACAATCATCCAAACGTTTAAGCAAGTTGTCAAGTACTAACCATTCCCTCTTGTACGTGTTTCAACCTCCTCCACTTAGGGTCCGTAATTTAGCAAAAATAAAAAAATAAAAAAAATCCGGAAGGGACGTTAGGGATCTGCAAAGCATGTGATGTGGAGAGATTTTTTCTAGATAAACAAAGCATGTTGAGAGAATCCAAATGAGAACCCCTCATTGGAGGATGACTGACCACATGGTGTGTCCTCACGGCCTCTCATTATCATCTTATATCCATATATCCTAAGCATGCATCGAGTTGTTGAGTAAATTAAGTCTACTCTTTAAGCCATGCATTTACTTGTTGAGTAAATTGAGTCTAGTGTCAACTCTTTTAAGTCTTGAAGAGTTTTGAACTAATTGTTCTCCCCACACCAAGTTGGCATACCTTGTTCTATAATAGGATGTAGTACTAATGGTCCCGGAGATGCATGGTTTTTTGTGTTCCATAATATATACCCTGGCTCCAGCAAATTATAATGAGCTTTTGACATTTCAAAATGCTTGATATTCTTATCGATTTGCAGGCATTCGATTTCGGAGAAGATCATCATGTGTTCCTCGTCAAACTCACTGAATGTCGATAAGTCGTCCGCGAATGGAATGTTAGTAATCATGGAGTCAATGTTCATTTTAATAAAACCTCGGATAAGACCATGGTTCGCAAGTTGGGATAACATGGTGTCCAAGATCTACATAGAGTGAATAAATAGCATAGGAGCGATATGCACTTCCTAACTAAGTTCTCTACACTCCATGTGTCTCATTAGTCATTACATTCAGTATTGTGGTAAGTCTGCAGTCGTGACATGTTACGGTGTCAAGCTATGACTCTAAAGTACTTGGTACTTTAGGGTTGATGTGCCTCTATAGGCCTGCCCTTATAGTACGTGCATCCTAGCTAAGTTCCCAACACTCCCACTTGCATCCACAATACATAATTATACATAAATTCACATTTTCATACTTATGCTTCTGAGCTCCTTAATTAGTATATAATGCGTATACTCACATTTCCACTCGATGTCGCCTAAGTCATGAATTCATTACATTCAACTAAGTTATACTCCTATTAACCAGATTACATCTCACTATCAATCCTAACTAATATGCTAACTATTGAAGGAATCATGATGTACATTGTCAAATTCAAGTCTCGTGGTGTACTAAGTATCTCTCAACTACTCATATGATATCTAAAGGAAATCATCCTGGGTTGATCTAATCGATCGTATGATTTCTTATCCCCTAATCCTAAGGGGTTATGATGATCGATCTGAGATGGGGTCTACATTAACCATTCGTACAATGTGGAAAAGCTACGCACATAAGTACACATAGATAATGCGAGAACTACATCCGTGACACACATCAAGATATTGATGAATCATATAGATGTTTATACCATTCAAACACTTGCATTGTAACTCCCATGATAATTCCTTATTTGATTCCACTTAAGACCTCATTTCATCATATACGCACTTACTAACAGATTTTTCATCAACTCGTAATGACTCATGATGTCCTACACATGTCTATCATAATTTCATTTCATTCTATACATTTAAAATACTATTGGGTCTAATCAGATTGATACTGACTGATCAGTGCTTCTGGGATGAGTGAGTTGGTGCTTCGATTAGTTTCAAAATGTTTGATACAGATTTGAAAATAAATTATATTTGTAGCTAAAGCATTCAAAAAGGATAAATATGATATATATTTCTTATTTTTTGGATCATAGAAACTCTCAGAAAATATAGTTGAATGCGACAGGTGCTCCGATTTCGTGTCTGATTTTTCATCTCTGATTTCAAAAATAGTTAATTTTTGTAAATATTTATCCTACTAATTTATCTCATTTCAATTTTTCTACTCTCTTATCTCTTATCTCCATCCAAAAATTCAAAAATTCAAACTTCAATCACATTCTATCTATTTATATGGCTCCCACTACAACAAAAGTATATATTAGAGGCATATGGTATTTGTCACAAAAAGTCTTTTTTCCGTCGCTATAACACTTTAGTGACAATTTAAAGATTTGCCTCTTATTTGCCTCTAAGGTCACCGTCACTAAAAGATTTGTGACAATTGGAGTTTGTCACTACATTATTATGAATAGCATCAAATATATTTGCTGCTAATTTGTCACTTTTTAAATACTTTTAGAGTCATATATAAATGTCACAACAATGTCACTAATATTTAGCATTTAGCTACACATATTATTCATTACTAAATAAAATTTTACGTCACTAAAATAATTTTAGGACGATTTGACAATTGCCATATACAATCTTTTTCAATCATCGCTATTAAATTTTTAGCGACATAGAATTGTTACTTTGTTGTTATTATTATAAAAAGTTATAAATATATTCAATATTAAGTTATTAGTTATAGCTCTATTTATCTCTATCGTTACAATATTTTGACAACTTTCAAATATAAATCTTTATTATTACTTAAAGAATAAATTTTTATTATAGTTTAGCTAAACAAACTCTTATTCGATCGTATTTATAACAACACACATGACTATATGCACTCATCACTCAATACTTGTATACCATCTTATAATGTTAGCACTATGATTTTTTTAAGAATCATAATAATAAAACGCTTATAATATTTTTGCAATTAAAAGCAGGACTCCATCAACATTAAACATAGCAACTATTTAAAATGCAAGCATCATTCGAAAAATAGTTTCGAATTTAAACAAAATATTGGAAACAATATCAATGTTCGTCCTTGAAATAAGGGAATACTATCTAATCATATATGAAATAGCTAATTCTAAATCCTATGAAGAACTTAGAGGACTTGAGGAAAGTTCGATGCAGAAAATATTGATGCTCTTCTAGCAGAATTCCATGTCTTTCTTCTACCACTCAGCATTTCCTGAAAAGTTTTAAAATTTTAACAAAGTTAATGCCATAAGGCAAATAAATTTAATAAAATAATTATTACTTATAGATATGTGAAGGTATCAATAATGTTTAAAATTTTAATTACCTTAAAATGGTTAACTTCTTTGGCCATGAAATGATTGCACCAATTGCATCTCCTATCTTCTCGTGTTGTCTACATGGTCGAATCAAAGCTTCATCATCTTTTAAAGCAACTTCTATATAAATTCCCAAAAAACTAGAGCCAAGTACATTGTCTCCAACTTTTTCTGCCGGATCTGTAATTCGTATTTGTCCAAGAGCTATTTTTATTTCATTAAAACTCAGAAGAAACACATCCTGCAAGATGTAAAGTCAATTAAATCTTTTCTCAATTCAAAAAACATAATAAAATATCATATATATCCTTAATGGAAAAAAAGTTATGTCTAATACAAAATATAAAATATCTACCTTAATGAAAAATTATTACCCAATCAATAATGGAAATTGAATACCCTAAACCAAATAATTTCTTTCACTTGATTTAGAGTTTTAGATTATGCAACTTCATAGCATATATGCAATGCTAAGTTATCCACATCCATGACTCTTAAATAATAATGTCATTCAGCAAATATTGATTTAAGTTCTTAAAATTTAAGTTCCAAAAAAACCGAACATGTAGAAAAACTTTCATGATGTACCTCTCCTTCTACAAATGTTGATTGGCCAAACTTTGATTTAGATCCCGTGCCATCGCAAGTCACCTAAGAACGCCACGGTAATATGAAGATTTAAATATATATTAAAGCTAATGGATAATATACTTATTTTTTATGTATTACCTGTCGAGTTTCTATAGGCATTAAGCTATCCACCTGAGAAGTACCAAATGATTGAAATAAATGTTGTAGATTCATTTGACTTTCCTTTAGCATTTGGATCTCTTTACTCTGTAGTTCCAATTGTTGCTTTTGAGTTTCGAGATCCATGAGCAATTTTTGCTTTTGTAATTGCTCTTCAACATTTGATTGGCTCCAAGATTTTCGACGTAATGCAGCCACATCTTTTATCTCCTTTCCTATGACTTTTTTGTAGACCTCAGCTATATTGTTCAGATCTTCACAACTTCCCATCTTTTCAATTTCTTTTTCAAATTGCTTCTAAAAAATGATAATTTTTTATTTTATCAATGTATTAAAAATAAAATAATGATCTTGAAATTTTCAGTAAAATAAAAAATTACCATCATCGCGTCTGAATTTGTATCCACTGGTTTGCCATCTTTCTTCGTATGCACATGCATAAAGAACTCGATTTCATTTATCTTCCTTCCTTTTTCTTTCTCCATCTAATTGTTTATCAAAAAGATAATTACTGTTAACACTTCCATTAGCTAAAAAATATATTGAGACAATATCTATTCATACATACTTTATCTCTTATGCATGCAAAACTCCTTGTTCCTGCAGTATGACTCATCTTAAGCTTTTTCCTATTTTGCATATTAAGGGAACAACATTTCTGCAATCATATAAATATGAATAGTGAAGCAAAAACATTGAATAATATAAAGATAAAACTCAAGGACCATTTATGTAAATACCTTATTACCTTGGATGATTCTGTATCCCAATAGTCAATCAGAAACTTCCATTGATCTTCTATAACTCGAGGATCTCGATGTGCAATTCTTTCCACAAGAGGTAAATGCGGTTTGTAATAATTTTTTTTCAAATTAGATTTGAAACATCTCCAACTTTTTGCAATCAGATCCACAATTACTTTCCCTATCTCTTCCTCAAACTCAAATTTACTCTATAAAAAAAGTAAGTAGTAAGTATATAAATCAACTTTATATATTAAATGAAAATGAGTACCTTCACAAATTCTAACATCTTTATCTCGTACTCCTCAGGCATCAACCTCCAATCTTTGTAGTTTAAGGGTGCTAGCTTGCCGTTTCTTGCAATTGTCCCCAAAAATGTAGTCAAATCATTTTGAGAATCTCCAATGGGCTGATTGAGTTAATTTTTCTCTATAAAAATCCTTTTTCCATCTTTAGCATTCCATAATTTGAGGCATATAGTGTGACCCCGCCGTCCTTTAGGCTTACTAATGTTGTCTGAAATTATAGCATGTTACTAGTAAAATTAGAAGAAGAAACTCAAAAGAATATAATACATATAAAATAAACACTTTGATATGCATAAAACTAATAGAAATAAATTTCAATAAATAATGAAATTTGTACCTTCAGATAATGAATTTTCTTGATCAAGGTATGTAGAAGGAGAACCAGTAACCATATTAGGATTGTCTAAATCTTCAAGATAATAAAAAAATATTTACTTCAGCAACATGCATAAAAATAACAAGGTAATTACAACTAAATAAAGCAATTTAAATGATACAATGATATAAGAATATTACCTCTCACTCCAAGTCTAAATTCAGGATTGTTCATCACATTTGGTGATAAAGATGTGTACCTTGATGGTATAACTTCATCGTAATGAGCCCCTAAGGATTGTGGTCTTCTAAGTGAAACTCTTCTTTTTTCATGAACAAACGAGTAATCCTCGGTAATGTCATCATTCACAACTTCTTTATTCTTTAATAAATCAGCTTCTGAGACATGTTTACTGTTGATCTTGTTCCCTATACCAAGCTTACAAGAAGCATCCTTTTGAACTCGATTTGCCTTTATTTCAGAAATGTTCAATGCACCTAATATTTTTCTAGACTGATGTCCCACTGGAGGAAGTACTCGTGATGTTGATTGAAGTCGAGGTACATCTTCTTCATTGAAGCTAGTTATAAAAGATCTAGTAGCTCTTAACATCCTGCAAACATTATATAATAGAATAAAAAAGAAAGGAAAATAGTGAGATGGTCAGAGCATTTATTATATAAACTTTAAAAGAACTTTGTATTAAATTGCTTAAAAAGTTACAGTAAGTTAACCTGAACGCCATTGCTATTTAAGGGTCTTCTTCACTTTCTTCTGTCTCATCCAAGTTTTGCTTATGAGTATCAATGCTTCGACGTTGTTGTTCAAAAAAGTCTTTCGTGTATGTTATGCCATCTATGTCCGTTCTTATCAAATCAAAGTCAACCACATCATTATCATTATTATACGAGCTAATTGGATATGTCTCGTCACTTGCATCATTATCCAAGATATCCTCAGAAACATCATTAATATCAATTTCTTCTAAATCAAATATGTCTCTAGGTTTTATTCTAACTACAAAGTGCCATTCAATTTGCTTGAGATCTTGTATATAAAACACTTGTCTAGCTTGAGATGCCAAAATAAATGGGTCATTTTTATGCCCCAAACGTGCCAGCTTAACACGTATTATCCCATACTCATCAACATCCCAATTTCCTTTGGAATAAACATCGACCCATTCACATTGAAACAAAACAATTTTCAATTGCTCAAAATAATTGATTTCAATGATATCTGTAAGTACACCGTAAAAGGATGTAATTCCATTTGATAGTTTATTTGTAGAATAATGTGCTGAGAAATCTGTATCGGCATCCACAATAACCCCGCTATTTTGTGTCTTTCTATTCCTTTCTTTATCTTTAGTATGAAATCTATATCCATTTATGATGTATCCACCAAAATGAAGTCCAATGTCATGAGGACCACGAGCAAGTACTTTAAGATATTCTGAAATTTATTCTTTTTTTCCTTTCTCTTCAACCTAGATAAAATTTAAAATATATTAAAGCCTATCCAATAGAAAAGACAAGTAGGGTTTAGAAAGGCGACCTACATTTTTCTTAAACCAATCTAGAAAATTGATGCTATGAAGAATTTCCAATTCCTTTTCAGATGCATGACGATGAACTTTCTTTAAATAATCATAATGCTCCCTACATAAAAAAATTATATCTATATCAATAATTTTATAATATATGAAAATACAATTAACTTGATCTTTAGATATCTTACACTTTGTAAGAACTCACTGCATCACAATTCGCCAAGATATATCGATGCGCTTGCTGTAATAAACTAGCATCTAATACCTTCGCTGTTTTCTTTCCTAATGCATGGCCTTTCTGTGAGAACATTGACCAACTTTCCTCCATTGTAGGAAATTCATCTCTAGTATTCCGTGGTGGTTGGTTTGACCGCATCTCAACTCCACAAATATATCTAGAACAAAATGTGAGGCATTCATCTGCCAGATATCCCTCTGCAATTGAGCCCTCTGGATGACTTCTATTCCTTACGTATCTTTTCAAAGTAAGCAAGTACCTAAATGTATTCACATATAATCAATAATTTAATATAAATAGTTTGATAATGAATTATTTTATTTTCTCTATAATAGCAACTCATACCTTTCAATCGGGTACATCCACCGATATTGAACTGGACCAGCTAATCTAACCTCCGTAGCCAAATGTACGAGCAAGTGCACCATGATATCAAAAAAGGATGGTGGAAAGATTTTTTCCATTTGACAAAGTGTTATAACTATCTTTTGCTCCAGTTGCTCAATGTTCACTGGATCAATCTCCTTCGAGCAAAGGCATCGAAAAAAATTACAGAGATCAATCACTGTAGATTTTACCATCTTATTGGGAACAACAACTCGTACGGCTAAGGAAAGTAAATGTTGCATCAAGACATGGCAATCATGGCTCTTTAATCCAGATATGTTACACTCACTTACTTGTATGCATCGAGATATATTAGATGCATACCCATCTGGAAACTTTATTGAATTCAAAAACTTGCACAACATGATCTTTTCTTCTTTATTCAGTGTAAAACTTGCAGGAGGTAGAATGGTCTTACTGCCAATAATGATGGGATGAAGAGCATGTCTGATATTCATCAGCTGTAGATCTATACGACTTTTCATGTTATCTTTATTTTTCTTCTCCAATCCAAGCAAAGTTCCCAATAAACTATCGCAAACATTCTTCTCAATATGCATAACATCAAGATTATGACATATCAAATGGGTTTTCCAATATGGCAACTCGAATAAGATGCTTCTTTTTGTCCAATGAGGTCCAAACTTATTCGATTTATTTTTCGGATGTGTACCAAATATTTTAGGAATCTTCTCCACTTGAGAAAAAATCTCAGAAGTTGATATTCTTTTTGGTGTTTGTCTCAATTCTTGCTTGCCATTAAAAGTCTTTGTCTCCTTCCGAAATTTATGATCCTTTTGAAGAAATCGACGATGACCCATGTAACAAATCTTTCGACTACCTAATAAATATTGTGATTCTACCTGCATATTACATGATGGGCATGCTAAATAACCCTGAGTTCGCCATCCAGAAATATCAGCATATGCAGGAAAGTCATTTATAGTCCACATTAATGCCGCATGTAATTGAAAACTTTCACCACGATCAACATCATATGTTGGTATACCGCTAGCCCACAGCTCCTTCAAGTCTTCAATCAGAGGTTGCAGGAATACATCTATATGTGCCTTTGGACCAGATGGTCCCGGTATTAGAGTAGACAATATGATATATGGTTGTGTCATACATAACCATGGAGGAAGATTATAAATCACCAAAATAACTGGCCAAGTACTATGCTTTATACTCATGGTTCTAAAAGGATTAAATCCATCTGTAGCTAGACCTAGACGAATATTACGAGGCTCTAATGAAAATTGAGGATGCAGTGCATCAAATGTTTTCCACATTGGAGAATCTGCTGGATGTCTAAGAATTCGTCCTTTGCTCCTTCCTTCATTATGCCATCTCAAAAGTGAAGAAGTCTTCTTGGACATGAATAATCTCTGTAACCGTGGCTTTAGCGGAAAATACCACATCACTTGAGCTGGAGACAATTTTTTCTTACTTAATGATTGTAAATCCTTTCCGTCATCCTCATGAGCACCTTTTTTCCATCTAGACATTTGGCAAACATAACATGATGTATCACTTTCTCTTTCTCCCCAATATATCATGCATTTATTTGGACACATGTCAATCTTTTTGTAGTCATATCCAAGCTTAGACATCAATTTCTTTGTATGATAATAGGACTCGGGAAGTAATTCACCCTCTGGAAATGCTTCTTTTAATAGTTCAAGTAACATAGTAAACGATCTATTACTCCATCCATGTAGACACTTTAAGTGGAAAAGACGAATAATAAATGACAACTTTGTAAATCTCTTACAACCCGGATATAACTCTTGTTCTGCATCTTCAGGTAATTCAAAAAAATCATTCGAACCATCATTTGTATCTCTTCTTCTTTTATTAGTCTCTCCACCACTTTCACTACATGGATTCTGAATATCAACAAAGGTATCAAATAATAAATCATGAATATCAGCTCGATCTTCTTCTCGACATTTTTCCATGTCATCCATTTCATCTTCTTGATCACTCTGTAGGCTGCTTAAATCTTCTCTTCTATCATCTTGCATTTGCACACCTTGTGGATCAATAGTTTCTTCACCATGAAAAATCCAATTAACATATCCAGAAAGGAATCCATTCCATATTAGATGCTTGAATGCATCTTTTCGATTCACATGAAGTAAGTTAGCACATTGAGTACATGGACAAAGAATGGTTTCATCTTCACCTAGCCGATTAAATGCAAAATTGATAAATTGGTTGATGCCATTAAGATACTTGGAGCTTCTCCTATCTTCATGAATCCAAGTCTTATCCATAACGATACCTTCAAGAAAAGTTCCAACGAAATATCTTCATGAGGATTTTAATTATTTATGATGAGTCTTATTAAAGTTTTTCAGAATGTGAATCAGGACTTATATATTCATATGTAACAAATAAAGGAATAATTGTAAAAAAATGCCCCGAGCATATCATAGATAAGCCTATTATAGATGATCATATCATAGATGACAATTCAAGTGTTGTTTTATTTGTATTCTATATTACTCTATCTTCACGTCATCTATGTAATTGGGAATTAATGCTATTTGTTTATAAAAAGGCTACAATATATTATTATATTATAAGCAGGGGATCTTTCCACTGACCCTATTAATTTTTTACCTTTTACTTCCAATTTTACCCTCAAATGATTTCTTATGACCTCAAATGAATCCTTCCATGTCTTTTTGCCTGAACCATCTCCCTCTTTATAGCCCCCCCACTGCCTCCCCATTCATACCCCTCTTTCGCACCACTTTGTAGGAATCCAACCTCTTGGGCCAAACTATGGCTACAGACAAACATGGCCTCCAACCCCCTTCCCCTCCTTAGAGCATGTCTCCCCTCTTCGACATAACGCCATCGACGATGGCTACAAAAACGGAGATAGGTCTCCATGGGACAAACCCAACTTGGACTTCTTCACCAACAAACACCATCCTCACCTTCCTCTACCGCGAGGGATTGAGCTTCGGGCGACGTCCCTAGACCACAATATTCTTCCTAAGCCACCCAACCTCCCCCCATCCTTCTATTAAACCAGATCTCAAATTTGCCGCTCCCTAAGCCTGCACTATCCCTAAACCCCTTCTTCAACTGCCCGATTTACCTAAGACAACACGTACATCCTCCTCTTTGGTAACAAATGATAAAACACCCCCTTTTCAAGATTACATGATTATCCTTCCCTTTCTAGTAATGAATCATATCCATGTAATATGTCTCATTCTTTCTTTCTCTCATGAATTTAATTCCAAAACAAGTGAGAATCGATGCATATATCGAAGGTGAAGATGTCCAAATATTAATAGGATTTCATGACAAAAGCAACAAACATATCCATATCCCACCTTTTCTCTCTCTCCAATCTCTTCCCACCTATTAAAACTCTCCCATCTCAACGACTATTAATCTTCATCCAAAATATTAAACAATATTTTATTAAAATATTCACCAAACTATTAAATAATATTTTATTCAAAATCATAGAGCTTATTAACGAGCTAACAATGCCTAAATTGTACAGAGATTATGTAATGCTCTACACAACAAATCCGAGCAAATAATTAACAATGTATACTAGCATCATAGTTCCAATTAGAGATCGCGGGTTTAAATATCCGATATTAACATCTATCCCTATCCAATTTTAAAATTAAATCTTATGTACATACGTACATGACCAAATATTAAAATATATTAATATCTACTATAAACATAATAATTTATGGATAAAGTTTAAATTTATAACGAATTGCATGCATGTATATAATCCACGTACAAAAACATCATCATTCTTATATAGTCATATTAATTAATAAACCCTAAATATTGTTACATTTCTTGATATTAATGATTTGTTGAATCATAGTATTAAGCAAGGTAATGATTTCTATTTTTAAATAGAGATTGAGAGTTTAAATATCCCATATTAACATCTACCCCTATCTAATATTAAATTTAAATTTTATGTATATATGTACGTGACCAAATATTGAAATGTATTAATATCTACTATACAAATAATAATTTATGGATAAAGTTTAAATTTATACGAATTGCATGCATGCATATAATGGACGTACAAAAAATGTCATCACTCTTATATAGCCATATTAATTAATAAATCATAAATATTATTACGTTTCTTAATATTAATGATTTGTTGAATCATAGTATTAAGCAAGGTAATGATTTTTATTTTTAAACTATATAATGAATATTAATAATAATAATAAAGCACAAAGAGTGATTCCGAGTTTGTTGGTGAGATTGGAGAGAGAAAGGTAATCGTGAGGAGATTGGACTCGAGATATAGAGAGAGGTTAAGGATATAAATTTGTTGGAGGAGCTGAGGGAATTTGCGAAATTTGGCCATTGACTAGTAGACATGGGTTGAGGCGCACAAGAGTGCATGTTTGCAAGAGCCCACTTGATCAATTACCTATATGGCTATTATATAATATGATTATATGCCTTAGTTATGAAAGCATACATAAAGCACTTATGAAATGTAGGTATTACCTTTACTTTAATATTATATGGTAATATCTTTACCTCTTAATAGCATATAATGATTGGACTTAATATAATATGGTAATACCTTCATCTTGTAGTTTCTATATATAACCTAATTATTGCTATACCTTTGCTAATCTTATGCAATCGGTGGCCCATGTACGCCAACCTCGGTATATATATGAATATTTTATATATGATAATGCAATTATACATAATGTAAGATTTAAATGATCTAAGTATGGCAAGACATGCATGTACACTTATACATGCACGATCCAAGTAACACCTTCAGATGACAACTTCAGGTTTACATTCACCACAATCAAACTACAACCCGCCATAATCTCCAACTAAAATTTTAATCGAAGCTATCCATTGTCATTAAAAAATACCAACAAGTGCAATAGAAGGAACAAAAAATGCAATATTTAAATATAGTAGCATGATATAGATAATTGGATCTGCGGTGTACCTTGGGATGATGACGGATGATCTTGTAGATGTACTTGGAAGACGATGACTGACAATGAACTGAAGGAGATAGCCGAAAAATGGTGTGGAGAGAATCTAGGGAAATGGTGGAAGGAGCCAAAATAGGGATATGTGGTAGAGAATGTGGAGAAGAGAAGATGAGAGGAGGGGATTTGAAGAGAGAGATCTCATAGTTCAATCAATAGGGAATGGAATGAAACTGTTTCCATTTCTGGAAAACGGGAAGGGGCATGCGCGGAGGTGATTAGAGAAAAAGAGGGGTGCGTGAGAGTGGCGCGCGGGGAAGGGGAAAAATGGGATGGCAGAATTTTCGGTAAGTGCAGTTAAGGAAAAGAGGTTGCGCGGGTTATTTTTAGTAAAGGGGGTGTGCGCGGGTTATTTTTGGTAAAGGGGGTGTGCGCGGGTAAAGGGAGAGAAGTTAAAGTAGGCTTTTTTGGTATATGTGTTTAATTTTTTTTTGTTTGAAATTTAGGGATTATTGTTATTGTAAATGAATTGTTCTTTCAATTTTAGGAAGAAATATTATTCAACAAATCAATAATATAAAAAATGTGACAATATTTATGATTTACTAGTTAATATGACTATATAAAACCGATGACATTTTATGTACGTGGATATATACATGCAACCCAGTCGTTGTAAATTTAAATTTTATCCATAAATTATTATTTTTATAGTAGATATTAATATATTTCAATATTTGGTCATGTACGTATGTACATACGATTTAAATTTAAAATTGATTAGGGATAGATGTTTATATGGGATATTTAAACCCTCGATCATTAATTGAAACTATGATATTAGTATACGATGTTAGTATAGCTGAGACGTGGAACTGGAATTTGTTATTGGAGAGAGAGAGAAAGAGATTATCAAGGGAATGTGGGAATTTGCGGATTGTGGAGACGGGCTGAGGTGCACTGGAGTCCATGTTTGCAAGCACGCACCCTGGCCATATATATATATATATATATGCATCCGAGATCTTCGTAATTGTCTCATAATATGATATTATATGTTACAAGACATTAGAGGATTGGAATTTTAAAAATAAAAGAAGAAATCAGTGATTGAGAAAAAATATACTACAATTCAGCTACCCAAAATGAGATAAAAAAACTCAATTTCACTAATGTCACCTTGCATCTTTGTTGAATAAAAAATCTATGTGATTTTTTTAATGATGCATGAAAGGCACATGCCACTAAATAAAAAAAACAATTGTGACACATAATTGTGTCACTAATATAATTCGTCAATTAAAACATTTGTTATAGCGACAATAAATTTATTTTGTTGGTAAAGTCAATAATTAGTGACAAATCAATTAATTGTCATTAAATGATTTGTTGCTAAATAGCATTATCCTTCTCCATCATTTCAATTTGATCAATCTTTGGTGAGAGGAGCCCAATCTCCGAGAGTCTTCTTGTCGCATAAGGGTGCCTAGCCTCCGAGCCGTCTGGTGACAGCGAGTCGACGTTCGTCGAGGAGATCAAGGTTTTTTCCGCTTCTAAGGTGATATCCATTTTCTCTTATTTTTTCCTAGATTAATCATAGTTTTATTTTCTCGCATTTGTTCTTCGTTGCCATTTTTTATTTAGATCTTAAAATCTATCACAGTTTGATCTGCCACCAACTCGATTTTTCATCTCACTTTCTCGATCTCTATGCATTCTTTTCTACCTCACACGATCTTCCACCTCCGACCATGCACGGTGATCGGAGATCCAGTTCTATCCGCCATTCCCCTCGGAACCGCACACATTCACATCTTCCGTTTTGATTTTTGGGATCAAGTCGTCATGCTTGCATCGTAATTCTTTATAAATAAAAAATTTAAAAAATATATTTTTCCCTTCTTTCCAACATTTATTTTGCAGGATAAATAAAAAACAAAAAATAAAAATAAATAAAATTACAGAATAAAATTTTCTTCTTGTAGCTTTCTGATTTAAAAAAATAAAAAATATTATATTCGTTATGTATTTACATTTAATAAAAAAGGAAAACAGTCACTAGTGGCGTCCCCCAGCCCTCGGCCGGCTGCGTCGCCTCCACGACCGCGCGCATCCCTACTCCGGGCGTCCGCCGCCCTCAGCGAGGCATCTCCAACTTCGCTCCTCTACGCGAGCGGCAGGAACCCTCACCCACCAGAGCCATACGGCCATCGACTTCACCACCGCGTGTAACAGCCGCACCGCCCACCATCGAAGACTATCAGAGCCTCGTCGCGCCCACACGCGAGCCTCCATCGTCGTTGTGATCCCCTGAACCGCATCACTGGTCCCGCGACAGTCGCATCGCCTTCCTCTCGATCGCCAGACCATTGCCTCCATCGTCGACGAGCAACAGTCGTGAGTCTCCGAGCTCTGGTACCATCAGTCGTGCCCATCATCGCTCCGACGCTCCACTTGGAAGAGATTAGAAGGGCGCGGCACCACATCCCTTTGCCTCCATCTTGGAGGGGGAATGGCAGACCCCTCCCTACTTGAAGAAACAAAGAGAAGCAGAGAAACCCTAGGGTATTAAGAAAATATTGGAAAAATTACAATTCTATCCTCGGAAGATTCACATATTACAAAAATGCCCCTGATCTAGCTCTTAGCACGTGTACAACACGTTTTATTGGGTAATTTATGTTTTTCATCATGATGTTTGTTTCTATTATTTATTTGATGAACAAACATTAAACATTTGCAATTTAGTCCCTGATTTCCAGACCTTTGTTTTGCTTGTTTTTTTATTGAAATAAATATCATCCTTGCTCAATAAATTCCCCAAAAAAACATGCTATGCTCCTGATGTGCTTATGTTTGTAGCATAAATTTTTCATAGCATTTTGTCATTATTTAATACTATTTAAAAAATAAAAATATGTCATTTTCCCTATTTGAAATTCATAAAATCATAAAATTTTGAATATTGCTATAAAAATTCCCAAAAATAGATTAGTTTTATTTTATTATCTTTTAATTCATGTCCAAAATCCAAAAAAAATGAAAAACATCAAAAAACTTATAAAAATCACAGAAAATTCTACAAAAATCCAAAAATCATGATTTCAGTTCCTGTTTGTAGCAAATTACTCCAGGTTATGCATTGTTTAACATTTTTGCAACTATTTGATTTTAAAAAAATATAAAAATATCTGAAATTATTAAAAATTTTCCAAAAATATTTCAAAGTTTGTAAAACCTAAAAATATTTTCTCTGGTTTTTTCTGATCATTTTTTATAGAATTGAAAAAAAACAAAAAGAGTTTGGTGTACGTAGTTCTTATCTTGTGCATATTGTTTTTTATTAGAAATTTAAAAAAATGCAAAATTAAAATCATTAACAATTTAAAAATAAAAAAATAAAATTAAAAAGATAAAATAATCCACAAACATCAAGGATAGTTTACCTTTGAGATTCCTGCTATTTTCTCTTAATTGAATTTTTATCGATTATTTGAATAACCCTCGAGAATTATAGCCTCCCTTAGTTCGATCATGTCCGCCATACAGGTAAATAAGTAGCAAAAATTTCTCTTGCTTCATTATTCGCTTGTAGCCAATTTTACAACGAGAGTGAAGATCCTCGGTCTACCCAACCTAATTCAACCGAATTATTTATCAAAATTAATGTGCGTTCATTTTAGTCGGATAAATCAAGACTGAAAAAAACCACTTAGATTATTGTCAGATTAAACACAAGCGACAATTTTTTTATTTTACTTGGACAAGTCTAAGGTCGAACTCAAGGAGGCAGTTTTTTTCTTAGATTAATTTGAAGTCAATTAAGAAGTCAGGCTTTCGGGAGAATTTTTTTTGTATTTTTTATGCAATTAAGAAAAATACGATGTAATTCAAGCCAAATTTGAAGGTTAAATTTAAAGTATGGTTAAATTAAGTCCAAAAATGATGAAACTTGGCCAGAATATGAAATGCAATGAAATTAAGCTACTGCAATTTTGTTGGAATTTTTTTGATTTTAAATGAATTAAATATGAATTAAAAATAAATGCAGGGTAGTTGTGCAAAACTAATTTTAGTAAATACCAAATTAGATCATTTTCAGATACAAAACTTATCCTAAATATTTCTATGTGAGATGAATCCAGAAAAATTATTAAACCTCAAAAATGATGAATTTTAGACCCATTAAAATTAATTTAGAAAAATACTAATTAATTTATTAAGGCCTCATTATGCGTGCAAATGGTGATTTTTGGGCACGAAGTGAAACTACTTAAACTAGATCTATTGTGATTTTTTGGTCATTTTTTGAGCTATAAATAATTTAGTAAGGAATTAAAAATACACCGTGGCAAAACTATGTAAATTTTCACAAAAATAATTATATTAAATAACTCAAAGCTCTAAAAAATGTGACAAGTGTCCACAATGATAAAGCACATGTTTCTCTACAACATGCAATTTTTGGAATTAAAATTTGATGCTAAATGAATGCCTAAATAAATGTGCAAACACAGGGACCAAAATGCAAAAAGGAATAAAATCAATTAACTCAGAAACGTGCTTACAGGGACAAAAATGCAATTACCTATAATGCAGGATGTATGCGTGCAAATTGTCCACGGAACACGTGTGCCTCACGTGGCGCGCCTGGCAAAGACTGAAAAGCTATTCTGGAAACTTGTTGGGGCCTCAGTGTAAATTACCCAGACCACACGTGACGACCACGTAAGGTGCTATGCTCGGGAAGCGTCGGAGGTTCGGACGGTGGCTCGGGTATTCTGCAAGCTCGGACTTGCTTCGGGGTAGCTTCGGATGCTTCGAGCCTAAAGGTCGGGGAAAAGGCTCGTAGGAAGCAACGTGGCGGAAGATGGACCGTTCGATCGAGATGATCAAATGTTTGCTGAAGCAGGTGACGTGGTGTGCCTTGGGTCCGTTAGATCAAGATGGATCCAACGGTATTTGGATCGGACGACGTGGAGCATTGAGGACCGTCCGATCAAGATGATCGGACGGTAACTGTGCTTATGCTCCTCCTCACCTCCACCTCCTGCGGCGGGCGTGGCTGGGCTCCGCCGAAGCCCTCCTGTCTCTGCCGCCTTGGTTCTTGCTCGGTGTTGATCCCCGAGGACTCCTGAGTAGCTGGAAGTGATCGTAGAGGTGCAGCGGAGCCGTCGGAGGTTCTGAAAGAGGCTGGGGTGGTCTGTAGGCCGGAGACGAAGCTTGGCGAAGAACCTTCGACGAAGATCCGTCCAATGTCGAAGATGGCACCTGCAAGGTTAGTGAATTCCAAAAAAGGTGCTCGTGCTCGCGTGGATGAAGTGTGTGATGTGAGGCCTGTGGGGCGAGGTGAGTGAACGAGGGGTGGTGTTCCTCCACCGTGACCGGTGGAGCAACGATCGGAGTAATTGGTGACCTCGAGAGGTCGTGGCGATGAATGGAAGGGGGCGCGAAGATGGCAGCTCCAATGCGGAGCTCAAGCGATGGTCAGTGGGATGTGTTGACACGCGAGAAGGACTAATAAATTAGGAGATGATCGGAGGAAAAGAATATGAAGATCGGAGAAGGAGATGGAGGGTGCTACTTGAGAATGGAGGCTTGAGATGAAGCCTCAGGTCGTCACTCGAGGGCCGGTAGAAACCCGAGCTCGTGTAGCTCGAAGGAGGAGTTGTTGCACGACGAAGCTCACCGTGGATCTCGCCGGAGAGGGTACCACCGTCGTCGCTCGCTCTCAGTCCTAATCTCTATCACCAACCGGTAGAAGGGAGCTCTACGGTCTCTCGTGCAAGGGCGGATAGGGCTGAAGGTGGCCGGAGGTGGAGTATTTAAAGAGGGAAGGTGGTGGTCCGATGTTGGTGGGAGTGGTTTATGTGGGAGTTGTGGAGCGAGTAGAGAGGGATTCATGACGCGCGTGGGTGCTGGCGAGGATGATGGAAGTATGGGCATCATCGTGGGTCGAACATCGAGTGGAGACAGCGGCTGTAATGGCGTCAAAAATAGAAAAGGCAGAGATAGAGCGCGAGGTGGGGCGACGTGGGCGAGGGATCCTCGAGAGGAAGAAGACGGTGCCTTGGTTGTTGGATCTCATGATCCAACGGGTCTGAGCATGGCACTAAGGTAGGGCCTGAATTAGATCAGGGGGTCGAGATCGAAGGACGATGGATGCACAACGTAGAGGGTTGTTGTTAAGGCACTGGTGAACGGTCGTGATGAGAGGGGATTGTCGATCGAGCGGATGTGGATATCAGAGGAGATCAGTGGCTGGGATGAGAGCATCAAGGCCCGATCAAACGGCTGTGGGAGATGACGCGTGGCGCGCTGAGGTTAAGGCAGAGAATAACGGTGGAGATGTAATCTGGGCATAGATCGGATGGTTGATGTTAGATGTAGGAAGGAATAGCCGAGATGGAGCTATTGAGAAGAGATGGAGGGCGATGATGGAACCACGTGGCGCATGGAGGTAAAGGCGCTGGTGAGAGGTCCGGATGCAATCTGGAGTTGATTTGATGACTGCAAGATGATGCGTGCTTGGACGGTCGAGATTGAGCACTTGAGATCCATCCAACGGCTGAAAGTCGGGGTACGTGGCGAGCGGATAGATGGGTCGCATGGCGCAACCAGAAGGCGCCACGTGGCCCAATCACATTATTGCAAGGAAGAAGGTGAAATAAGAGGGGGGAGATGGTCGAATTTGGAAAAACTCAAAGTATGAAAGTTGTAGATCTCGATGATATCTACAAGTTTTATGTTGACTAAAATGGAAAAGAGGTCAAATAAAGTGATAAAATATAAGGGTACAAATATAAATACATACAGTATACAATGAGGGTCCAAAATCCAAGTTTTGCATACGAGCTCCGATTTTAATGAAATTGGTCTCATTTTGAAGGTATCTGAATATATATTATTTTAAAAGTTAGTAGACCTATATGGGGGATTGTATGAGAGAGATATGTGCATTTTAAAGTCCATGGTCTCAAACTTGGACTCAGGTTTTATTGGTCAATTTTAAACGTTAGCAATTTTTTGTATTTTTCTTGTTTTAGTGTTAGTCATATATACACTATAGAGTTGATTTTGTGAGCTTTGGAGTTAGCATAAAATACATACAAATAGTTGATTTTTACAAGTGACTTTGGCTTCTTATTTAATGCTGATGTAATTGCTAAAATACAGATGTTATATATGCACGCATGAATGCAAATTATATAATATAGGTGATGAAATGCATCTAATTACTCGGGAACAATGCTCTATTTTCAACTTTTAGAGTGATGAATCACAGATTCATCAGAGAGAATAAATATTTCTTGTTTGTTTGTCGCAGGATTTTTGAGGATAACAACGACGATATCCATCATTAATAACCAATCTTCGAAAATCATGTGCCAACAAAATGGCGTCGTTGCCGGGGAGGCACGGTGAGGGTAGTTAGGCTTCTCTTTTAGCCTGCTATTCTTAGTTGTATGTATTTGTGTATATTTTTCCACATTAATTCCATTGTTCATATTCACTGCATTTATTTCATTTTTCTTGCTCATATTTAATAATTGTGTTTCTTGCACATTCTTTCTTTTCTCTTTCTTGCGAGGGCCCGCGGAGCGAAGGAGGCGATCCTAAGAGAGCCGAAGCACCCAAGCGAAGCGGAGGCGGCTTGATTCTTCACCGAGCCGCAAGATAGTGTGAGAGGAGGAGAAGAAGAATTGAAGGAGATCCAGAGAGAGATTTTATTTATTTAATTTTTCTAGTATTTGAACCCTTGTAAACAGACATTCATATGTTGCGGGTCTGTTTAGCCAAGTACCGGTGTATAGCGAGAGAGAGACCTGCACACTAGGATAGAACCACTCCCGAACTCTTTTCAGACTACTGATCTTGGGGTTAGTTGTTATCCAGTGAGGATCTCTCCGGTAGCCAGTAAAATGGCCCGTGATGTCCTTAACAGATTGAATTGATCGGTTAGCCGGTAAATAGTCCACAATTCCTGAGAATGATCTAACTTTGGGATTGGGCCAGTCTCTCGGGAGTATTGGGTTCCTAACAGCTCGCTTTAACCGCTCTGATAGATTGCATTCTCACCAAACTCTAAAAATTGACAAGATAATTGACCAAACTTTCACGGTCTTCACATTGAGTTGAGTTGGTGAATTGAGGGTTTGTATTATTTTTGTTTGCTAGTGATAGATATCCTTCTGTGCAATTTGTGCCTTCATTCACTTTTACTCTTGCATTGACCTTCGTGCTCTCGCATCCTGTCTATTGATTTCAAAGATGTTGGACCAGAGTATTTTTCATTCGGACTCTGCGAACCCGTTCTACATTCCGAGTCGTTCACCTTCAACCTTCACGACCCACTATTTGAGATTGTCTTTAATCTCGAATTATTATATGAGACTCCATCAATTCTGAGCACTATTTAAGTGTCATGCACATTTTCAGAGTCAAACACCGGACACTTGATGCCACCAAAGGGAAAGGGTACCATGTCGGAGCAGAGCGAGATCAGTAGTACCATGTTAGCCTCCATCCAGTCAATTTAAGCTCAAATAACAGAGCAGGCTAATTTTCAAACCACATTGAGAGACATGATTCTCGAGCTAAGAAATGAAAGAGAAGATAGGAGAGAGGAGGTTAGAAACAACCCTGGAGGTGGGAATGGGGGAGAAGATCCTAACATGGAACCTGAGGCTAAGCCTACATTAAAGGATGCTTATAATCCAGGGACGGGACAGACAAAGTCTTGGATACAAATCCCTGTGATTCAATGGCATTTCGAGCTTAAGCCTACTATTTTGCCTCTTCTCCCAATATTCTATGGAAATATCAATGAAGAACCTCATATACACCTCCAGCAGTTTGATCGCATTTATGGAATAGTACACTACCCAAATGTCCCATTAAAGGTAGTTTTGATGACCACCTTCCCCTGCAGTCTATGGACAAAGCCTTTTATTGGTTGAATCACTTGGGGAAGGTTGTCACTACTTGAGAAGAGTTGAGGTCATTTCTGACAAATATTACCCGCTCAAACAACTCAACTAAATGCGATCTTTGATTGCTAATTTCTCCCAGATGCCCCATGAGCCTATTCATGAAGCGTGGAAAAGATTCAAAGATCTGACGGAGAAATGGCCCCATCATGATATTCCAAAGACCAACCTTGTACACAATTTATTTGGGGGTTTAAGCATAGAGAGTCAGAAGCTGGTAAATGCCACTTATGGGGGGAGCTACTTCAACAAGGACGAGGATGTCCTTTATCAAATCTTCGAGGAGATGGCTGAGAGTTCAGCGGCTCTTTCTTCTTCACGTGCTTTTCAAAAGCACCCCGTCACCTCCCCTGCAGTACCCCACAATGCTGTCAATATGACGGCAAAACAAGAAGTGGATAAGGTGGATAGCACTAACTTGGCCATCATTGGAAACCACCTATCCAAAGTGGACATTATTGAGAAGCGATCCAAGAAGCTTGATAAGCTTCAAGTGATCGAGCAAAGGACAAAGAACCTGGATAAGTTGGATGAGATAACAAAGCACCTGGAGCTTCTTGTGAGTAAGATCAGTGCAGTTCACAGTGTGAGTGCAGCAACCGATACCTCTGTTAGGGAGCAGACTTCTTCCACCCAACAAAGTAGCGGAGGACCATCCACAGTTCAGCATGTCTACTACGTGCAGACGCCTGATCAGGTTCAACAGCATTCACATCAGATAGTTCCTTACCAACATGAAGTAGCATACATTTCTGAGCAACAGTCTCCACCTCCACCTATCGTTCAGGAGGTGGACGACATCTGTTTCGACCGTGAGTGAAACCATCCCCGTCCGCCAAGGCAAGGCCAGTTAGGTTCACAGCAGTGTCAGAGACCCGCCCACCAGTTTTAGGGAGGCAGACAGCAGCAGTACCAGCACCAGCAGTTCCAGCCTCATTATCAGCCTCCACCACAGTTCCAAAACTGGAGACAAGGCCAATCACAGCAGTAGTCTATGTATCTTCCTCATCCTACCCAGCAATAGGCGGTATATCATGGACAATATCCTCATCTTCCTCCTCCTCATTATCAGTTGCAGTATGGGTACCAACAACCTCTGTACTATCAGCCTCAGCAACAGCCAGTCAATGAGCAACCTGAGGCCCCTCCAGTCAATCTAGCACTGGACCAACTTGCATTACTCATGAAGAACATGAATGAACTGACTCAGCAGATCGACGACCCGACCACCATAAAGATACTGATTCCAGCACAGGTCGAAGCCAACCCCAACAACTTCAGACGCAAGGAGCATGTAACCAATAGCTCACTCACCCCCGAGACGGGTATGTCCCTTAATTTTACATGTTTATCTGACACCATTCATCTCATGAGAGGTAGGAGATTGCAGCCGCCTACGCAACAGTTGAGGTTGGGAGATCGAACCACTGAGAGAGCATGATCTTCCACATCATCTCCTTCACCGGCAGTTGAGAGGCCTAGTGTAGCAGCATCCAAGTCTGGAGTTTCACCGCCTTCACCATCACCTTCACCAGATAGATGTAGGTCACCATCAGCAAGGGAGAATATACCAGTCGCAAATTCTTCCTCTTCACCACCAGCAGCATCCCATTCTGTTTTAGATTATTTTTTTTCTTCACCTATTTTGGACAACACTTTACAGACTGATTCTGATTGTCCTTTTGTACATAAGGATTCTACTTTGAATAATAGAAATGAACGTTTGCATGTTTATTCTGATTCCGTGCCATTTTCTTCTACTCCCAAAGCTAAAAAAATCAAAAATAAAAAACGACATTATCTGATCATGGAGTGGTTGAGATCTTACAGAACATCTTTTTAAAGATGCCACTCATTAAGGCCATGGAATACATGCCTACAGTAAAAAGGGAATGAAAGAGCATGTACCCAAAAGCGTCAATCAAGGAAGAGCGTATGAAAGGAAACAGAGAAACACATCTTGACCATGGTCACAGCTCATGCAATCAGTAACCTCCCGCCTAAAAAGTAAGACAAGGGAGCACCTCACATCTATTGCCATATCTTTGATCAAGAATTTGATCGTACTCTTCTCGATAGTGGTTCCTCCATTAATCTCATGCCTTCCTCTTTATTAACTGAATTTCGGTTAGGACCTCTTAAAACAAGTCGGATGATCCTTCAGTTTTCGGATAGATCGATTAAGATGCTAAGAGGCATTTTAGAGGACGTTATTGTAACTATGCAGGGAATGAAGTTCTCTGTTGATTTTGTTGTCATGGATATGGACACACCTGCATCGTTACTCTATATCCCGATCATACTAGGTCGACCGTTCCTCCGAACGGCCGAAGCAGCAGTTGATTATGGTATTGGAGAGATCATCTTTCACTCTCGTAGTGACAAGGTGAAAATTGAGACGATCTCTGGTCCTAGACCATCACCGCCACCAGCAACAGATGATACAGAGAAAGTTATATCAAAGCCAGATGACTGTGATTTTCTTATTGAATTCAAAGAGACAGATCTTTTCACTGATTTTATAGATACCCAAGAGTTCCTTTCCCAAAAAGATTCTATGGAAAGTACAGTCGACGTGAGTTCCCTTGGTGGTCCAATTGAGATAGTTGCTGATGAGAGAGATGATTTCTTAGGGTAAATCTGAGTTTCTAAAGGCACCTTCTGGTATTCCGTTGATACACTTTTCTGAGATTATTGATGATATGCCTCCTTCTGAGAGTTCTAAGGTATAGATATCTGAGCCATTCATTGATTTTCCTGATTTATGCACATATGAGAGACATCTTTCTGAGATTATTGATGAGATATTTGATCCATTGATTGATAAGAATATTGAACATCCTGATGAGATATTCCTTTCTGACAGAGAACATTCATTGCATATCTATCAGATATTCTTTTTACTGAGTCGTCAGTAGCCAAGGTGGAAAGTCCACAGAGTACATATCACATACTGTCTACCAGTACAGTGGAAAAGGTTCTTGCAGAGCCGATTCAGACCCCATCTGAGCTCAAGATTTTACCATCAACGTTGAAATATGCCTTCCTTACAGGCCCCCCTCCCAAATATTTCTGGTCATCCTCAGCTCGTAGTTGACCGATGAACAAGAATCTCGCGTACTAGAGGTTCTTGAGAGAAACCGCAAGGCCATAGGATGGAATATCTCGGATCTCTGTGGGATTAATCTAGCGTTGTGCTCGCATCATATCTACCTAGAGGATGACTGTAAACCCTCCCGTGAATGTCAGTGCCATCTAAATCCAAATCTAAGGGATGTTGTCATGAAGGAGATCAGAAAATGGTGTGATGTTGGCTTTATATATCCCATTTCGGATTCCAAGTGGGTCATCCCTTTACATGTGATCCCGAATAAATCTGGCATCACGATAGTAAAGAATGACCGTCGTGAGGAGATTCCGACCCAGGTACCTACTTCCTGGCGTGTCTGTGTAGATTATCGATGCCTGAACTCAGCTACCAAGAAGGATCACTTTCCTCTACCCTTTATTGATCAGATTATTGAGAGGTTGGTAGAGAAAGAGTTCTTTTGCTTCTTGGATGGGTACTCGAGATACAATCAAGTTGCTATCGCTCCTGAGGATCAGGAGAAAACTACTTTCACTTGTTCGTTCGGCACCTATGCCTTTAGACGGATGCCCTTTGGATTGTATAATGCCTCTACTACATTTCGAAGGTGTATGTTGGATGTTTTTGCCGACATGGTGGAAAATTTTCTTGAAGTCTTCATGGACGATTTCTTGGTCTACACAGGATAGTTTCGACACATGTCTTGCTTATTTAGACCGAGTTCTTCAATGTTGCTGTGAGGCAAACCTAGTGCTCTCATGGGAGAAAAGTCACGTTATGGTGATTAAGAGAATTGTATTGGGCCATGTCATCTCCAAACATGATATGGAGGTTGACCCGACTAAGATTGATGTGATTTCAAAGTTAGAGCCACCGCATAATATGAAGCGATTGAGGTCATTTTGGGACACGTAGGACTCTGTAGGTGATTCATAAAGGACTTCAGCAAGATCTCCAGACCTTTGTCTGAGCTTCTGTGCAAGGAGAGCGGTTTTGTTATCAATGAGAAAGTCCTCCTTGCATTCAATCAGATGAAATAAATT
Source organism: Ottelia alismoides (assembly GCA_037367405.1). Classification (NCBI taxonomy): domain Eukaryota; kingdom Viridiplantae; phylum Streptophyta; class Magnoliopsida; order Alismatales; family Hydrocharitaceae; genus Ottelia; species Ottelia alismoides. The sequence goes on from JAZKJV010005693.1 coordinate 329,677, forward strand.
ATTACTAGTGCTCTTGTCTTACAACCACCGGATTGGTCTCTTCCTTTTGAGATTATGACAGACGCATCAGAATTCGTAGTTGGAGATGTTTTAGGACATAGAAGGGATGGGATACCATTTGCTATACACTATGCTAGCAAGACTCTGGATGAAGCACAACGGAATTATACAGTCACAGAGAATGAGATGTTAGCAGTTGTGTTTGGGCTGGAAAAATTCAGATCTTACCTCATCGGATCACATGTTATTGTATACACGTATCACATTGACATACGATACTTGCACGCAAAGAAGGATGCCAAACCACGTCTTATCAGATGGATCCTTCTTCTCCAGGAATTTGAGTTAGAGATTCGAGATAAACTTGGAGTGAAAAATATTGTGGCAGATCACCTTTTCTGTATCACAGATGTAGAGAGCTCTGAGCAGAACATGATCCCTATTTCTGAAACCTTTCCAAATGAGGCCATCTTGAAGGGAGGGTGGGAGGGAAAAAATAAATGACAGAAAAGAGGATAGATGAAGAAGAAGAAGACGTACAGGATCTGGAAAAACAAACAAGATCGATCAAGCAAACCCCCGATTCACCTACACACTCAGAGCTAATGACCGTGAAGGTTCGACCTTTTATCTTGTCAATTTTATTAGGTGATCAAACAATCTATTAGAGCGATTAAGCGAGCTGATGGGAATCCAACGTCCCCAGGAGACTGTCCCGATCCCAAGCTAGATCTTTCCCAGCCAGTACAAGTCGCGGACCGTTTACCGGCTACCCGATTGACTCGCTCTGTTAAGGATATCGCGGCCCGCTTTACCGGAGACCGGAGCGATCCTCACTGGAGAATGACTAACTCAAGACCAGTAGTCTAAAGAAGGGTCAGATGTGGCTCTAGTTTAGGGTGTGGGTCACTCTCTCGCTCATCCAAACCATACAAGGAGGGGATTGCTCTCCCAAGACAACTATTTTTGGTTAAGTGTATTTTAAGATGAAATTTGCTTAAACAACCCCAATTTTATGGTTTTTGTTTTTAGGTCTTTTTCAAAGCAAATAACGCCTAACGAATTTTTCGGTTATCCTGATTATTTATAAGTCTAAAAACATGGGGAGAAGGTGAAAAGCTGATACGCGACTAAACACGATGATGCATGCTGAGTAAGAAATGCGTACATTGGCTCCATCACTCTACATGCAAAGTGATCCGTGCATAATTGAAATAACATAAATAAAACATATCTATACGATGCAACGAGGAAATCGACCTTAAGCAGATAGTTTCTACACGTGAAGCACAATAGCTAACGGGTCAACGAGAGGGATCGGGGTCCGATCTCTGATGCCGATCGGTGTCCACCATAACAAATCCTACCAGCGTTGTATATGACATCTAGCGGCACATAACCCCTCGAGTGACCAAGTTAGCTTTTTATAGTGATCTAATTAATAAGGTCCAATTACGATCTATAGGTGCAGAAATGTAATTAGGGTTGGGTCTTAAGAATTACGTCACAAGGCAAGAGAAAATCCTAAATCTAAGGCTAAAATCCTCGAGAATCAAAGAAAATAAAAGCGATAAAACAAAAATCGGTGAAAACCGCGGTGAGGTTCCCCGAGCACACCGGGGGCTCGGCGAAACAGACCCCGAGCTATTACCAAGTCTGAGAGTCTGTCTTGGTCCTGCATTATTACAACAATAATAATATCTGCAGGAAAATAAAACTAAACAAAGCCTAATCTAACTAAGTCCTCCCCACACTCCCGCTCTCCTCTCTCGCGCTCTCCTGCGGCTCCATGCAGAAAAGAGTCGCCTCCGAATCCCGTGGGTGCGTCCGCTTCCTGAAGAAAGCTGCCCATGATCCTCAGGCCCTCGCAAGAAAATTGAAACAGAAGAGTTTCAGTCCACAGTTATTATAATAATGAAAAATAAAATTAAAATAAATGCAGAAATAAAAACAAAAATAAAGAAAAGAAATAAAAACACAAATAAAAACAAATAAAAAATAAAAACAAAAATAAAAATAAAACAAATAAAATAAGATGAAAAAGAAAATCCGAAAAACAACGAAAAGCCGAAAAAGAAAGTTGACTATTAAGCTGTGCTCCCCGGCAACGACGCCATTCTAATGAGGCGTCCCGAGCGACTAAGGTCAGAAGGTATCAATGGCCATTGCGATCTCAACCTCTAGGATCTGGCTCAATCAAGAAAACAAAGACCACCAAAAGCAAAAATCAACAAATCAGGCAAATGTAGCGATCTCGCTATTTTATTTTACATGGTATAGCTAGTAGGGTTAAACACAAGGAGCACGGTATGGTGAACCTACGAAGTAGTCGAAAATCTAAATAAAATAAAGGAAATAAAATAAAAAGGTGGATTTTTGGTTTTTCATTTTTTTGTAATTTTTAAACTTAAGGAAAGGTATCAAAGAAATCAAAAGAAACACAAACACACAATTATTTAACGCACCAAAAATACTCAGAAAAATCAAATAATTTTTTTTTTGTTTTTATAAATATTCAAGTGTTTTTTATATTTTTCTTGGATTTTTCCGATTTTTAGTTGTCTTTATAAAAATGAAACAAGGTAAAAAATGTTAAACAGTGTGCAGCTGAGATCTAAAGGCAAGTTAAAAATACTTAAAATGTATGTAAAATCCCAACAACAATTTTATGTAAAACTATAGACTAAAAATTAACTACATGGGAAGAAAACATATTTTTTTGATTTTTTTTTTAATTTGTAATGATTTTTATAAGATTTTCAATGTTTTTCAATTTTTATGGTTTTTTATAAATCCAAATACAAATAAAATTGGACAGAAGTGGCACAACAAAACAAAACACCAGTAATTTTTTTTGAATTTTTTAGAATATTTCTAGTATTTTTAATTGATTTCTAAAACTGGATAGAAGCAATTTTTAAGATTTTTGACTTTTTAAAAATAACAAATGACAACAAAAAGCAACCAAAAATTTACAGAAATTCCTACACCATGGCAGGAGCCATGTGTCGAAACTTCATAAAATTTGTCCAAAATTTGCTATTTATTCAGAATAACACAAGGCACACAGCACATAGGGATCTGAATGCAATTAATAGAAAGTTCTCAGCCAAGCAGTAACATGTGGAAAGTTTAGGGCCGATTTTGCAAATAGTCCACGCTGCACGTGAATCACACGTGAGCCAGTCACACAGGGGTATAAATGTAAATCCTATTTATAAACATTCATTCATTAACATCCATGAAGTTCAAGTAGAAATATGCAATATCCCAGATAACACGTGGCAGACCACATGAAGCTTAAACAGAGGGACTAAATTGCAAACAAAAGAAACACGAGGTCCTAAGTGCAAAATATCCAAAATAAAAACAACTACATAAAATATTTGCAGGATTAAGAAATAAATGCAAAAGTGAAAAGGACCTAAGTGCAAATACCCTTATTAGTAACGATCCAACGGTCGAGGATATCCACTTCTGATCGGACGGCTGTGAGTGGGCGACACCCGTTAGGCGATGGACAGCGGGTAGAGGATCCTCAGATGGATCAGACAATCTAGGCTTCCCGGTGAATGGACGGCTACGATTAGAATAGGGGATGCGTCTGATCGGACGGCCGGGACAGCGCCTGGAAGAACGACGAAGAACTCGTCTCCAGCGAGCTTTGACCGGCTGCTACATGCAGATGAAGCATCCTCCGAGGCTGCTAGGATGGGGAAAAGGAAGCTAATGACGATCCGCAACTGCTGCTATTCTCCGATGAGACTGAGACTGTCCGAGATGGTCCGGCGACGCTGGGGTACCTAGAGCAGCTGTGCCAGGTTATCTTGACCTCCAGATGAGGTTCCGATATGCTCTATCTTGCACAGGCAACCCACAGGGATGGGGGCAAAATGCCTCGACCCGTCAAGACACGAAAGGGGTGGCTGGCGCATCGTGGTGTGACCCTCCGGCAAAGCGGCGGAGGAGGAGGATCCAAACCCTGTTCCTGGGCGAATCGGGTTGGGTGGAGGGGCGTAGAAGGTGGAGAGGAGTATCGTAGAGGTGATGGGGTCGTCGGAACAATGCAAGAAGGTCCGACCACGACGAACAGGGCTAAACTACAAAGGGTGACCAAGAACGAAAAAAGTCGAATCTAAAGCAAGAAAGAAGGAATCAAGGTTATCAAATGGCTGAAGTCGTCTGGGCTGGAGGTCGGGGACCTCCGGGGGGTCATTGCCTCGATGGAGCGACGAGTCCAGAGGCTGAGCTCGCCTCGCGGCGGAGCATGGCAGAGTGTACGCCAGACCTAAGGCTCCAACGCTCGAATCCTTGCTGCGACACTCTCTAATTCAAGCTGTCATTCATACGAAGAGATGGAGGTCATCGGATACGAGGGGGATGGCCGAAGATGAGGAAGAAATTACGGCTCCAGGAGGCTATATACCCAGCAGGGTCTGAGAAGATGGGAGCAAGGGTGCGCAATCCGAGGAGAAGATCCCTAAAGGTGACATCGGGCGAGAATCGTGGATCATTCCTCGGTACTCTGACCATCCAATCGAGGGAAATGATGGATGGATCAGATTTGGAAAAATCGACGAAGATCGGGTGAAAATTGGATCCGCGAAGGAATGCGGTCCAAAGGGGGCAGTTGACCAAGGTCAACGTTCCCTTTTGGACCAATCAGAAATCAGCAAGGTCAAAATTATTTGTAAAATAATTTAAAATAGGAAACGATTTTATTTTAAAATATTTTCAACATGAAAAATGTTTATTATTTTTCAAATTATTTTTTAGTGATTTTTATTTATTTTTATGAAAAATAAATCATGATATATACAGTATCTTATATTATATACATGTATAAAATACATAGGTGTTTTATATAATTATTTCTATTTTCTTATTTTTGTACAAATACCTCAATTTTATATTTTATTTATTTACAACATATTATTTGGGATATAAAATAATTTTTTTTTTATTTTTATTGGCTATTTACAAGTGTGAAATAAATATGTGTATGATACATAGATACATGTGTTATGTACAAGGGGCTAGGGAGAGAATTTTATTTTTTTGCTTTAATTTTATTTTTCTAATTTTTATTTTATTTTTAGAAATATATGCAAGGTAATCTAAACACGTTTTTATTTTATTTTTGTGAAAATAAAATATGAACAAAGAAGAAGGAAGATTCACAAGGTTGAATGGCCTTATCTTTCTCTACTTATTTTATTTGGCGATCAGGCCCATATTGGGCCCTCTCTTGGGTATAGGTCACTCAATATTTATTTCAAATATTTCCTTCTTTTTCTTTTATTCTTTATTCTTTTATTTTTGCACAAATAATGCTAATTATTAATATTTAACAAAAGCATGCTCATTGGTAACTTATTGTATTTACATCTATCTACATGGTATTTTGCCAAGATATTTAGCTAAAATAAAAGAATAAAGAGTGATGAATGAGTATTCATCACTTGTCTGTGGACTCACTCCCATGGTATGCTGATATTGTGAACTACCTAGTCTCCAAGAAAGTTCCACAAGATTGGCTGAAGTACAAGGTAGACATATTTCTGTCAAAGATTCATTATTACCAGTGGGAGGATCCGTACCTATTTCGTGTTGCGGATTGTGTGCATTCCTCAGGAGGAACACACCAGTGTACTTGAGCACTGTCACAAACTAGAATCTGGTGGGCATCATTCGGGGAAACACACGACAACAAAGGTTTTATAGAGTGGCCTATGGTGGCCCACATTGTTTAAGGATGCTACAGAGCATGTTCGAGGTTGTACTGACTGTTAAAAAATGGGAAGAATTGTTGGTTTCAAAAATATCATGCCCCTAAGATATATACATATTTCTGATGTTTTTTATGCTTGGGGGCATAGACTTCATGGGCCCATTTCCTCTCAGTCAAGGATTTCAGTACATCCCGCTCGCCGTGGATTATGTTAGTCGATGGGTGGAGGATATCCCACCCGAGCCGCAGATAGTCATATAGTGTGTTCCTTTCTCAAGGACCATATAATTGAACGGTTCGGTATTCCCAAAGTACTGATTTCATATGGGGGAAGTCATTTCATTAATAGAGAAGTAAAGAAGCTTGTGAAGGAGTACGTCATTGAGCACAGAGTTACGTCTCCTTACCACCCTCAGACTAATGGCTTGGCAAAAATTTCAAATAGGAAGATCAAGACAATATTGCAAAAACTTGTACGTCCAGATAGGAAGAACTGGTCCCAGATGCTTGATTCAGTTCGCTGGGCTTATCGGACAGCGTACAAGTCTCCTTTGGGTATGTCTCCCTACACATTAGTGTGTGGAAAGCCTTGCCACCTGCCAGTAGAATTAATTCACAAATCTTTATGGGCACTCTGTGTATGCCATCTAGATTATGAGAAGGTAGGAAAGAACAGGAAGTTGGATTTGAATAAATTACTGGAATTCCGAGACTTTGCATATGATAACTCATTCACATATAAGGAGAAAGTCAAGCACTGGCATGATAAACACATTCGAAGAAAGACTTTCTCCCCTGATCAGAAAGTTTAGTTATTTGATTCTAAGTTGAAGTTATTTCCAGGAAAATTGAAAAGCAAGTGGTCAGGACCGTTCATCGTGAGAGTTGTGCATGACAATGGGAGTATTGTCATATCTGGGTTGTCATCTGATGCACAGTCATTTGTTGTGAACGAACAATTGCTGAAGACATATCTTGATCATGATACATTCTTGTCTGTCATTGATTCTATATCTGTGGTATCAGACGATGATCTTTTGAGTCCATATTCTGCGTCTGATACATGAGCATCCACTCCTTTTGTGTATCCTTACGTTTCACTATTTCTTCTTCTGTATTATCATTCACCCCTTTTCTGTGTGTGTGTGTATGCTATACTTAGGATGTGCTTTATCCCAAGTATGGGGGGTGAATGATTTATTTTGTTTATATTTGTCATGTTCATCACTCTTGTCGTTGCCTATACTTAGGGATACTCTACCCTAAGTATAAGGGGGTGATGTTGTTCATATCGTATGTTTTTTTGAGTCCGTACATTCTCTGAATCGGTTTTCCCCTTTTGTACAACCTTCTATACTTAGGATTTCTTGATCATAAGTGTAAGGGGGATCACCGACTTCTATTATTTTCATTTTCTCTTTGATTCGTAGTAGCATAGGAGTCTTTTCAGTTTTCTATATTTTGCACAAGTTGTCTTCCATCGGCGCTCTTTGATCACTACGAGGACATAGTTCGAGCTAAGTATATGGGGTGTCGTATATATTGTATATATATGTTAGACATAACTCATACTTTTAGATATGTTTATTTGGGGGGATATGTATATAAATGCATAAAATCCACGTTTGTGTATATAGACTTTGATCACCTTGAAAAAAAACAACAAACAAAACAAAATAAACAAAATAAAAACAAAAAACCCAAAAAAGAAAAACAAAAACAACAACAAAATATATATATATATATAAATAAAAAACAAAACAAAAAACAAAACAAAAAAATCTTGTACATACTTGTATATATTTTACTAACTTTTTCCTTTTTGAAAAAAACTACAAAACTAAAAATCTATAAAAAGTTGCATAAAAAACTCTTTTGCATGTGCATTATTTTTCCTTTCTTTTCTGAAAACCTATAAAAAGTTTTAAAATTGGAAATTGTTTAAAAATTTACTTTTTGCATATTTCTTGCATTTGCATGTGCATTTTTCATGGTAGTATTGACATTTAAACTATGTCTGGAATAAAATTGAAGAATGGAGCTTAATGGACCTTAATCCACTTAATTCCGGAGGAACCTTATAAGAATTGGAGTTAAGACTTTTCAAGTCCTAACGACTTGATTCTTTGAGTCCATAAGATTATGTTCACATGTCATCTTGATTAGTCTAAGTAGAACATTTAACAACACACGCATTGTTCTTTCATATCGTGGCTTATCCTGGACAAGCACTCTATACATAGCTCTTCTTGGAGGAGGTAGTGAGGAGGCAGAATCTTTTGGCTTGGAGTAGCATACGAGGATAGTACTTATAAGCGGAACCTCTCGTCTTCCTCTAGGGAGGGAAGTGCGTCTCAACCTGGCATAGCGATGTTGAGGTATAAAGACAGGATGCTGTGGGGTTGCAATAATACTTCAAAAGAGAGATAGTCTACTAGCTCAAGAGGAAAAACTCCTTATGTACATGCTGCACCTTGTATATATTTTCAAAAAAAAAGAAAAAAAGGAAAAAAATGCAGAATCTCCAAAAGTGGACAGGCCTGATTGAAAAGTAAAATGCATGCCGGAGTGTACATACAAGGATAAAAAAGGAAATCAATAATAGCTTCAAAGTCAAATATGTGCAAGCTTGCAGCTGGATGACTTATCTACACTGGTCATGCATCCAATGATAGGTAGCTACACTGGTTACCATCCATTCTTTTCTCCATCTCCTCTTCTTGAGCTGGTTGTACTTGAACTTAGAAGGGAATATCTCTGCTCCTCGAGGAAAGAGTTGCTAGATCGGGTAACTAGAGTTACCTTGTTCAGGGAGGTTGTTTCTTTGCTACTTTTGAGATGGGGAGCTATATACTTCACTTACACCGTTGATGAATCCACATTTCATCATCTTTATTCTATCATTTTGGCACCAAAAACCCTAGCAAATGCTTGTAAATACCCTTAAATAGAGCATCTTAGCATTCATGCATGTGCATTCAAATAGTGTATAAAATACTGTAATTAAGGCCAAAAATTATAGAATAAATAAAGAAAAGAAAAAGAATAAAACATTGTAAATATTTTATGACCCAAAACCCCCGAGACCTAGGCATCTTGATGAATAGATCGACAAGGAATAAAGTAGGGGGAGATAAGGTCAGAAATACAGATAAAATACCTATACATTTTATACATTCTTTATTCATTTTGGGACCTATTTTTGGTTCCACTTTTTGTACATCAAATAAAGAAACTTTGTACATGAAAGTTGTAGATAATTTCATAAAGAAAAATACAAAATTGATTTCACAGAAAAATCATGTACAGACAAAAAGTTATGATCTGAATAAGAATCCAAAATCCCAACTTCCCAGACCCGTATCTCACAACTGACAACTCCAAATGCAGTGTACTCACCTTTAATTGTATATAGAATAAAATAATCTATCCAATGGCAGTGGTTTCGCATTTGGCGGAGCTACGGTTTGAAAGTTGAGTTTTGGACCCTCATTGTATAGCTATACTGATTAAAATATTCAAATTATTCTTTAGTCATTATTTATTCATTTTTATATTTTTATAATGTTGTAAATATTACTTATAATATATATGTGTATTAAAATCAAAATAAAATGCAAAGAAAAATAAAAATAAAAATACTTGTATATTCAATGCATAGGTATATTACCTATAGACATACCTATACAAAATACTTTTGTATTTTATTAAACATACAAAGTAAATCAGAAAAATAAAATAAAAATATATTCGTGTAAATAAAAGTATTCTATAATTTTATAAAATACTAAATAAAAATAATAAAATTAAAATATACAAAATAAAAATAAAAGACTAAAATACATAGGTATTATACCTGTATAGGGTTAAAAAGGTAACTTGTAAAAATAAATTTCCTAAAAATAAATAAAAATCAGAATAAAATACTACATAAAATTTTGAGCATTTTTTATTTTATAACTTTTAACTAATTCGGCCATTTAGTATTTTAAATAGAATTATTAAAATATTTTTCCAGGGTTTTTCCTGGTTGGTCCACGTGGACCAACCAGGAGGCCAGGACTGTTGACCTAGGTCAACAGTCTGACCTACCCCCTGTAGCTCCTGACAACCTCGGTTTTGACCCAATTTCATGGATTTTTCGAGGCCAAAACTTTCATCTTTTTGTGTTGCGACCTTCTGCAACATTATTCCTCGATCCTCCCTCTAGCTCGCCCATACTTAACCTTGGTCGTCGGACCCAAGATTCGCAAGATAGGCCTTGATCTTTGGACCCATGTCACCTCGGGTCAAACCACTTAAAACCAACTCCCCCTCTTCCATTTCGAATTGAGTCCCCTTGGTCCACCCTTCAGCGCCATCATCGTGCTCATGAGCTCCGTGGAGGTGACAGCTCCACCGCCAGCCCTTCAGCCAAGGCGCGCGAAGTCGAGGGAAGCTCCACCACCTCCGCCAACAGCCGGCGTCGAGGTACCCTTTCTCCTCTGGCTCCGGCCATCGAGGGCATCCCCCCGCTTATTTCTTCCTTGCATTTAGTTCCTGTGAGCTTAAGCTTCAAAAACCCCAAAAAATTCTAAGTTCCATCGCGTATTTCGCCACTCCAAGCATCATCGTCGGAGCGCACCTCCGGCCACCGACGTCCACTTCCCCTCGCGCATAGATTAGGTCCACCCCAGGCCCAGGCAATTTGCCCTGTGCCTTTTCACCACTTTTTGCAGGTCAAAGACCCTTGAACGCACCTGGAGGGCCATTTTGATTCCTCGACGGAGATATCTGGAGCACAGAGCTCCGCCGCCTTCGCGCCAGCACCTCGACGCTCCTCCGGCGAATCCGAGCCATCCAGTCCATAGAAGGACCTTCCAGGCGCCTGCAGCTCCATTTTGGAGCCCATCCATCGCCTGAGGAGCGAGATCGGAGTCGGGGAAGTTCGCCTCCGCCAGCCTTCTTCCCTATTCTTCCTCCTCGCTTCTCCACCGTCCGATTGAGCCGCAGCTCCAGTTCGCGTGACGACCGTCCGATCTTCCAAGCCCATCCACCGTCAGATCTCTTTCTGAGATCTAATCTCAGATGTCGACGCCAACCGTCATCGGCCGTTCTCGTGCTGCCACGTGGATAAGTGGACCGCTCCCCGCCGCTGGATCGCCCATCGCCGCCAGCCGTTGGATGCGCGCCACGCGTCACCTGCGGAGCGCCCGAAGCGAGGGTATTTTGCATCCCACCCCTCGCATTTTATGTATTTAATATTTAGTATTTAAACTTTTGTCTGTAGTGTAAAAGTTTTGTAATATTTGCAAAGAGGCCCCCAGACTTTCAATATTTGCATTTAGGTCCTCAGCCACGTCACCTCACGTGACCTGTACACGTGAGGTGTGGGCATTTTGCAGAGGAACCACCGTACGTTTGTTTATTTAGTTTTAGTACCAAAACTGTGGCGTTAAGTGTAAACTTTTTGGTCATTTTGCAAGTAGACCCCCAGGGTTTTGATATATTGCATTTTAGTCCTCGCCAGGCGCGTGCAAGTCACGCGCCTTGGTGGGAAAATTGCTAAGAGGCCCAGGCGACTTTTGTAATTTCATTTTGGTGCTAAAAATTGAATATACAGTGTATATTTTTGTGGAAAATTGCATGTATGCCCCTGGATGTTTTAGATATTGCACATATACCCCTGCCAGGACTGTTTAATGTTTGGATGCTTGTTGTATTTATTTGAATGATCATTTTAACTCCAAAAATTTCACAAAAATAGACTTAAGTATCTGGAAACGTGTACTTTGACGCCATCCATTTAGTTTTTGATTTTTCTTTATTTTTATATTTATTAAAAATCAAAAACATCCTTTTTGTGCACTGACTAGTTTAGAAAATACCAAAAAATATCAAAACACCTCCAAAAATTCCAAAAAAATCACCTAATGTCTATTTTATTCTATTTTAGTGTCAGTCCAAAAATCATTAAAAATCTCAAAAGAAAAACACTAAAAATTGAAAAATACTCAAAAACTTCAAAAAAATATAAAAAATAGTAGAAAACTCCAAAAATCAAAATCTCAGTTCCTGTTTGTTCCTTGTTTTGTTCTTTTTATTTTAAAAATAGTGTGAAAATTTTTAGCTACTGGTTGGTATTTTTAAATTGCATTTTATTCACAACCAGCCTTATTTCCACTGTTTTGTCTTATTTCAGTAATTAAAAAGACCAAAAACACCTTGAAAAATCCCCAAAAATCACAAAAACATTAGAAAACCATAAAAATATCAAAAATATTTTATTCCTGAATTTTTGGTTATTTTTGCACCATTTTATACATATTTTAGCTTGCCTTTTATTATATTGTCTCTACTTTCTAATATTAAAAAAATAGAAAAAAATATATAAATTATAAAATATAAAAATCAGAAAATCAAAAATCAAAATACAAAATTAAAAATTAAATAAAAAAATTAATTAAAAATTAAAAACCCACAAAAATCTAATTTACTTGCTTGCTTAGTGTAGACACATCACACACTCACACACACTTTAGCATCTGCTTGAACTACCCTTCTTGTTCCCTGTGTTCGAACTCTCTACATACTTGCACCTATACATCTTTTATGTAGAGTTAAAAATAAATTTTGACTCCACATTGTTTCTAATTTATTGATCTTAGTGTGGGTTAATTGTTGATTAATTCGGGTTTCGTGAGTGGTCGCTCAGCGACATTGTAGTCCCGCCTTGTGTGGACTATTTTGACCCTCGCAAAATCCGAGTTATCAAATGGCGCCGTTGCCGGGGAGCAACAGCGAGTAGTTCATATTTTGTTTGATTGATTGTGTGATTGTTATCATAGCATTTTCCATCTCTTACATTTTGAGATATCTTGTTGAGCTATCTGACCACTCTTCTTTGTCTTCTTGTGAGGGACCGCGGAGCGAGGCGGATCGCCTAGGTGACCCGACGCATCCTTGGGAAGCGGAGCCGGCTGTTCTTTAGCCAAGCCGGCAGGAGAGAGCAAGGAGTGAGAGAGAGAGTGATTAGATTAGTTTCCATTTATTTTTGGTGAGAGAGTGATTTATTTAATTTGTAATAATACAGGTACACTTGGACTTGGACACTCAGACTTTCGGGCCTAATTTCCGGGTGTTTGTTCACCGGGGGCTCACCGCGGATTTCATCGAGTTTTTATCGTTGTCATTTTCCGGTTTTGTTTTCATTTTTCACTTTCTTTTGTGGATTGAGCTCTTAGTTCTAGGTCTGCTTGACTCGATTAGAATAGGTCCAAACACCTAATTATATTTGCATGCTCCTATAGATTCGTATTTGGACTTAGACTAATTAAACAGTTAGCTGGTAGCTTCCAAATCCACGCGCCGCGAGCTCACACCCGAACAAGCGCTTTCTCCTACCCCAAATGTGTTGGGCAGAGGAGGGGTGAGCCTAGACCGGACACTCGGATTAGGAGTTACTAGTTAGCTTGTGGTTCTTCACGCTAGCAGCTGCCTGTTCTAGGACGATTTCCGCTTGCATTTCGCCATATAGCTTAGATTTAAAAATTCTGCTTTGCATCCCGCATGGAGAGAGCTGGGATTCGCTGTAAGTCCTCTTACTTTGCACGCATCATCTAGGCACAAAGGTGAGATTTCCACCTTGGTGTCGACTTGCACGACTTTTCCGACTCTATTCTCCCTCTGTTTTTGGAACAAAGTAGGATAAAGGAAAAATACAAAAAACGTTAGGCGCTTGTTTGAATTGACTCAAAAGAAGCGATAACACCAAAAAAATTAAAAAAGGGGCTGCTAAAGAAAACTTGACCAAAATAAAATTGGTAATTGGATTCATTGCTTGGGGAGAGTAACACCCTCACTTGTCTTCAGGTTGCATGGGAAGGTCTCCTTCCAAGTGAGGTGAGCGCTTCGTAAGGACTAGAGCCAAAAACCCAACTTGTGGCTGCCTTGTGTATCGCCTGGATTTCCGAAGTATTGGCGCTACTATCGTACGTAGTCGAGTAGGGCTTGGTCGCCATTGGTGACTCTCTATTGTGAGAGCACCGACCTTGTCCGAAGTACCAAGCTAGGCCACGCCTTCACGGGTGTGTCTGTCTCACCGGCTGCGTCCGAGTAGGACCTTGTACGCTCACGGGTGATTCCGTTGCGAGCGAGGTCCGAAGTATCGGTTTCGCCTATCGGCTTCCTCCCTCTATTTCTTTGGCTGAGTAGGGATCCAGGTAGGGTTACAAGGACCTCAAAAAGCGCAAGTTACATGTTACACAGGAGGAGGACAAGTACGGGGACACTTTCCTGGCAGTACTCTCGCTCCTATAGGCGTAGCGTTCTAAGGACTCGTGAAAAGATAAATACCTGAAAAACAAGCTAAAACTGACAAGATAAAAGCCGAACCTTCACGGCTTCACGAGTTGAGTTGGTGAACTTACCCTTGCTTTGTGTTTGATTTATTAAGGTCAAGATCAAAAACACCGCACAATTGTGCACAATTTTGTTGTATTTCATTTTCTTCTTTTCTTGCATTATCCTCACTCTTCTCGAATAATCAAGATGATGGGACGGAGATCTCTTAGGCCGACCTTGTCGGCACCGCTATCTAGCACTCCTCCTTACTCATCTAGGAATGCCTCGGAGAGTCCGCTCTCCGAGCCCGAGTTCACATCCACCCTGTTCCCCCTCGACCTCCCTTCCCATTCTCCTTCCCTCAGTCAATCATTTCAGACTTCAGTTCATCACAGAATTCAGTTCATTCAACAGCACCTGAAATGGCCTCTTTTGCATTTTCAGAGAATCCAGCAATGGCAGACAGAGGCGAGCACCCAGATGACCACGATCACCCTCCATTCATAATTGATCAGGTGGCCGTCAACAATTCTTTGCTAGCATCCCTGGAGACAATGCATAGACAGATTAGGGACCAGGGGGCATTCATGGGTGATCTCATGAGGGAAATAGCTCAGATGAGAGAGAACCGAGCTGGCGGAGGCGGTGGCGGAGAAGGAGGAGGACCTGATGCAGGAGGAGGCGATCCAGACGGTGAGCGACCGCCACAGACCATCATGAGGGAACTGCACAACCCAGCTTCGTCCCTCACTCACCGGTGGATCAGACTCCCGTCAATCCACGGAGACTTCGAGCTTCGGCACCACACGATTCAGCTGCTACCCAAGTTTCATGGGCTGCCGACCGAAGAGCCGCACCTCCATCTCCAAGAGTTCGAAATGATATGCAGCACCATCCACGATCGGTTGTTGACCGAGGACACTATCAGGATGATCGCCTTCCCGTTCTCATTGGTTGATCGAGCCGCATATTGGCTCAAGCATCTAGGGCGATTCGTCGATACTTGGGCAGATCTCCGGTCTGTATATTTGAAGAAATACTATCCCCTCGGCCGGACCAACGCAGCTCGAGCCATGATCAGCAACTTCGTCATGATCCCAAATGAACAGTTCCATGAAGCATGGGATCGATTCAGAGAGCTCATAGACCGGTGTCCACATCACGATATCTCCAAGCCCCCACCTGGTGCAGAGTTTCTTCTGTGGGCTGACACCGGAGCTGCAGGGGCTTGTGAACGCCTCTTGCGGTGGATCATATTTCTCTAAAGGTGAAGACGATGTATGGGCCATCTACGAAGGTATGGCAGAAAACTCTACAGTGATGACCCAAGCCAGAGTCTACACACAGCAAAAGCCCCCGCAAGGAGCGGGATCATTTCAGAGGATCGCTCGCATTGATGCCGGTCCCAGCGTAACGTCGGTAGCCGCAGCACAAGCCGAATCCGCAGCAGCCGACATGGGTATTATCAGTGAAAAGCTGGACCGCATGGAGATCCTCGAAAAGAAGCAGAACCAAGGTCTAGCCCAGATGGACCTTCTCACCAAGACAATGAGTGACCTGAAAACTCAAATTCTCTGTATTCAGGAGGCACAGGCCCATTCACAACAGCCTCCCAGGTCACAGGTTGCTTCCAGCAGCAACAATCCCAACCAGGCCTCCACCTCATACCGCCAGGTGAACCATATCCAGGCGGAGCCGGTTCCATTGTTGTAGTACCATCCAGAGCAACCGCCATCTCAGGAGACGCATATGGTGGTATATCAGCAGGAGCAGCCACTGGCAGTTCTTCCTCCACCTTCCTTCGAGCAGGAACCGTTGATGGAAGTCAACGGGATTTGGTATGACCGATACCCTCAGCCCGCAATTCGTAGGGATCACCCCGGATTCCGTTGGGGTAATGGTGGATCCTCATCCCAACAGCATTCCCCTGCTCAAGGACAGCAGAACGGCCAGCCACAGCCAACACAGCAGCAACAGCCCCAGTATGCCCAGCCACAACAATACCAGAGTGGTCCTCGTCCCGCCTATCAGGGACAACAGTGGAGGCAGCGCCAGCAGCCTCAGCAATCTTATCACCAGCCTCCCCCCCAATATCAGCAACAACACCAGCAACAGCAGTCCCATTTCCAGCAGGGACAGACGTCCGGTTCTCAGGGCCCAGCCTTCGAGAACCCTGCCCTTGATGATCTTGCCCGCTTGCTATCTGAACAGCGAGCATCTTTCAGGCAAGAAATGGATGAGTTCCGACAGGAAATGCGGGATTTCATCAAAGGCAAGGCCGCCATACCCGCTCAGATCGAACCGAACCCTAATAATTTAAAAAGAAAATCTGAGCAGGTAGAGTTCACAGAGGACACCTCTCCTAGTGACAATTTGAATGATATGTCTTATTCTTTGAATGATGCTGATTTTGTGACTACTAGGAGCGGTAGGATGCCAGCTGGCGGCGCCTCTTCTGAGCAACAGCCAGATGCAGAATCAGGAGCGCCAGAGGAGCAGACTAGCGGTGCTGATACCTCTAATGATGATGTTGAAGACGGTGGTGCTGATGCCACCAATGATGGAGTCCAGGACGACGGTACTGATGCCGTCGTGATACCAGATGCAGACGGTGGTGCTGAAGCCACCATTTTGGGCGATGAACCAGAGCGCAGTGCTGATGCCGCAAAGACCGGTGCCAGTGGTGGTGCTGAGGCCACCACATCTACTTTTGTTGAGCCGTCATCTGTGATGTTACCACATTTTGTATATAGAGACTGTGGGAACAAGAACAAAAACAAAAACAAAAATATGAATAAAGGAAAGGTTTCTGTTCAAATTGCGGATCCATATGTGGTGAATGATGATTATTGTATAGATTCTCCGTCTTTACAGGCACAGGGACCGCTTCCTAGTCCTCCATCTGAGGAGGCCCCTACCATCCCCTTCCCTGAGGCACTCCGCCGAGCGAAGGGGAATAAAAAAGAAAATCAAAAAAAGAATCAGCAGGTAGAGTTTGGCAATGAAATGATTGATAGATTTCACATTCAGCTGACTCTACGGGAAGCATTTGAGCATATCCCCTTCTTCAAGAAGAATTTGAAAGAAACAACTACTGTCCGAAGGAAGAAGAGGCACAGAGATCAAATCCATATGCTCACTCATGACACATGCTGCATCATCCAGAACAAGCTGCCAGCCAAGCGACCAGACGCAGGAGCTCCCTATGTCAGATGCGAGATTCAGGAGCAGCAGTTTGATCGTACTCTATTAGACAGCGGCTCTTCAATTAACCTCCTTCCGGCAGCCTTACTCAAGCAGTTCGAGTTTGGCCCTCTTCTTCGAAGCAGAACGGTCCTTCAGTTTGCTGATAGGTCGATTAAGAGGCCGAAGGAGTTATTGAAAGACGTGGTCGTTACCATTCAGGGCCTGAAATTCCCCGTGGACTTCGTTGTGTTGGACATGGAGATCCCTGAGTCGGTAACTGATGCCCCCATCATTCTCGGACGTCCATTCTTGGCCACAGCCAAGGCGGTGACTGACCATGATAGTGGGAAGGTATGTTTTCGCGTAGAGGGCGAAACCATACAAATAGAGACGATCGAAGAAATCAGAGCTAGAGAGTTAGAGTGCTCCGAGCAGTCCAGCGAAGCAGCGCCGATGACAGAGGAGGAGCTAGACATACACCAGGTTTGTGACTTTGAGATGACCGATGATAAATCCAACTAGACAGATCCCGTAGCACCGACCCTCGCCTTGCCTACAGATTCACTGTATCTCAAGCTCATGGCAGTCGAGAGCCGGGAGAGCACATCCCTGGATGAGGATATCTCTGAGGCTGACAGTGTTGTGATGATTGATGCAGATGAGTTCCATTCTTGCTCATCTTCTTCTGATCCCTCGGATTCAGACATAGACTGGGATGACTTTGATGATTATTTACCTTGTCTGATTCCTTCTGAGCCAACAGCCAGGACAGAGTGCGAGCCAGTGCAGTTTATTGATGATTCAGCAGGCCGCCCTTCGTCAGGAATTCATGCAGAGCGAGAGTTCTCCCATGCAGACCTGGTAGCATTTACACAGACATATCAGAAGCCAGATCTGCCACCTCCCAGTTGCCCAGAACGGAAACCTCTGCCGCAGTCGATGAAGTACAGATTCCTTGCTGGAGAGCCAGAAATGCACCCAGTCATTATCTCAGCAGATTTGACTGGAGAGCAAGAATCTCGTCTGATGGAGGTTCTTGAAAGAAACCGCAAGGCAATCGGTTGGAGTATAGCTGATCTCCAGGGGCTGAGCCCAAATCTTTGCTCTCACCACATCTATCTTGAGGATAACGCTAAGCTGTCGCGTGAGTTCCAGCGACGGCTGAACCCGAATCTTTGAGACGTAGTCATGAAAGAAATTTCCAAGTGGTGGAGCGCCGATTTTATCTATCCCATCTCCGACTCCAAATGGGTAAGTCCGTTACATGTGGTACCCAAGAAGACGGGTATCACTACAGTTATCAATGAGTCTGGAGAGGAGATCGCTACCAGAGTACCAACTTCTTGGAGGGTCTGTGTGGACTACAGACGATTGAATGAGGCCACCAAGAAGGATCACTTCCCGCTACCATTTATTGATCAGATTATCGAGCGGCTAGCTGGGAAGAGTCATTATTGCTTTCTTGATGGGTACTCTGGATATAATCAAGTGGCCATTACGCCCGAAGACCAAGAGAAAATGACATTCACCTGTCCGTTTGGGACTTATGCTTTCAGACGGATGCCCTTTGGTCTATGTAACGCTCCGGCGATATTCCAAAGGTGCATGTTGTCCATCTTCTCGGACATGGTGGGTGACTGTTTAGAGGTCTTCATGGATGACTTCTCGGTCTATGGCGACGGGTTCGATGCTTGTCTTCACTGCCTAGACCGTGTGCTGAAGCGCTGCATTGAGGTCAATCTTGTCTTATCCTGGGAGAAGAGTCATTTCATGATGACTCAGGGGACGGTCCTTGGTCATATCGTCTCCAACAGGGGCATGGAGGTCGATCCGGCTAAGGTGGATATCATCAGAAAGCTCAATCCACCGTCCAATTTGCGTCAGTTACGGTCTTTTCTGGGGCATGTCGGTTTCTACCGACGATTCATTCAGGACTTCAGTCGAATTGCCCGACCACTAACTAACTTGCTGACCAAAGACACCGAGTTTATTGTTAATGATAAGTGTCTTGAATCATTTGAGACTCTCAAGAACATGGTTGTTTCAGCTCCTGTCCTTCAGCCACCCGATTGGTCTCTCCCATTCGAGATCATGACGGATGCTTCAGATTTTGCCGTTGGGGCTGTGCTAGGACAGAGGAGGGATGGTTTACCTTTGCCATTCACTACGCCAGCCGGACTTTGGATGCCGCGCAGCGGAATTACACTGTAACTGAGAAAGAGATGCTGGCCGTAGTTTTTGCTCTTGATAAGTATCGATCATATATTCTCGGATCTAGAGTAACAATCTACACTGTTCATACCGCCATCCGGTACTTAATGGCTAAGAAGGATGCCAAAGCACGTCTCACCAGATGGATCCTTCTACTCCAGGAATTTGATATTGAGATTAAGGACAAGCCTGGAGTCAAGAATGTGGTGGCGGATCATCTCTCCAGATTGGAGAATCTCGAGGAATCTGAGCCCAGCGCACCTATCACAGAGACATTTCCAGATGAGGCGATCTTAGCTGTCACCTCACTCCCGTGGTATGCTGACTTTGTAAACTATCTTGTTGCCAAGACAGTCCCTCAGGGTTGGCCCAGGCAGAAACTTGAGACCTTCCTAGCTAAGGCCAAGTTTTACCATTGGGAGGATCCCGTCCTTTATCATGAAGGAGGGGATAGTATCTGGAGGAGGTGCATTCCTCAAGAAGAGCAGCATAGCGTCCTCACATACTGCCACAAGCTTGAGGCAGGAGGACATCATTCTGGAAAAAGAACAACACAGAAGGTGCTTCAATCCGGCCTATGGTGGCCTACTCTCTTCAAGGATTCTGATGAGTTCGTGAAGAGATGTACTGACTGTCAGAAAATGGGAACCTGCGGACAGAGAGACATGATGCCCATGCAACCCAATCACTTCTGTGAGGTTTTTGATGCATGGGGGATTGATTTCATGGGCCCATTTCCTAAGAGTCAGGGATTCGAGCATATTTTGCTCGCTGTAGATTATGTCAGCCGATGGGTTGAGGCCATCCCCGCCCGAGCCGCAGATGCTAAAACCGTATGCAAATTTTTGAGGAAAAATATCATTTCACGGTTCGGTGTACCTAGAGTCTTGATTTCAGACGGGGGGTCTCACTTCATCAATGACAAAGTCAGGGCCCTTGCAGACGAGTTCGGCATTGACCATCGGGTTGCCACTCCTTATCACCCTCAGACTAATGGTCTTGCCGAAGTATCGAACAGGGAGATAAAGACTATCTTGCAGAAAGTTGTCCGCCCAGACCGAAAGGATTGGTCACAGCTTTTGGACTCGGTCTTGTGGGCTTATCGGACATCTTTCAAGAATCCATTGGGGACATCTCCCTTTCGTCTCGTTTATGGCAAGCCGTGCCATTTGCCAGTGGAGATCAAGCACAAATCTTTTTGGGCAGTTACTGAGTTACTTCTAGATCCCGAGAGTATAGGAGACCAAAGAAGAGCTGAATTGGCAGCCCTGGAGGAACTTAGAGATACAACCTTTTCGAACAGCTTACAGTACAAAGAAAAAGTGAAGACATGGCACGATTCGCATATCAGCCATAAACAATTTGAGCCAGATCAGAGAGTATGGTTGTTTGATTCCAGGCTGAAATTATTCCCAAGGAAATTGCAGAGCAAGTGGAAAGGACCATATGTGGTCAGGAAGGTACATGGCAATGGCAGCATCGACATATCCGAACCGTCATCTTCCTCTACCTTCCGCGTCAATGGTCAACGACTGAAACTATATCTTGATCATGATCCGCCGACCATTGACGTTGCCCCCATTCTTCTGGCATGAGATGTGTCCTTTGATTCTGATCATCTGCATCTCATACATGATAATCAATTCCATCTGCCGCTGTACAGATCCATCTGTTTATATCACTTTGTTGTCTGTTGATTTATTTCCTTATTTTCTTCTTTTCCTCTTTTCCTTTTCTATCTTCTTTATCTACCAAAAAGGTGTCGCCCTTGTAGACAGTTTTCCATACTTAGGACGTACTTTGTCCTAAGTATAGGGGGGTGTGCACCCCGAGTTGTTCTATTCTTTGATCCTCTCCATTGTCTCCTCTTCTTGTCTATACTTAGGGATATTTTACCCTAAGTATAGGGGGAGACAATCTGAGTACGATTTGTTCATTCCCACCCTTGACCCTCCCTGCGTTGTGTACAGTCTGCTATACTTAGGATTATTTGATCCTAAGTATAGGGGGGACGGTCAACTTCTCATTCATTGATTCATTCATTTCTTTGTTCTTTAGACTTGCCTATACTTAGTACGAGTTATATCTTCTCTTTTCTCTCCGATCTATGAGGACATAGCTCAAGCTAAGTATAGGGGGGTCGTATATACTACGTACATACTGTAGCCATAACTCGTACTTTCGTATTTTTCTAATAATATGGCTAATAATTCATCAAAATTCATTAAAAATTCCTTAAAAAGATGTGGTTATTCCTCAAATTCTTTTTGTATTTACTGATTAATAAATCAGGTGAAAATGTTATTTGCAAAATGTTTGAAAAATAGTTTGAAAAACTTTGTGAACATCTATTGAAAACTATTTTGAAAATATTTTGTTACATGTTTTCAACCTGTGTAAAAATGTGTGTTTTGTAAAATTTCTTTTCTTTGTGTGAAATAAAATGTTTGAAAAATGATTTGCAAATGGTTTGAAAAATGGTTGCAAAAATGATTTGAAAAACCTATATATACTGTTTGAAAAGCCTTTGCAAAATGATTTTCAAATGTGTGTAAATATTATTTTGGACTATAGTTTTCAAAAATCGTGTGAAAAGCTTGTTTTCAAATAAGTTTGAGGAATATACACATCATACCAAAATCCACTATATATCTTTAAAAATTGACCACTTACCCTGTAAATTCTTAAAATCCACTTCTTGTATAAGAAGAAGCACTCCCGTGTACATAGTGTTCACCTAGTTTTAGCCAAAACTTTTTATTTTCAAAAACTTCCAAAAACATTTGCAAAATTAAAATCCAAAAACATTTGAAAAATTTCTTTGAAAAATACAAAAAATGCATATGCATCATCATCATCATCTTTTCAAAAATCCATAAAAAGTTCAAAATCTTTGAAAATTGCATTACAATGATATTTTCTGCATTGCATTGCATAGCATGAGCATTTTTCGGATTGAGTTTGATAGTTGAACAAGTCTAAGTAAAATCCGGAGATTGGAGCTTGATTGGACCTTATAATCTACCTAATAACAGGAACCTTATAGGAACTGGGTTTGAGGTACTTCAGGTCTAGTTGACTTAATTCTTTGAGGATCACAGGACTTAGTTCAATGGATTCTTGACTGCCTAAGTAGAGTATTTCGGAGCACACGCACGACTCTTGTTGATAATGACCTTACTTGGACACCTGCACCTTTCACATGGCTCAACTCAGTTGGAGTGGTGAGGGGATTGGATTTGCCGGTATGAGACGCACACAAGTGGAAACATTTGTCCTCCTCTAGGGAGGGAAGTGCACCCCAACCCGTTCAGTGATTAGGAAGTCTAAAGACAGGAGGCTGTGGGTTGCGATAAAGCTTCAAAAGAGGGATAGTCTACTGGCTCAAGAGGAAAAACTCCTTATGTAAATGCTGTTGTATATAGTATTCAAAAAAAAAGTGTTCAGGCATGTACAAAAATAAAAAGCCTGCAAGTACAAAGTCAATAAGCAAGCTTGAGTTCCAAAGTCATATCATGTGAGCCTGCAGCAGGATGACTTGACTACACTGGTCTTGCATCCAAGGATAGGTAGCTACACTGGCTACCGTCCATTCTTCTCTTCACCCCCTCCTCTTGAGTTGGTTGCCACTTGAACTTAGAAGGGAATACCCCGCTCCTCGAGGATGGAGTTGCTGGATTGGGGAATCATTGGGTCGTCGTACTGGAGAAATCAGTTTCTTTGTCATTCTAGTTGGGGAGAGCCACCATCACTTACACTATACAAGTCAGATTCATAGTCGTAAGAGTTTGCGTATGAATTGAGATATTTCTGACCTGGCTATTGAGGAGACTTGGACGGAGTTTTGGGATTCTCAAGGACTGTTGGATTTCAAACACGGTTCTCACTAAGGTTCCGCCCGCACTAAAATTCCAAAGGTCCTACTTAAGCTCCAAACTTTGATTTTGTGAAGACAAGTTTGATAAGCAAATAAAATCCAAGTTCTTCTTTTTCTTTTCTTTCTTTTTCCTTCTGCACTTATTGCATAAGTGTTTGCAACGGACTAGCAAAGGTAAAGTATAGGGAGATGATGAATCCACATTTCATCATCTTTATTCTATCATTTTGGCACCAAAAACCCTAGCAAATGCCTGTAAATACCCTTAAATAGAGCATCTTAGCATTCATGCATGTGCATTCAAATAGTGTATAAAATACTGTAATTAAGGCCAAAAATTATAGAATAAATAAAGAAAAGAAAAAGAATAAAACATTGTAAATATTTTATGACCCAAAACCCCCGAGACCTAGGCATCTTGATGAATAGGTCGACAAGGAATAAAGTAGGGGGAGATAAGGTCAGAAATACAGATAAAATACCTATACATTTTATACATTCTTTATTCATTTTGGGACCTATTTTTGGTTCCACTTTTTGTACATCAAATAAAGAAACTTTGTACATGAAAGTTGTAGATAATTTCATAAAGAAAAATACAAAATTGATTTCATAGAAAAATCATGTACAGACAAAAAGTTATGATCTGAATAAGAATCCAAAATCCCAACTTCCCAGACCCGTATCTCACAACTGACAACTCCAAATGCAGTGTACTCACCTTTAATTGTATATAGAATAAAATAATCTATCCAATGGCAGTGGTTTCGCATTTGGCGGAGCTACGGTTTGAAAGTTGAGTTTTGGACCCTCATTGTATAGCTATACTGATTAAAATATTCAAATTATTCTTTAGTCATTATTTATTCATTTTTATATTTTTATAATGTTGTAAATATTACTTATAATATATATGTGTATTAAAATCAAAATAAAATGCAAAGAAAAATAAAAATAAAAATACTTGTATATTCAATGCATAGGTATATTACCTATAGACATACCTATACAAAATACTTTTGTATTTTATTAAACATACAAAGTAAATCAGAAAAATAAAATAAAAATATATTCGTGTAAATAAAAGTATTCTATAATTTTATAAAATACTAAATAAAAATAATAAAATTAAAATATACAAAATAAAAATAAAAGACTAAAATACATAGGTATTATACCTGTATAGGGTTAAAAAGGTAACTTGTAAAAATAAATTTCCTAAAAATAAATAAAAATTAGAATAAAATACTACATAAAATTTTGAGCATTTTTTATTTTATAACTTTTAACTAATTCGGCCATTTAGTATTTTAAATAGAATTATTAAAATATTTTTCCAGGGTTTTTCCTGGTTGGTCCACGTGGACCAACCAGGAGGCCAGGACTGTTGACCTAGGTCAACAGTCTGACCTACCCCCTGTAGCTCCTGACAACCTCGGTTTTGACCCAATTTCATGGATTTTTCGAGGCCAAAACTTTCATCTTTTTGTGTTGTGACCTTCTGCAACATTATTCCTCGATCCTCCCTCTAGCTCGCCCATGCTTAACCTTGGTCGTCGGACCCAAGATTCGCAAGATAGGCCTTGATCTTTGGACCCCTGTCACCTCGGGTCAAACCACTTAAAACCAACTCCCCCTCTTCCATTTAGAATTGAGTCCCCTTGGTCCACCCTTCAGCGCCATCATCGTGCTCCTGAGCTCCGTGGAGGTGACAGCTCCACCGCCAGCCCTTCAGCCAAGGCGCGCGAAGTCGAGGGAAGCTCCACCACCTCCGCCAACAGCCGGCGTCGAGGTACCCTTTCTCCTCTGGCTCCGGCCATCGAGGGCATCCCCCCGCTTATTTCTTCCTTGCATTTAGTTCCTGTGAGCTTAAGCTTCAAAAACTCCAAAAAAATTCTAAGTTCCATCGCGTATTTCGCCACTCCAAGCATCATCGCCGGAGCGCACCTCCGGCCACCGACGTCCACTTCCCCTCGCGCATAGATTAGGTCCACCCCAGGCCCAGGCAATTTGCCCTGGGCCTTTTCACCACTTTTTGCAGGTCAAAGACCCTTGAACGCACCTGGAGGGCCATTTTGATTCCTCGCCGGAGATATCTGGAGCGCAGAGCTCCGCCGCCTTCGCGCCAGCACCTCGACGCTCCTCCGGCGAATCCGAGCCATCCAGTCCATAGAAGGACCTTCCAGGCGCCTGCAGCTCCATTTTGGAGCCCATCCATCGCCTGAGGAGCGAGATCGGAGTCGGGGAAGTTCGCCTCCGCCGGCCTTCTTCCCTGTTCTTCCTCCTCGCTTCTCCACCGTCCGATTGAGCCGCAGCTCCAGTTCGCGTGACGACCGTCCGATCTTCCAAGCCCATCCACCGTCAGATCTCTTTCTGAGATCTAATCTCAGACGTCGACGCCAACCGTCATCGGCCGTTCTCGTGCTGCCACGTGGATAAGTGGACCGCTCCCCGCCGTTGGATCGCCCATCGCCGCCAGCCGTTGGATGCGCGCCACGCGTCACCTACGGAGCGCCCGAAGCGAGGGTATTTTGCATCCCACCCCTCGCATTTTGTGTATTTAATATTTAGTATTTAAACTTTTGTCTGTAGTGTAAAAGTTTTGTAATATTTGCAAAGAGGCCCCCAGACTTTCAATATTTGCATTTAGGTCCTCAGCCACGTCACCTCACGTGACCTGTACACGTGAGGTGTGGGCATTTTGCAGAGGAACCACCGTACGTTTGTTTATTTAGTTTTAGTACCAAAACTGTGGCGTTAAGTGTAAACTTTTTGGTCATTTTGCAAGTAGACCCCCAGGGTTTTGATATATTGCATTTTAGTCCTCGCCAGGCGCGTGCAAGTCACGCGCCTTGGTGGGAAAATTGCTAAGAGGCCCAGGCGACTTTTGTAATTTCATTTTGGTGCTAAAAATTGAATATACAGTGTATATTTTTGTGGAAAATTGCATGTATGCCCCTGGATGTTTTAGATATTGCACATATACCCCTGCCAGGACTGTTTAATGTTTGGATGCTTGTTGTATTTATTTGAATGATCATTTTAACTCCAAAAATTCACAAAAATAGACTTAAGTATCTGGACACGTGTACTTTGACGCCATCCATTTAGTTTTTGATTTTTTTTTATTTTTATATTTATTAAAAATCAAAAACATCCTTTTTGTGCACTGACTAGTTTAGAAAATACCAAAAAAATATTAAAGCACCTCCAAAAATTCCAAAAAAATCACCTAGTGTCTATTTTATTCTATTTTAGTGTCAATCCAAAAATCATTAAAAATCTCAAAAGAAAAACACTAAAAATTGAAAAACACTCAAAAACTTCAAAAAAATATAAAAAATAGTAGAAAACTCCAAAAATCAAAATCTCAGTTTCTGTTTGTTCCTTGTTTTGTTCTTTTTATTTTAAAAATAGTGTGAAAATTTTTAGCTACTGGTTGGTATTTTTAAATTGCATTTTATTCACAGCCAGCCTTATTTCCACTGTTTTGTCTTATTTCAGTAATTAAAAAGACCAAAACACCTTGAAAAATCCCCAAAAATCACAAAAACATTAGAAAACCATAAAAATATCAAAAATATTTTATTCCTGAATTTTTGGTTATTTTTGCACCATTTTATACATATTTTAGCTTGCCTTTTATTATATTGTCTCTACTTTCTAATATTAAAAAAATAGAAAAAAATATATAAATTATAAAATATAAAAATCAGAAAATCAAAAATCAAAATACAAAATTAAAAATTAAATAAAAAATTAATTAAAAATTAAAAACCCACAAAAATCTAATTTACTTGCTTGCTTAGTGTAGACACATCACACACTCACACACACTTTAGCATCTGCTTGAACTACCCTGCTTGTTCCCTGTGTTCGAACTCTCTACATACTTGCACCTATACATCTTTTATGTAGAGTTAAAAATAAATTTTGACTCCACATTGTTTCTAATTTATTGATCTTAGTGTGGGTTAATTGTTGATTAATTCGGGTTTCGTGAGTGGTCGCTCAGCGACACTGTAGTCCCGCCTTGTGTGGACTATTTTGACCCTCGCAAAATTCGAGTTATCAACCGTACAAGTAAATATTCATAGTTATAAGAATTTGTGTATGTAGGCTTGTTCTGACCCGACTGTTGAGGAGACTTGAATAGGAGTCTTATGGAACTTAGAGGTTGTTAGGTTGTAAATCCATTTCCCATTAAGGTTCCGCCACACTAATAATCCAAAGGTCCAACAGAGCTCCATACTACAATTTTATGAAGATAAGTTTAATATTCAATATTGTCCTATTTCTTCATTTTCCCTTTCTTATTCTTTTTCTTTTTATTCACTTATTCTTTCAAATAGGTGTTTGCTAAGGGACTAGCAAGGGTAAAGCATAGGAGAATGATGAATATGCATTTCTCATCTTTATTCATCTATCTTAGCTTAAAATACCTTATTAAACACATGTATATAACGCTAACTCCATATTCTTACTAACTACGTCTGTATGTAAATATTGCACACTTCTTACCACTTTAACCTAAAATAAATACAGAAAGAAAGGAAAATTAAATAAAAGAAACTAAAAAAAGGAAGATTGTTTATATGTAATAGATACAGGCTGACCTGAACCCCGAGAGAAGGTCAAGACTTGACCTGATCGACCGGGAATAAAGTAGGGGGAGATAGGGTCCTTAATCAGAAAATCCAAAAAAATGTGTGATGTGTAAATTTGTATACTACACTATTTTATTTGTACATAAATTGACCTCAAACAAAATAATTTTCAAATCAAAAGTTGTAAATAAAAATGTGTCCTAAATAATAAAAATAATTGCACAATAAAATCATGTACAGAATAAAAGCAACCACACTTGAAAAAAGCCACTAAGCGATAATTGAAATACCAAATCTGGCTCCATATGAAATCAAATTGAACCAAACTCGCTTCCATTGTAGTCTAAATTAAATTATCTTTAAAATAGATGTGATTTCATAATTTTTGGAGTTACGGGCGAAAAGTTGGTTTTATGGGGTGGTTTGTGGAAATTTCTCATGTATTTGTACATATTGCATTTTTTAAATATTTGTAAATATTTTTACTGATTATTTAAAATAAAACAAAAATAAAAAAAATTAATTTTCCTATTTACCCATGTAGGTAATGTCATGTATGTATATAACATATGTATATATATATATATATATATTTAATTTTCTTAACTAACTACCACAAAAAATAAAAAAAATAACATTTATTTTTCAAATAAATAAAGTGACGAAAATACAAAAAAAATAGTTAACTTTTGTAAATATTTATCCTGTTAATTTATCTTATTTCATGTTTTTCTACTCTCTTATCTCTTATCTTCATCCAAAAATTCAAAAATTCAAACTTCAATCCCATTCTATCTCTTTGTATGGCTCCTCCATCATTTCAATTTGATCAATTTTTGTGAGAGGAGCCCAATCTATGAGAGCCTTCTTGTCACAGAAGGGTGCTTAGCCTCCGAGTCATTCAATGACAGCGAGTCGGCCTTCGTCGAGGCGATCAAGGTCTTTTCCGCTCCTAAGGTGAGATCCATTTTCTATGTTTTATCTTAGATTAATCGTCATTTTATTTTCTCGCATTTGTTCTTCGTTGTCATTTTTTATTTAGATCTTAAAATCCATCATGATTTGATCCGCCACCAAACTCGATTTTTCATCTTACTTTCTGGATCTCTATGCATTCTTTTCTACATCGCACGATCTTCCACCTCCGACCACACACGGTGGTCGGAGATCCGGTTCCATCCGCCATTTCCCTCGGAACCACACGCATTCACATCTTTCGTTTTGATTTTTGGGATCGAGTCGTCATGTTTTCATCTTAATTGTTTATAAATTTAAAAAAAAAAAAATATATTTTCCCTTCTTTCTAACATTTGTCTTGCAAGATAAATAATAAACAAAAAATAACATAAATAAAATTACAAAAAAATATTCTTACAGCTTTCTGATTTAAAAAAATAAAAAATATCCTTTTTGTTCTGTATTTACATTTAATTAAAAAAGGAAAACAACCACTACGACGCCGTCCAACCCTCGGCCGGTTGCGCCGCCTCCACGGCCACGCGCATCCCTGCTCCGAGCGCTCGCTGCCCTCAGCGTGGCATCTCCAATGTCGCTCCTCCACGCGAGCGGCAGGAACCCTCGCCCGCCAGAGCCGCCCGGCCATCAACTTCACCACCTCACGTAACAATCGCACCGCCCACCGTCGATGACCGCCAGAGCCTTGCCGCTCCCGCTCGCGAGACCATATCGCCGTCGCAATCCCCTGAACTGCATCACCAGACCCGCGGTAACCACACCGCCATCCTCCCGACTATCAGACTGCATCCTTCGTCATCGACGGGCAACAATCGCGAGTCTCTGAGCTCCGGTACCATCAGTCGTGCCCACCGCCGCTCCGACACCCCGCTTGGAAGATATCAAAAGGGCGACGCACCGCATCCCTTTGCCTCCATCTTGGAGGGGGAGCGACGACCCCCTCCCCACTTGAAGAAATGAATAGAAGCCAAGAAACCCTAGGGTATTAAGAAAATATTGGAAAATTTGCAACTCTACCCTCGGAAGATTCGCATATTACAAAAATGTCCCTACTCCAGCACTTATCACATGCACATCACGTTTTATTAGGTAATTTACGTTTTTCATCACGATGTTTATTTCTGTTATTTATTTGATGAACAAACATTAAACATTTGCAATTTTGTCCTTGATTTCCAGACCTTTATTTTGCTTGTTTTTCTTATTGAAATAAATGTTAACCTTGCTCAATAAATTTCCCAAAAAATCATGCTATGCTCCTGATGTGCTTAAATTTCTAGCATATTTTTTCATAGCATTTTGTCATTTTTTAATATTATTTAAAAATAAAACTATGTCATTTTCCCCTATTTAAAATACAAAAATTCATAAAAAATTGAATATTGCTTAAAAATTCCAAAAAAATAGATTAATTTTCTTTTATTTTCTTTTAATTCTTGTGCAAATTCCACGCATTAATTCTATTTAAAATCCAAAAAATTGAAAACATCAAAAATCTTATAAAAATCACTGAAAATTATATAAAAATCCAAAAATCGTGATTTCAATTCCTATTTGTAGATATTTGCATGTATTTCATCACAAAAATAGTTGCCAAACGATTTGAGTATTTTAAAATATTTTTAAGTTGCAAATTACTCCAGGCTGTGCACAGTTTCTCATTTTTACCACTGTTTGATTTTTAAAAAAATTTAAAAACATCTGTAAATTCTACAAAAATTTCCATAAATATTTTAAAGTCTGTAAAATACAAAAATATTTTCCATGGATTTTTTGATCATTTTTTGATATAATTGAAAAATACAAAAAGAGTTTGGTGTGCACAGTTCTTATCTTGTGCATATTGTTCTTTATTTGGAATTAAAAAATGTAAAACTAAAATTACTAAAAATTTGAAAATCGAGAAATAAAAAACAATAAAAATAAAAAATTAAAAAATTAAAAAGATTAAAAAATACACAAAAACCAAGGATAGTTTGCCTTTGAGATTCCTATTTTTTTCTGTTAATTGATTTTTTCTCGATTATTTGAATAACCCTCGAGAATTGTAGCCTCCCTGAGTTTGATCTTGTCTGTTATAAAGGTAAATAAGTAGCAAAAATTTTCTTGCTTCATTATTCGCTTGTAGTTAATTTTGCAGCTTGAGAAGAAAAAATTATTTGTTTGTCACGGGATTTTTGGGGATAACAACGGTGATATCCATCATTAATAACCAACCTTCGAAGGTCATGTGCCAACACTCGTTGAGTTCGATAAGATAGAGTGGTTATTTGTCCAATTTGGATATTGGATCAACATAGAAATTGAGTTATAATGTTTTTAATGATTCGAAGTTTCATATTTTGAGCATAAAGTTCGATTTCTTACTTTTATTGTTGAACATGGTTATATAACCCATCTCTAAAATGTCTCCTTATTTTTTTTTAAGGTAAGGGCTATGTGCAACATTGATGTTTCATAGATCATTTCGTATAGTACATATATGATCACCGACTTACGGTAAAGCAACAAACCTTGATCAACAAGACGACATTTCAAGATCGATGAACATAGGATACATCAATATCCAATGTAGGAACTTGCAGTGGATTGTAGAGCAATATCAAGGAGAATGTGATTTTAGGTTTGGAAATATGGTTGTGAGCCTCAACGATGGTGACATCAGTGCAACAGTAAGGATATCTAGCTTAGGGTTTGGAGTTTCAATCAGAGAGCGTAATCTGTAATGTAAGAACTAGATTCAAAGGAATTGTTTGAAGATGATATGGTTTTCAACCGAAAAAATTGGTGAGTGTGTTGACCGATTACTATGAAAGAGATGATGGCGACTTTATCACAGTGTATGTGTCATGTTTAATATTGTTCATGTTCTCAGCATTCTTATTCTCAAACTACGAATATTCATTCTCCAAGGATTTGTTACACTATGTGGGGTATCTTGAAGATATAAGATATTTCAACAAGTTAAATGTGGTTGTGAAGATGGTGTATTTTAACATGGGAGATGTTTGAACAGAATAAATCTAAGGACACGATTATCGTCAAGGGTGACACTTGGGTATTTGATGAATATGTGATTCATCACTTTAAAAGCTGAAAATAAAGCTTTGTTCTCAAGTGATTAAATATATTTAATCATTTAAATTACATTATTCTCATTCATGCATTTGTAAATAAGATCTACATTTTAACATTTCATAATTACATTAATAAGAAGTTGGAAATTGTGTGTAAATAATCAATTAACTAATTTTCCACATTTTTATTTATTTTATACTAACTTCAAATCAAATAAAATGATTTTTATTGTGTGCATATTATTAACATCAATAAATGAAAAATACCAAAAAATACTAACGTATATGTATATATAATACATAAAATCAAACCTTAATTTTGAGACAAAAGGTCATAAAGTCAAATATCTCCCACATACGATCTCCTATAAATCCTACTCACTTTTGAATTAATGTATATTCAATTACATGCAAATCAAGATCAAATTCAAAAGAATCGGAGTTCATTTGTGAAATTTGAATTTTGGACTTACATTGTATATTATATAAATTGACTAACTTTGACTCGTTATTTTATGTAAAAAATTAACTCTTTTTAATTTGTTTTTTCTCATTTGATTTCTTTGATTTATGTTTTACTAAAATGCATAAAAATCAAATATAAAACAAGCTAAAAATCAAAGAAAAATATTGGTATGAGTCTATATATAGAGCACATAAATAAGTCTCTCTTATCTTATTTCTTTATTTTTTTAATCACTAAAATTACAAAAATATATTAGATGTAAATATTTATTTTATATTTTATTTGATTTTATTTTGAATTTTTTATTAGTTAAAAAATCATAAAAATGCAAAATATAAAAGTCAGGTCTTCTATGTACGTAGAACACCACCAAAAATACACTTTGTACATATAACATCTTTTGGTTTTGGTACCTTCACAAAAGTTGTAGGTTTCATCGAGATGAACAACTTTCATGCAAGAAACTTTTGATTTGACATTTATTTTGATTTTCCTTTGTTTTAAATTTCTGAATTTTGTGAGAGCAACGTGTGGTCGCTCCTAGAGCCGTCATGCGTCCC
The DNA here is from genome assembly GCA_037367405.1 of Ottelia alismoides. Lineage (NCBI taxonomy): Eukaryota > Viridiplantae > Streptophyta > Magnoliopsida > Alismatales > Hydrocharitaceae > Ottelia > Ottelia alismoides. Next base: position 362,689 of record JAZKJV010005693.1, read on the forward strand.
CTACAGAACCCCTCTTTGCTACCCCTTATATTGATCATTGTATGAAGGGTGCTTCATCCAACGGTCGAGATCATTCCTACTTTTTCCATTTCTATTATTTTATTATCTTTTTTCTTTTTTTTTTCTTTTGGTCATGTGTCCCACCCTCAGTTGCTCGATCTCGACCGATCGAATGATCGAGGACTCCTCTCCCACCTTCACCTCAAGTAGAGTACCCAGAGGGGACGGTCAACAGCTATACCCTTTCTTACGAAAATCGTCCCATCTGACTAGATAGGATGGTCATTAGTCTATCCCCTATAACATTGTCGCATTTGGTCATAAGGGACATAAAAAGATGAACGTCCCCTTTCTGGAATCAGTGGGGATGGTTACAACTGTCCCATCTGGTACATACAACAGGGACGATCGAAACCGTTCCCAAGAATAAATGTAAATGGGATGGTCGCGACCGTCCTTGTCGATTCTTCGATAGGACGATCTAAACCGTCCCGTCTAAGAACTAGAGGGGACATCCATGACCGTCCAAGAATCAGAGGGGACGATAGTGACCGTCCCCTTCGCTAAACCAACTTTTTGAGATGGGCATAGAAATACAGGAGGGATGGTTTAAATTTTCCCCTCCCATCCTCAGCGCCCAAAAACTAGTAGCAATGAGCTGCATAGGTTCAGAGGGGACGGCCTAAACCGTCCCTTTCAATAACCGGGTGAGACGGTTGCGACTGTCCCCTCCGCTAAACCAACCTTTGGGGATGTCCACACAATCGGAGAGAGCACGGTTTAGACCGTCCCCTTAAGTCTTCGAAGCTCAAAATGAGAGACAACGAGCTATTTGATCACGGAGGGGATGGTCTAGACCGTCCCTTCAAAGTATCGGCGAGGACAGTCACAATCGTCCCCTCCATTGATACCCACAATTGGGGACAGGCACATAATCGCAAGAGGGACGGTTTAAACTGTCCCCTCTAAAAACTAGTAGTAGTGAGCTGCTTAGGCTCAGGGGATGGTCTAAACCACCCCTTCCAAGTATCGATAGGGACGGTCACGACCATCCCCTCCGCTAAACCTACCTTTGGGGACGCCTACAAAATCACAGAGGGAACGGTTTAGACCGTCCCATTTAGTCGTTGAGGCTCAAAATGAGAGCCAGCGAGCTGTTGGATCACGAAGGGGATGGTTTAGACCGTCCCTTCCAAGTATCGATAGGGACGGTCACGACCATCCCCTCCGCTAACATTCACATTTGGAGACGGGCACATAATCACAGGCGGGACAGTTTAAACTGTCCCCTCTAGTCCTCAAGGCACAAAACAAGGAATAATGAGTTGCATAGGGGAAAAAGGGATGGTTGCGACCGTCGCCTCTGCTCTTTGAAAGCAAAAAAATAATTGTTTGATTGGTTATAATCTCATGCTTCTGTTGTAAAACCACGTAAATAATTCAACAAGATACTAAAAAAAGATCAAAGTTCTTAATGCTCAAAAATAAAATAATGTATCAGTTCTACATACTTTATAATACAACAACTTAATTGTTCAAGATACTACTAAAACATATCAAACATATTTTACATCCTAAAGGAATCTACCTTGATTTCTCACTTTCGACGCTCTCTTCGTCACTTTCCTCATCACCACCGAGTTGTGACGGGTCTACGGGTGGCTCATCCTGGCTTTGAAGACGGTTAAGGTATGCCATAATGTTCGTCATGTCAGTACGCATCTTAACCATCTCCTCGTCCTGCACGGACATCTTTGCCTTGACGTCGCGCAACTCCTTCTCCATCTCCCTCTCCCTCTGGCTCCCATACGAGGAGGATTGGGACCCACTAGCACCGCCCATTTCGTACCATGTATGGATCGTTTCTCCATGACCTGCGCGGTGTATGCTCCCATGGTGTTCCGGGCATGTTGCTTGGCGGAAGGCTTCGTCGGCAGATAGAGGGATTGCGCTAATCTCCATGCTATCTAGTGAGGTGGTGTTAGAGAGCCTAATCATTTCTTTCTGCATGGTTTACATATATAAGTTAAAAAAACTAATATAAGACATTTAATCTCCAAATCAACAATATAATTACATAAATGGATTGGTTCATATGTGTCATCAACCCACTGCACTTCTCCTCTTATGTCTATGCTCTTTGACCCCGCAAAATCCTCTATTCGGGTCATCTCTCTATCGTTATCCATCAACTAGAATAACATAAATAACACTTATTTAAGTTAGCTTCCAAAATTACTCCCATAATTAAAATTGTCGAGGCTTATAAAGTCATCCTTCAACTAGTTTGTAATCTTTCTCCCCATCCAGTGGGTGGACCTAAAACCTCTAGACCGATTCGCAACATTTTTTTGTAGATACTGTCTATTATTAATTGAAGTTAGTGTAATCATGAAATAATTAATAGAAAAAAATTTATATACAGCGAATTCTTTATCAAACCATAAATTGACTAAGTCCCTCCATTGATCTGGGGTAACACCCGGTGGGACATTCTCCACAAGCTGCTTATATGGAATCTAAGGTCGTAATACTAAATAGAGGGAAAAAATATCGTAAGTGTTTATTTTTTTCTTATGAGTTTATATATAAAATGTTGTTACCTTCGCCTTTATATGTCCCTTATATCGACGCAACATATCAACTACATGAGAAAGAATCTGAGCATCGATGATTGCATTCTGTTCCTAAGTAAAAACAGTATAGTCCAAGATGAATAAAACAGCTGAGTATATTAAAGTAATGCAAACAATAATTCAATTGTAGAATACCTCCAAATCGGATAGTATGGCAGCCTTGACAGTATAAGGAAGCTGTCGAAAGTCAGGCGTCGTGATGGGGACATGTGTACGAGCAACCTGGCCAATGTTTCTTTGAAACTCCGCGAAGTTCTCCCCCACTACATCTCCAACAATACGAACATGTAATGTCTGCCCGGGTGCAAGACGATTCAGGAATCTACACTGAGATGATCCCCGTCATCTTTGAGATCCACCACTACCGGATCAGAAGATCCTCCATGTGGTTGTTGAGCGGGTTCGGGAACTTCCCGAATATGCTTGGATCTAAGAGCCATACCTGCATGTCAATAGAATATAAATTAAAATGAAATACATTTAGGTTGATTACAAGTATTCATGTTATGAAATTTGAATGTAAAACAATAAATACCATTATCTCGCATTGCCAGTGGCAATGTTTTTTTCTACTACAGAATGAAAAAATCACGCGAAACATTCTGGTATGCAACATCATTATACATTGCATCTTCCTCTTCGTTGACATCAAAGAAATCTCTCGGTGTTTGTCTTAACAGGTATAATTCACCCACTTACAGATTGGTCAGGTACATAAAAGACCTCCTCTACCTGACTGGCAAGCGTATACGGTTCATTTGTTTACAACCGACCTGTTTACTTTAAAGAGAGAACTCCATTTTTATCTTTCTTGTAATATGCTCCAACACGACCCACGTCGAAACCAATTCAATGATTTGACCATAGTATCCATCAATTCCAGATGAGAGTTGGCCTTCACTATCACTCCAGAAAGTTGTGTTGCTTTATTCTCATCGATTGACTTTCTCGAAATCTGAATCCATTAACGATATAGCCAGAATGTGACACTACTATTGAGAATAGACTCCGTTGGATAATATCAAGATTAATGTTCCACTGTTCATTTTGGTAACTTTTAACAGTTTAATAATATCCTTGAACCATTTAAGAAAGTCTGATTTCTTAGTACTTCTTGAATGATACTCTTCAAAGAAACAATCAACCTCATCTAATTGCATCAAGATATATTAATGAGTAATGTTTCTTTCATCATCTAAAATAGATCAACGGATACTCTTTATAATAGCTCGTCCATTTTGTTGAAATATCCAAAGTTTGTTGGGATCTTCAGTCCACAACTCGCCTTCATTATTTCATTCGAACCGATTGAATCTGATATTTTTACCATCATCCATATACATGTCACAAAATGTAATACATTGCTCACACAAATATCAATCGACAATGCAACCTTTGGGTGAAGCCTTATTAAACAAAATATTTTTAAATTTCCTTAAATATCATTCAATTGGATACATCCATTGACACTGTGGACAACCACATATTCGAACTTCGCTAGCAAGATGGACAATTAAATGTATCATTATATCAAAAAAAGGTAGGTGGAAAGACCTTACAAAATTGAATGAGTTCAATCAGTGGTTGCATAACATCAGTATGTATAACTCTCCTTATGGCTAACAAAAAATAAAAGAAGATGTTATCGACATCCAGGGTGGAAGATTATATCTAACAAGTATTACATGCAAAATAGAGTAGCTCGTAGTCATATTTCTGAATGGATTAACAACGTTGTAAGCAAGATCTAATCTTACATTTCTTACTTATTCAGAGAACGACGGATATCTTTAATCAATTTTCATTCACTCCTCGGTATCTGACGGATGTCGCATAATAACAGTTATATATTTCTTTTTGATATTACGGTGTCATATCATCAATTTAGTTGTTCTTTCACATGAATATAATCGATGTAATTGTGGAGACAAAGGAAAGAACCGTAAAATCTTCTCTGTTTTTTCCTTTTCAAACCATGAATCACATTCTTATATTTGCTAGCTTTGCAGTCAAGACATGTATCTAAATTCGAATATTCCTTCTAATATAAAATGCAGTCGTTTGGACGTGTATAAATTTTCCCGTAATTTAATCCAACTGAGTGGAATCTTGACTAAGCGTCCTTCCAATCTTTTGAAAAACCTTCAGAATTATTTAATAATATCCTAATTAACCGCAACACTGTTAGCAATGTGAGCCCGAGGCGAACCATTCCTACAATAAATGTTATTTGTAATAGATGATTTATCAATAAAAGTTATTGATTTTGTTTCACTCCCTTTCTGATATTGAATGAATGAATGCATTATAAGGTCCCTCTGTACAATAAGGGTTATGTACCATGGTCAACTTGATAATCATACAGTTGTTGATTCAATGATTGAATCATAGAGGCTGATGCTTGGATGAATATCTAAGGAGTTAGATAGAGGACTCATCAAGCATCATCAATGATTAACAAGTAGTGATCTCCAGTCTGAGTGGGAGATGGCAATCCCATCTCATTAGACTGATATCTGATCGACCTCTTGATGCAGGTCCTCTGCATAGGAATATTGATTCGGAGGTATCAGATTAGTTGAGTCAGTGAGTTGACTTAACGAGATCGAGATAACCAAAGACCTATGATGAATACTGTCACATCACAGGCAAACATCCTCTGACCAGAGACAGATATATTACTATATGTCTGAGCATGTACATTTGGCAGACCAATAGGTTGATGACCTAATCAAGGTCTATACACTGGCGAGCTGGTGTGCATGTAAGGGCATATGAGTAATATGATCTCTCAAAGGGATCATACAGGTTCACTTGTGAACCGGGAGACATGAGCTCACTCATGAGGTATTGGGATTGACCGAATTCCATGCATGGTCATCATGCTTTAGAAGCATGATATGAATTTGAAGGTAAGATATATGTTTTGTGAAAACATATGATCTGTACCATATCCCAAGGACCAAGATTGAGAAACTTAATGATCAGACTATGAAGATGACAGTGTAAAAGTGATCTTTATCTTCATGATGATCATGAGTCTTCCAGTATGCAGGATGTGCAGGTATTGGGAATACCTGAACGGTGATTTGATCATAAACGATTGTATAACCATGACGCTTCCATTCCGAGGGAGTGATGAAACAGGTCTGGATTTTAGTGACTCCTCTCATTAGAGAAGAAACCTAATCTTAGTCCATTTACTGGACATTGATCTAAATGAGATTCAGATGCAATGAGAAGATTAGGTATATGGTCTTGATTTAATCAAGCATCTATGAGAGGTCCATGGGATCTGGATTTGAGATGTGATCTCAATATCCAAGTCACTATACGTGGAACAATACAATCGCCCTGTCCTTATCTCCAAGTATCTGAGGAGAAATAGCATTGTTCTTAAATGGTTTAAGAACAATTCCATGAGATCTAAGCAAAGAGAAGTTGATAATTGAATGTGATTTAATTATCATGATGTATGAGATATTATCCAATATAATTAAATGTGGTTTAATTATTATGGATAAGAATAATGTGGATAGTAATATCCAATTATTCATAATATGTTATAAATATGATTTATAATATATTAGAGAGAGTTAAATATAATTTATATTAGTAGATTAATTATTAATGTGTATTGGATACACATTGTCTAATTAATTGAAAATGTAAATTACATTTTGTTTTGGGTTGTGAATATGATTCACAATATTCCAATGTCAAGATTGCAATATTCCCAAAATTAATTGAGAATTATTTTGGTGAATTAAAATACCAACAAATTGTTGTTGGAAAATAAGTAGAGAGAAAATTAAGGAGATGTGCAATCTCATGGAATCATGAGATTGCACTCCTCATTAGGAATGAGGGGGGCGGCACTCAATTCCCTTGGGAATTGGTGGTCGTCCCCTCTTCCAAATAAGGAGAGCATCTCATTTGCCTTCTCTCTCCTAATTTGATTGATTTAGATTTGGTATTAATATTTATTTGATTTATCAAATATATTTTATCAAATTAAATCACAAGTTGTTGGCTTTTACCAACAACAATCTTGACCATTGGATTGTCATAAATCAATCTCAACCATTGATTTTATATGACACATGGATTGAGATCCATGGATCCCAAAACCCTATAAATAGAGAGGCATTCTTGGCTCTCTCTTTACACATGCTATTGTAGCAAAACTCTCTCCCTCTTTCTCTCATACTCGACAGCCCTCTCTCCCCCTTCTTCTTGGTGGCCGTCCACCTTGGTGGAGAGAATCGTCGTCGCCTGCGCCCTCGTGCTACCGCTTCGACGCTCTGCGGTTCTTCGTCTACTTCGAGTGCTTCGCCTACGAAGGAGACGTTCGATCTCGTGCGACGAGATCAGGAGCAACCGTGCTTGGATCAACTTCTTGGATTGCGAGGACACCGCGGTTCATCCTCGCGCTCGCAAGCGATCTCTCCGACGATCGAACTTGAGACAGGAGGTCTCTTCTCTTAGAGACTTGATCAACCACGCTTCAAGAGGTATTGCATTATACTTGTTGTGGTTATAGATGAAACGATCCGAGAATCGTTCTTGGATCATGTGGTTTCATCGAATAAATTTTTTAAATTCCGTTGCACCGAACAACTAGTACGACTAGTCGTTCTTCGTCGTATCTGATACGACGCTCACGCTTCCGTGATGCGCTTGAGGATCTCTCCATATCCTTCAAGTGGTATCAGAGCCAGGTTGACAGTTTCGAATGGTGATTCGTTAACCAAGGACGACTTGGGTTCGCTAAGGTCGCGAAATTTTTCATCGCATTTGATTTCGCAAATCTGTTTAGTAAATAAATTCGGCACTGTTTAAATTGTTTAAACACGAATTTTATACTTGGATTATGTTCCCCATTAAATAAGGAAAACATAGGATCTGAGTTTGCGTAAATCGGATTTTGTATGCTCGAGATATGGTCGTTTTAATGAACATGTATGCACTGTTGCGGGAACTGTGAATCTGAACGTAATTAAAATGTTAATTACTGTTTGGACTTACCTCGAAATGCATGAAACATCACTAGGTTCTGTCCTAAATCAAATTAGCAAACTTTAGAAATTGACTTTGCTTAATTTGGATTTAATATGATTGAGATATGCCAATTTTAGTAAGTAGGGGTCACTGCTGAAATTGCTTTCCTAATCTAGAACCAAGTGATTGTCAATTAGTGAAATTAATTGTTAATTTCGTGAAATAATCTTGAAAAATATTTGTGAAATATTGAAACATGATTATTTGCCTAATTGACTTGGCCCCAACCAATTAGTTGATTAGATTTGATCTAAACCTTAATTGGAATTACAATCATCAAACTTCTTGCTTGAACAGGACTTGGGAATTTGCCTAGCAAATTTCCTTAAAATTAAAATTGTTTTGATTACTATATGGTATAATTTCGGTTGAAGAACCGATGATCATCTCAAGTACAAAATAATCAATTTGGCATTATCCTTTCCCGAGGCGGATATGGTGTCTAGTCGGGGATCGCTGGGTCAGCGGGTTGCAACGTATGTGGTCCGCCCCACTCCCGCCGGTACTGGCCATGACAGCGGGTATGGCCGGGATAATGTCCGAGGGATTATGATGTATTTTTCTAATTATTAAAATACGAATTAATACGTACTTTGAGATTAATATCATATATATATTCAAGCATAAAATTAAGTTTGATTGATTAAATTGGATTGATAATTAATTTAATATGATTAAGTTAATTATATCCAATTGAGAATACTCTAATATGGTTAGAGTTAATAATTCTCTTAGAAAGAATTAATTATATGAATGTGATTCATAGTATTTAATTAAATTTGAATAAGAGGTGGAGGATCACATAAGTGACATCCATGGTCTCCCGTCAAGGCGAAGGGTTTCCGTCGCCAGGGATTGTATATAGGAGACGCTTGTACGTAGTGACAGCTCCTATATACAAGCGCATCTGGATCGGACTCTTTGCTTCTCGAAAGAGTAAGGCCGTATGCGTAGTGACCCCAATATCGGATCCTCATATTATTGGGGCGATATTGGATTGCGTATAGCGAGTTCTAATCCTGTTGACGGTTGGTTCAATTAATGACAGGTCAACATCACCTTAGGGGTGGTGGGCCTGGGTATTAAAGACCGAATTGGGAATGCAAGTTGGACTTGCAAGGCGGAATGTGTTCCCGCTTCTCTTTATTGGAGTTACAGTTTCTCATATTATTGGGATGTAACAAAGATAAAGAGGAGATCCCAGTTCTTGCTTGAGATATATCGGTAAGTATATCTCCTACTTTGAAAGTGAATAAGGGAATAAACTTTCATAGTTGACATAGCAAGACTAATTTGATTTAAAATGCCTTAATCAAATAAAATTAAATTGAATACATGATTATATATTCTAATATAGTGCATTCTCAATTTCAGAAAATGAAGGCCATGAACCCACTGAGCAGGCTTCTGGAGGTCAACCAATTGACCGGACCAAATTACTCGGATTGGATCCATAATTTGGAGCTTGTGCTTTCGGCAGAGCGCATCAGTTATGTGCTCTATGAAAACAAACTTGAAAACCCTAAATCTAAGGAAGACAAAGCATATAATGACAAGTATGATGAAGATCATGTCTTGGCTAGGTGCTATATCTTGGGTTCTCTCTCCAATGTTCTACAGAAGCAACATGTGGAGATGAGTACTTGCCAGGATATCATGCAGAATCTAAAGGATATGTTTGGTGACATTAACCGCACCCAGCGGTACAATGTTATGAAAGAACTCGTTCGCTGCAAGATGCAGGAAGGGACCTCGGTCTGCGAGCATGTACTCAAAATGTTTGGGTACTTGTCGGAGCTTGAGACTCTGGGGGCAACGATGGATGCAGACATGCAATCTGATTTTATTCTGCTGTCATTGCCCAAATATTTCAATAACTTTGTGGTGTCATTCCATATGAATAAGCTGGAACTGACAAATGCTGGGCTTCTTGCTGCATTAAAGTCTGCAGAAGATGTAATGAAGAAAGATGGTCCCACTGGCACTGCAATGGTTGCACAGGTCAAAGGGAAGCGCGGTCGGAAGCAAGGTTCTCGGAAGGGCCCGACCCAGAAGAGAAAGAAGAAGGGACAAAGTGTTGCCTCATCTTCCAATGCATCCACTTTAATGGCGTCGAAGAAAACCGACGTTTGTCACCACTGCAAGAAGCCGGGGCACTGGAGGCGTAATTGCCCGGATTACCTGAAGTCGATCGACAAAGGTAAAGCCCCAGCAGGTATGAAATCTACATTCATCATTGAAACCAGCTTTCTCGTTGGACGAGAAGGAAGTTGGGTTGTTGATTCTGGTGCTTCTGTTCATGTATGCAATTTGTTGCATTTGTTTCAGGAAACTAGAAAGCTTGAAGAAGGGGAGATAGTCATCCAGATAGGATCTGATGCAAGTGTTGCAGCAGTCGTCGTCGGGACTTGTCGACTATCATTATCTAGTGGTGGAGTCCTAGTACTTAAAGAGTGTCTTTATGTACCTGAAGTCAGAAGGAATCTAATATCTGTATCTAAGTTAGTTAGAAGTAGGTATTCATTCCTGTTCTGTAATAAATTAGTCATAAACCGTTATGATAAATATATTGCAGATGGTATTTTGACTTCTGTAGGACTCTATGAATTGTGCATTGATAAATGTGTTATGAATGTTACAAGCACTAATAAAAACCCTAAAAGATCCAGGGAGAATGAAAATCTCTCAAATGAGATTTGGCATCGAAGGCTTGGTCATTTGTCTGTTGATAAGATCAATAGATTAATTAAGGATGGACCTTTAGACTTTCTACAGGTTCAACCTTTGCCTACTTGCAAGAATTGTATTCAAGGAAAAATGACCAGGATGCCTTTTCGTAACAAGGTTACAAGATGTGAAGGTATTATTGACCTAATACATACTGATGTATGCGGTCCCTTCAGTACCGCGACCCGAAATGGATATCGATATTATTTGACGTTTATTGATGACCATTCGCGATACGGGTTTATCTTCCTATTACGTCATAAGTCTGAAACCTTTGAAAAGTTCAAAGAATTCAAGGTTTTGGTTGAGAACCAAACCGATAGGAAGATTAAACGAATTCGATCTGATCGAGGTGGCGAATACCTATCAGATGAATTTAAGGAATACCTTAAAGAGAATGGAATTATTTCCAATCTCACTCCTCCTGGAGCTCCCCAACTTAATGGTGTTGCTGAAAGACGCAACAGAACCATCATGGATATGGTTCGTTCAATGATGAGCAAAGCACATTTACCACTTAGTTTCTAGGGATATGCAGTAGAGACTGCAATATATATCCTGAATAAGAATCCTAGCAGATCTGTACCTAAGACTCCTCATGAGCTCTGGTATGGAACCAAACCTAGTGTTAATCACTTGAGGGTTTGGGGTCGCTTGGTTCATGCAAAGAATGTGGATGCAAGCAAGCTAGAATCTCGCTCTCGTGAGTGTTACTTCGTAGGGTATGTTAGAGATGGTATTGGATACCAACTCTAGGACCCTAAGACTCAGAAGGTTTTTGTTTCTAGAGATGTGAAATTTCCGGAGAATGATTTCCTTAAGGGTCAAGATAAATATGAAGTAAAGGAACTCATTGAATCTCCTGAGGATTCTGAGCTTCCTGAACCAGAAACTGAAGAAGTAAACAAAGATGATACATCCATGCCTCTTCGAAGGAGTTCGAGGGTGGTTGCACCACCAGAAAGGTATGGATTCCATGTGTCAGGTGAAACTGACAGTGATCCTACTTCATTTGATGAAGCACTCGCGGATCATGACATGGATAGATGGATGCTAGCAATGAAGTCAGAAATTGACTCCATGCATAAGAATGGTGTATGGACCCTAGAGGATCCACCTAAAGGGGTAAAACCCATTGGGTGCAAATGGATCTTCAAGAGAAAGAGGGGACCTGATGGGAAAGTAGAGACTTTCAAGGCACGGCTCGTAGCCAAGGGCTACACACAGAGAGAAGACATCGACTACGATGAGACATTCTCTCCTGTGGCTATGCTTAAATCCATCAGGGCATTGCTAGCTATAACTGCATATCTTGACTACGACATCTGGCAGATGGACGTCAGGACAGTTTTCCTCAATGGATACCTCGAGGAGGGTATCTACATGGAGCAGCCCCAGGGCTTCATGACTGAGGATGGCAAAGTATGCAAGCTGAAGAAATCCATCTACGGGCTCAAGCAAGCTTCTCGTAGTTGGAACATCAGATTTGACGAAACCATAAAGAGTTATGATTTTGTGCAGAATCCTGATGAACCTTGTGTGTACAAGAAGCTTAGTGGGAGCGCCATTGTGTTCATCGTGCTTTATGTAGATGACATCCTTATCATTGGGAATGATACAGGGATGATGACCAGTGTGAAGATTTGGCTGTCACATACCTTTGAGATGAAAGATCTTGGAGAAGCCTCTTACATCTTAGATCTGAAGCTGTTCAGAAACCGAGAGAAGAGGATATTGGGATTGTCACAACATGGATACGTTAAGAAGATTCTTGAACGATTCCGTATGGATAGTTCCAAGAAAGGATTCCTACCCTTAAGACATGGTATCCACCTGTCTAAAGGAATGGCTCCTCAAACTGTTGAGGAAAAGAAGGCCATGGCTGGATGTCCTTATGCATCAGCCGTAGGAAGCTTAATGTATGCCATGATGTGTACTAGGCCAGATATCTGCCATGCAGTGGGAGTGGCAAGTCGTTACCAATCCTGCTATGGAGAACAACATTGGAATGCAGTAAAGAACATATTCAAATATCTAAGACGGACGCAAGATTACATCTTGGTCTATGGAGATGGTGATCTCCAAGTCTTGGGATATACAGAATGTGACTTCCAATCAGATATTGATGATCGAAAGTCGACATCAGGGTTTGTGTTCCTGTTGAACGGTGGTGCTGTGAGCTGGAGAAGCAAGAAGCAGGACACTACGGTAGATTCAACAACAGAAGCCGAATACATTGCCGCATCGGATGCTGCAAAGGAGGCGGTGTGGTTGCGCAAGTTCGTCCAGGAGCTTGGCGTAGTTTCCTCTGATGCTCCCATCCCGCTACTCTGTGATAACACGGGAGCCATTGCCCAGACGAAGGAACCCAGATGGCATCAGAAGAGTAAGCACGTAAAAAGGAAATACCACATCATTCGGGAGATTCAAAAGCATGGTGAAATCATCATCACCAAGGTGGCCTCCGCCCGACAACGTTGCTGATCCTCTTACCAAACCTCTGACACATAAGGTTTTTGACCAGCATGTAATGAGTATGGGTTTAAGGCTTGTTCCTGAATGGTTCTGAGGGCTAGTGGGAGATTGTTAGCAATGTGAGCCCGAGGCGAACCATTCCTACAATAAATGTTAGGGTTTTTATCAGTTGTGCCCCTCTGAGATATTGCAATTTCAGTTATGCACCTCCTTTTTTTGGAATATCAGTTATGCCCCTACCTTCTTGCAAAATTAACAGTTCTGCCCTTCTGTTAAGGTAAAGTAGGGGCATAACTGATATTACAAAAGGGCAGAACTGTTAATTTTGCAAGAAGGTAGGGGCATAACTGATATTCCAAAAAAGAGAGGGGCATAACTGAAATTGCAATATCTCAGAGGGGCACAATCGATAAAAATCCTAAATGTTATTGTAATAGATGATTTATTAATAAAAGTTATTGATTTTGTTTCACTCCCTTTCTGATATTGAATGAATGAATGCATTATAAGGTCCCTCTGTACAATAAGGGTTATGTACCATGGCCAACTTGATAGTCATACAGCTGTTGATTCAATGATTGAATCATAGAGGCTGATGCTTGGATGAATATCTAAGGAGTTAGATAGAGGACTCATCAAGCATCATCAATGATTAACAAGTAGTGATCTCCAGTCTGAGTGGGAGATGGCAATCCCATCTCATTAGACTGATATCCGATCGACCTCTTGATGCAGGTCCTCTGCATAGGAATATTGATTCGGAGGTATCAGATTAGTTGAGTCAATGAGTTGACTTAACGAGATCGAGATAACCAAAGACCTATGATGAATACTGTCACATCACAGGCAAACATCCTCTGACCAGAGACAGATATATTACTATATGTCTGAGCATGTACATTTGGCAGACCAATAGGTTGATGACCTAATCAAGGTCTATACACTGGCGAGATGGTGTGCATGTAAGGGCATATGAGTAATATGATCTCTCAAAGGGATCATACAGGTTCACTTGTGAACCGGGAGACATGAGCTCACTCATGAGGTATTGGGATTGACCGAATTCCATGCATGGTCATCATGCTTTAGAAGCATGATATGAATTTGAAGGTAAGATATATGCTTTGTGAAAACATATGATCTGTACCATATCCCAAGGACCAAGATTGAGAAACTTAATGATCAGACTATGAAGATGACAGTGTAAAAGTGATCTTTATCTTCATGATGATCATGAGTCTTCCAGTATGCAGGATGTGCAGGTATTGGGAATACCTGAAGGGTGATTTGATCATAAACGATTGTATAACCATGACGCTTCCATTCCGAGGGAGTGATGAAACAGGTCTGGATTTTAGTGACTCCTCTCATTAGAGAAGAAACCTAATCTTAGTCCATTTACTGGACATTGATCTGAATGAGATTCAGATGCAATGAGAAGATTAGGTATACGGTCTTGATTTAATCAAGCATCTATGAGAGGTCCATGGGATCTGGATTTGAGATGTGATCTCAATATCCAAGTCACTATACGTGGAACAATACAATCGCCATGTCCTTGTCTCCAAGTATCTGAGGAGAAATAGCATTGTTCTTAAATGGTTTAAGAACAATTCCATGAGATCTAAGCAAAGAGAAATTGATAATTGAATGTGATTTAATTATCATGATGTATGAGATATTGTCCAATATAATTAAATGTGGTTTAATTATTATGGATAAGAATAATGTGGATAGTAATATCCAATTATTCATAATATGTTATAAATGTGATTTATAATATATTAGAGAGAGTTAAATATAATTTATATTAGTAGATTAATTATTAATGTGTATTGGATACACATTGTCTAATTAATTGAAAATGTAAATTACATTTTGTTTTGGGTTGTGAATATGATTCACAATACTCCAATGTCAAGATTGCAATATTCCCAAAATTAATTGAGAATTATTTTGGTGAATTAAAATACCAACAAATTGTTGTTGGAAAATAAGTAGAGAGAAAATTAAGGAGATGTGCAATCTCATGGAATCATGAGATTGCACTCCTCATTAGGAATGAGGGGGGCGACACTCAATTCCCTTGGGGAATTGGTGGCCATCCCCTCTTCCAAATAAGGAGAGCATCTCCTTTGCCTTCTCTCTCCTTATTTGATTGATTTAGATTTGGTATTAATATTTATTTGATTTATCAAATATATTTTATCAAATTAAATCACAAGTTGTTGGCTTTTACCAACAACAATCTTGACCATTGGATTGTCATAAATCAATCTCAACCATTGATTTTATATGACACATGGATTGAGATCCATGGATCCCAAAACCCTATAAATAGAGAGGCATTCTTGGATCTCTCTTTACACATGCTATTGTAGCAAAACTCTCTCTCTCTTTCTCTCATACTCGACAGCCCTCTCTCCCCCTTCTTCTTGGTGGTCGTCCACCTTGGTGGAGAGAATCGTCGTCGCCCACGCCCTCGTGCTACCGCTTCGACGCTCTGCGGTTCTTCGTCTACTTCGAGTGCTTCGCCTACGAAGGAGACGTTCGATCTCGTGCGACGAGATCAGGAGCAACCGTGCTTGGATCAACTTCTTGGATTGCGAGGACACCGCGATTCATCCACGCGCTCGCAAGCGATCTCTCCGACGATCGGACTTGAGACAGGAGGTCTCTTCTCTTAGAGACTTGATCAACCACGCTTCAAGAGGTATTGCATTATACTTGTTGTGGTTATAGATGAAACGATCCGAGAATCGTTCTTGGATCATGTGGTTTCATCGAATAATTTTTTTAAATTCCGCTGCACCGAACAACTAGTACGACTAGTCGTTCTTCGTCGTATCTGATACGACGCTCACGCTTCCGTGATGCGCTTGAGGATCTCTCCATATCCTTCAAACACATCTATCATCATAACTGTTATACAATGATTCTTCGCGTTTAACTTAAACAACTACAAAGAAAGCATAACGGGACATTTTAATTCCTGGGTAGATAGGATTTGCTGCATCTTTTATCTTTTCATGTAAAGTATCCTGAATCGATTCGGTCCTTTCATCGGAGTTATGTCCCTCAAATATTGTCCAACATTTCAAATATACCACCATGGTCATTTGTTTCAGACATATATCTTTCATGACCAACTGAGGCATCATTCACTTCTGCAAAAATATTCCTTCACTACAATATGTCCAATTCGTAAAATGAAACTGGAAATCATTTAATATTAAGTGCTCGTAAACTACATTTCGATTGTCACTCAGAGTGTTCTTGCATCTAATATAGGGACAATGAATCTTATCTCCTTCGCCTCATACAATATGATAGAGTGACTCGCATTGAAATGCCTAATTTAGGAATTCGATAACACGTTTGTTATATGCCCGATGATCATCAAATCTTGTGTTCATCCAACTTTATCCATTTCCTAAAAGTAAAGATCCAAAGAAATAAATAAGGTTAATCTCTTGTATAGATCTCTTATACAGTATCTTTTCCTATAGTCTAATCATTTTAGCATTATACTCTAATCATTGCACACTATAAGCACTATATACTGCCATAATTAAAAGAACCAAGTACTGAAATTTCTACGTATTTCGTGTCTGGATTAACGAACTGATATCTATAACACTGAAATAAAAACAAAGCATAGTCCAATACGTGAGTATAATGAGTTCAACTAAACATTATGAAAATAATAACTCTTTCATTACAACTAAATATGATGGGTACAAATAAAAATCATAAGTATAATTAACCATCATGACTATACTATCACTTCAAAAACAAAACATACTTAAAAATCCTATATTTTAAACAATAATATATTAAAAATGGAAAAAAGTTGGAAAGAACGTACAACCAAAGAAGAGGATGGTGGGAGTCGTCGGTCAAGAGCGGAGGAGGGTGGCGGCGGCGTCGACGGAGGCTTTGAGGGGGATGACGAGCTCGTGAGGTGGAGGATGACGGAGAGGGATAAATGAGGGTTGAGGCACGGAATGAGGAAAGGATTCAGTCGAGGATGGGATTTAAGACCATCGGGGAGGGTCGCTCGACCGTCCTCTATAATAATGACCAGGGACAGTTGTAAGTGGACTGTGCCCTATGGATACATATGTTTTTCACATGTCCCGCCAGTACAAACATAGGGGGCGGTCATCGCAACCATCCCATCTACATATATAAGGGACGTTCATAACTATCCCTTCTGTACATTTCACGACGACAACGATAAATCAGAGGAGACAGTCATCACAGTCCCCAAACGTCCCCGTGCAAAAACAAATCAACCATAAGGCATAAAAGGAAGGGACGATTGTATAAACGTCCCTAAAGATAGGATCATTAGGGACGATCAATATAGAACGTCCCTTGTACTTATCAGAAGGGACAGTTACGCCACAACCATCCCCTCCGATCACAGAGGGGATGGTTGTATGTTGATCATCTCCATTTATTGTCTCAAAAGGTCCAACAACTTGTAGTGCTTCAAGCTTATCGATCGACGCCTCTGCCCTTGACCCTTCCCCTTTCGTTGGTCCTCCCCACCATAGCCTATGATTGAGCATCCCATTCCTCCTCTCCTCTGCGATTTTCTCGCCTCCACCCACGTAGACACATCGTTACATGCTTCGCAAAATCGTAATGCTCACCCTTAAACCCCCATCTTCCTCGTCGACCACCGCTATCCGCCATTCGTGAGAGAAGTAGCCAAAATCCAAGCTTATACATGTGACAACAAAGGAAACTCTTGTTGAGCGATAATGGCCAAGACCACGTCAAGGCGAGATCTGGCGAGAGAAGACCCTCTATTTTGCGAACTCCTCCTAGTTTGCTCAGTTCTGGTGCGGTCTAACCATCGAGCGATGATCGAGGACCACTACAAGAGCTCTATCCAAGCAAACTCCTCCGCTTCACCCTTCCAGGTCCCCTTTTCTCTTCCTCGATCTATTTTTCTTCTTTTTTCATGACATAATATAGGTTATATAGCTATGAAAATGTACAAAAGTATTTTTCAAAAAAAATGTAAAAAATATAGCAGGAAGCTAAGTTAACCCCCCTCAGAGGCAATCCCATTTACCCTATATTGCACTATGCATGGAATAAAAAAACATTTATGGTGTGTTTGGTTCGTGGGTTATCCATGGGTGGATAACCCGATTTTGTGTTTGTGTGTTTAGTTGGTGGGTTAAGGGTTGGGAGGGTTTGTGTGATGTGATTGTATTGGAATTTGAAAAAGTTGGTAGTTATTATAATATGATTGTATTGAAATTTGAAAAAGTAGTTGGTTGTTGTGATGTGAGTGTATTAAAGTTTGGAATAGTAAGTAGAAGTTGAGTATTTTATTATTTTTAGATGATATGATGGTATAATATATAATTTTTTGATGGGAAGGGAGTATGCCCCACTAGTGGGTTAAAAGTGGGGGTTTTGGAGGGTTACCCACCCAAAGTGGGGGGTAACCCCCCAATCAAAGGCACCCTTTAAGAACAACATCCGATTTTTTTAGCAAGCAAAATTAATACCGTTCACCGACTTGATGGCCTAACGCACAGCTCCACCGCTAGTGTTTTTACTAAATATAAAAAAGTAGAAATCTAAAAGAAACACTGCAAGAAGGGATGAGTAGTGGGCATGCCCGGCCCATTCCAAAACCTGATCCACGAGCTCGACTCGAAACCCCGTTCCTTTTATAATAGGTCGGGCTCATGCTGA
Source organism: Ottelia alismoides (assembly GCA_037367405.1). Lineage (NCBI taxonomy): Eukaryota > Viridiplantae > Streptophyta > Magnoliopsida > Alismatales > Hydrocharitaceae > Ottelia > Ottelia alismoides. The sequence continues at coordinate 381,312 of JAZKJV010005693.1, forward strand.
AAATTTGGCTCGTTAATTAAATGAGTCAAGCTAGGGCTAAATTCGATCCAAGTTCATTAGCCCAGTGACCTAGCCCGATAAAGGCCGAATAAGATGTCACATATAATCTTTAATATCAAATTATTAAGTGTGGTTCTGTATATTGTCATCGGTCTTTGTTATCTACATACACATAATTGGTCAGGTTTCTCATTATCTTCATTGTAATAGCAATTTTCTCAATATGTCGTGAATATCATTTCTCTCATTGTTCTCCCATGTGTATGTTGTATAATATATTCCATTTTATCTGTGAATTATTAGTTTTGAATCAATGCTTCACATATCGATAATCCTTATATACGCATTCTTCCTCGTTGTTCCATCAACAATAAAGGTACCTTCATTGCCTATTTTCCTTCTTCACAGTCCACTCGAAATTTTTAATGGGTCTTCCCGACCCGAACTCGAGCCATTTAATCGGGCCAGACCGAACCATGGGTCGAGCATGAGAAATTTCCAGCCTCATCCCATGTCCAGAGCCTATTTATTTTGTTAGACCTTGGCTCGGGTCACCACAATCCAAAGGGGTCTGGCTCGGCGTTCATCCCTAACTATAAGGCCATGTTCGGCTAGGGGGTTAACCCCTCCTTTTGGGGGGTTTACCCCCAAAATCGCTCTTTTTCTCTCTCATGTGGGGCCTATTCTCCCTCTCATTTATATATTAAATAAATCATTTCTCTTTTACATATTCCAAAAAATAATACATTATACCATCGCATCATTTAAAAAATATAAACTACTCAACTTCTACCTACTTATCCAAAGTTCAATAAAATCATATCGCAGTAACTACTCACTTTTCCGAACTTCAATAAAATTGCATCACAATAAACCCTCCCAAAACCCTCTATCCAAACACCAAAACACAAAAACATGTTACCCTCCTCCAGTTTACCCCGGGGTAACCCAGCGACCAAACGCACCCAGGATCAATTTCTCATCATCTCCATCGTATTCTCCGGGAGTACACCATCGCACCAGTCCAAGACAAATATTAAGATGAGACTAACATGTGTGTGTGTGTGTGCGCGCGCGCGTGTGTGTTTGCGAGTGTGTGTGGGTGGTTGGGTAAAATGGGGTTGTCCCCTAGGAGGAGTTAACTTGACTCCATCTGCTTCATTTTCCCCATATTTTTTTATTTTTTGGAAAATACTTTCATGGATTTTCATTGTTATATCTCTATGTTATGTCACTCAAATTTTGTGTGAAACAAAGACTCCTACGATCTCCATCATGACGAGTCAATTTCAACAATTCTACGACTGTTAAACAATGATTATCTAGATGGATGTCGTAGGAGTCTTTGTTTGTCATGAAACTTGAATGACATAATATAGGGATATAATGATGAATTTTCATAGATTTATTTTCAAACAGAATGAAAAATATATGAAATATAGGGTGGGGAGCCAAGTTAGATCCTCGGGGACAACCTCGTTTTTCCCTATATATATATGGGTTCAATGGGACTGCCCCCGTTAAAATTTCTGATGTTTTTTCTGGAATAAAGCCATGTATTTTCATCACTATATCCCTCTAATATGTTAGTCCAATTTCGTCAGAAACAAAGACTTATGTGCCCTTCATATAGAACATGTCAATTGCAACAATTCTAAGACCGTTAAAATTACATGTTCTAGATGGAAGGCATATGAGTCTCTGTTTCTAACGAAATTTGTTAGAGTATTTGGAGCATGCGTCACTTATGTAATAGGTGGGTAAATGGATACCTCCAGGATCCATTTACCCCACCACTGAGTTTAGTCCCACATCGTCCAGTGGTGGGACTCGGAGGCTCTGGAGAGGCTATATAAGGAGCCCCAGACCTCCTGTACTCATTGAGAAAAAGTAATGCATAACACGCCCCGTTGAGGGCTTCTCCCGTGGTTTCATCCCGCTCCTCACGGAGTAGGGTTCCACGTAAAAACCCCGCGTTCTTCTTGTTCTTATTTATTTTATCCATGTTTACGCTTCCGCTTCCGATTTTCTAACATGGTATCAGAGCGGGTTAGATTCTTGAGGTTTTCATATTCTTAATTCTGTTTGAGATTCGAGTTGATGTTGAAGATTTGTTTGAAAAGATTTTTATGAAGTTCTTTCAAGATCTGCTCTAAAATATTGCCCGTCGACTCCAGCGAGTTATTCTGCCGTTTTTTTGTGGTTCCTGGTGAACCCTAATTCTTTTGAGATATGGGCGGCGGCGCAACCTCATCTGGAGAGCAACCAGTCCCTGCGGCTAACTCGACGCCGCAAAGCCACAGGCGTGCTTCCCCAGATCACGCACGCATCTCCAGGCGGCAGAGCCTAACCGCGCTGCGCATCGTGCGCACTCCAGGCGCCGTGGAGACCAGGAAGCTCTTATCACGGCCCAGCGCTCTGCGGAGCCCCATCTTTCCCGTATGTTTTCTCCAACAAAATTGGAATGATATATTAGAGGGACACAGTGATGAAAACACATATTTTTATTTTGAAAAATAAAAAAAACATCGAAAAATGGGACAGTGGCAGCCATGTCGGGCACTCCCATTTTTTATATATGTATGGGTAATATGGAAATGGCCCTATGGTGAGCTAACTTTGCTCCACCACCTTATTTTTACTATTTTTATTTTTTCAAAAAGAAAACTTCCGTGAATTTTCATAAGTATATCCATATAATATGTCATTCAAATTCCGTGCAAAACAGATACTCATATAGCCTCCATCCAGACGGAGTCGATTTCAACAATTATGTGACAGCTATAAGAGGAGTATCCAGATGGAGTTTGTATTGAGTCTTTTGTTTCGCACGAAACTTGAATGACATGATATAGAGATATAGCGATGAATTTCTACAGATTCGTTTTCGAAAAAATAAAAAATGGGAAAAATGCGGGGGGAGAACCAAGTTAGCTCCCAAAAAGGAACATCCCCATTCTCCTTGTATAGATATATACTATGTTATACATGGAATAAAAAAATCCCTACAAAGGCAATGCCAAAAACTTTTATGGCAAAATCAATAACGATTGTTGTATAGGGATGCTGATCAAACCGAACCATAACGAGCGAACATGTGTTTGAGTTCGGTTGGATGAGAAAGTTTGGAAGTTTGAGTTCAGTTCGATATAAGTTTGGTAGCATAAGTTCGAGTTCGACTTCGTTTGAAAAATGAATGCTGAAGTTCGGATCGATAATGGTTCGTTAACCAGTAGATTTAAGGTAAAACTTGTTAAAATAAATAAGTTTGAAATTGGAGTTCGATAATAAAGTTTGAGAGTTCGGCAAGCGTTTATAAAAACAGAAAATAGTTTATGTTGAATTGGATTAAACCCCTTTATTGATACTTAGTTTCATTTACCCTAACATATTTTATACATATGCATGTAGTTTCATTTATCTTGAGATGCTTTACACAAACACATGGATGCTTTCGAATGATGCGACATTTTTCCTTGATAATGGAAATGTGTCAATTTTGCTCATTAGATGATGAATGAACGAGTAAGATTGAAATCATCATGTGGAATATATTGGTTTTAGTGTCAACTATACTTCCTAAAATAGTGGATCCATCAAATTAATGCTTTAATAAATCCATGTCAGTATCCTTAAAATATTTAGTTAAATGGTGTTTGCTATGCGTTGTGTTTTCCTTAAAAATTGATGTAAAAAAATAGTATGCTTTATAAAATAAATGTTAGCATTTTACACGAGATAGCGATCTTTTTACAAGACTGTATTGTAAATGCAAATTAAAATGCAATGATGTGCGCGAAAATGGCATGATATTTGATGTGGCAATTGAACTTCCTACAATTAAGGACTAGTGAATACAATAGTTTATGTGCGAACTATACTTCATAAAATGAATGATCCATTTAACAAACAATTTGAATTTTGAAATAAGGAGTGTCGAATTACACAAGTTGATTATTGTTTTACAAAAGATAGAATATAATTACAAAAATATATGCAGTTTTGTGCGGTGGGAATATATACATGTTTGGAGTTATGACTGCACTTCATACATATAAGGTTACGCTTTCGGACAAACTATATTTCCTAAAAGGGGACGGACATTTAATTAGTGAGTTATTAGTAAATTAGTGACATAGCACTTGCTATATTTAAATCGAAGTATTTTCCATGTTTGTTGCATGAAGAAAACTCATGATAATTTTGAAGGAAGTAATTTAAGATTCAATAATTTTGCACCACGGAAATGCGAAAAAAATTGCAAACTATTTGCTACAAAATAATGTGTGTTCATCGTAAGATATTTCAGCACAATAATTTGTGCCTTAAAAATCATTAATAATAAGGAAACAATTTACATGATGATTTCTAATGTCCATAATAAATACAAAGAATAGATTAGGATCTCCTCTTGAAGCGCGAGTTCTAGTAAAAGAAACCTCTCGCATCAAGTCTGATCTGTAGTGTCTCTCTCGTGGACGTGGAGACGAATCGTGTTGCTTCCCGCGAACTTGGATGTCATCTTCGTGGACATAGCTTCAAAGAGGGGAGATGTGTAAATAGAGACTTCTGCTCTCTAAACTCAACTCTCAATGAACAAGGCATCATGAAATTCTAAGAAGGAACAATCGCACTATGAAATAGAGGCATTGCCTTAACTTTTATATCATCGGGGACGTCTATGATGAGTCTTTTCCTCATAGTAGACGTCCTCCATTGTCTCCCTTGGATCGTGGATTAAGGGCTCTGATTCAGTCCTTATTCAAAAAGAAATATGACTAGAATTAACTCCTTTTAGTTACCAATTAATTAATTAAGCAATAAAACTGAGAGCTTAATCCAATTAAGACTCTCATGGAGGGTGTCATGTGTCAGTATGATACACGTCCACTTTCCAAATATAAATTGGAATTGTTGATTTATTTATTACGATAATTCAATTATCACAATTGATGATTTTATGAGAATAATCATCATTGCTTATGAATCGTATTCATAAATCCAAATAAAAATTTAAAACCAATTTACATTGATTATGCCAACGTGAATCACATTCACACATGTGCCTTGAAATAATGATGTGAATCACACTCTCGTGGATTTCAATTATATGAATCATATTTATATAGACATTGATTATTACGAATCATCATTCACAATAATAATGAATTATATTTGTTAATCATATTCACAAAAATGCTCTTATGAATAAAATGTAATAATAATTATAATTATTACAATATTGTCATCAATGAGTATGAGTCTTGGTCCAATTATGACTCATGAGATACAAATATAGATACTTGAATCCTAATATTATTCATGTATAGTGACTTGAAATCCTAATATCTATTGATTTCATGATTTATACCATTTTAGCTTGAAATTGATACACTCTTATCAATTGAGCTCGAGTGGACCAGGTCACACTCTAAGTGAGTTCAACGAAACACAAGCCACTCTATGCGAGCTCGAGAGAGCATCAATGAGCTTCTTCGAACATTTCTAACCAGAGTCCAAACCATTCAGAGTGTATAAATGAGCTTAAAGATCTTATATATTTCCATTTCCTTGTCAAATTTTTGTTTCCAGCATTTGAACGTTGAAATTGAAATTTGAATTGGAAATTGGATTCAAATGAAATATGATTTAATCAACTTTAATCTCAAAACATATGGCTAAATGGAGCCACTAAAATCCATCTTATTTCATCACTCCATCAGAATGGAAGTGTCATGGTAGATGATCTATTATGATAGAATTAACTACGAGTATCCTTAAAACTCATTAGATCTGAATGTTAGCCTGTGAACCATAGACATGTGCAGAGAATAGCTGTAGCAGAAATGAAAATGCTAAGGTGGATGTGTGGACACACACATAGAGATCGTATTCAGAATGAGGCAATCAGAAAGAAAGTTGGTGTTGCTCCGATCGAGGATAAGATGTGAGAAAATCGCTTAAGATGGTTTGATAATTTGCAAAGAAAATCACTTGATGCACCAGTTAGGAGATGCGAATGTTGGGATATCGAGCCGGCTAAGAGAGGGAAAGGACGACCTAAGAAGTGTTGGAAAAAGACTATATGAAGGGATCTTAGTTATCTGGATATAAGCCTGAGAATTACCCAACATAGGTTCTGAATGGAGGTGAAAAATCCATGTAGCCGACCCAACTTAATTATGGGAAAAGGCTTTGTTGTTGTTGTTGTGATTCTTAAAACTCATTCATCCTTCATACTGGAAGATTTTGGATGTGATTTGATTTTCCTATTTGAAATAAATCAACAGACTTCTCATTTGATATTTGAGCGACAATATAATCGTATACTTTCCAAAAGTATATATTAAGGGCTATGATTTAGTCCTTATTTAAAAGGAATTGACTAGAATTATCTTATTTTATTTACCAACTAATTAATTGATTAAGCAATAAAATTGAGAGCTTAATCCAATTTGGACTCTCTTGGAGGGTGCCATGTGTCAGCATGATACATGTCCCCACTTTCTAAATATAATTGGAATTGGTGCTTTATTTACTATAATAATCCAATTATCATAATTGGTGATTTTATGAGAATAATCCTCATAGCTTATGAATTGTATTCATAAATCTAAATAAAAATTTAAATTTAATTTACATTAATTATTCTAATGTGAATCACATTCACACGTGTGCCTTGAAATAATGATGTGAATCATACTCTTGTAAATTTCAATTATATGAATCGTATTCATATAAACATTAATTAGTATGAATCATCATTCACGTCAATTAGTGAATTATATTTGTTAATCATATTCATAGAAATTACCCTTATGAATAAATTGTAATAATAACAATTATTATTATAATATTGACATCAATGCGTATGAGTCCTGATCCAATTAGGACTCATGAGATACAAATACAGATACTTGGAGATAATGATAGGGAGATCATGCTATTCATGTATAGTGACTTGAAATCTGAATATCAATTGATTTCACGATTTATATTGTTTTAGCTTGAAATTGATACACTCTTATCAATTGAGCTCAAGTAGAACACTTCACACTCTAAGTGAGCTCAACGAAATGCAAGTCACTCTATGTGAGCTCGAGAGAGTATCGATGAATCGACCCCAGCTTCTTCGAACATTTCTAATCATAGTACAATCCATTTAGAGTTTGGAAATGAGCTTAAGGATCTTATATATTTCCATTTCCATGTCCATTTTTATTTTCAACATTTGGACATCGAATTTGAAATTTGAATTGGAAATTAGATTCAAATGAATTATGATTTAATCAAATTTAATCTCGAATCATCTAGCTAAACAGAGCCATTAAGATCCATCTTATTCCATCACTCCATCAGAATGGAAGTGTCATGGTAGATGATCTATTATGATAGAATTAACCATGAGTACTCCGAAAACTCATCCATCCTTCGTACTGGAAGACATTGGATGTGGTTTGATTGTCTTCTTTGAAATAAATCAATAGAATTCTCATTTAATATTTGAGCGTCAATATTAATCATATACTTTTCAAGAGTATAAGTTAATATATTGAATTCTTGTCTTATTTCATAAACAATACAATCATGCATGGAATTCTTTATGACCCCATATTATCTCATGAATGAGATTGTCTCTCGGTACATCAACTATGAACCTGTATGATTCCTTTGGAATATCATATATCCCATATGTCTTCATATACACCAACGTTGGTGTATGAACCTTGACGAGGACACCAATCTATTGGTCTGTCAAATATGCATACTCAGACATATAGATGCATATTTATCTCTTTTCAAAGGATGCATGCCTGGTCATTACAATTACGATTCTGATCTTAATTATCTTGACCTCATCCAGTCAACTCCTTGACTTGATTATTCCTATACTTTCGAATCTCTATCCCTATGCAGACTATGCAGATGACTTGCATCAACAAGTTGGTTTGAAATCAATCTCTAGAGAAAGATTGCCATCTCATTCTCATGCTAGAAATATTTATTAAATATCACTTGTTTAAAGTCAGTTGTGTCCTTCAAGTTGCACGGTTTTCAATGTGGCCATGGTACATAACCCTAATTGTACGAGGGGGGCTTAATAGTAAAGTGCATTCGCATTCATTCATTTCATTTCATTTCAGATTGACATGATAAAATAATAAGTTTTATTGCATCAATTGGTTGCCAACGGCTTATAAGTCTAACAAACGATCGAAATGAAACATACATTTCTCCTATTAGGTTATGACTTTGTCATATTGAAATGGTTCTCATATATTGAATCATTATAGTTTATTTTACCATCATTTTTTCCTTACATATGCACCTTTTAGACCATATTTGAATCCCCAATATCTCAATAATTATGCGTCTCTTATATTAAACAAATGGTCCATATTTCACATTTAATGGGTTTATTTTACATCTCATGTATTACGTTGATTCAATACCATGTAAACATTTTACCAAAATGAAGACTGACAATAAATGAATCCATCATTTCATCAACATATGTTACAATTGTAATTTTTATTTTACAATTGTCTCAATCTTTTTACATTGGTCTACTATTTTCCTACGATCACTTCAAGAAATGATGACATTAGTAAGCTCTGGTTGTCTCGATCTCCACCATTATTTCTCTCACTGAAAGTTACTCAAGCGACCTATGTAATGTAAAAATAGAGATATTGTAAATAGAATAGGGGAATGTAAAATAAATGCAGTTAACAAAAAGGGTTTAATGAGGCTACCTCTAAGGGGAGCCGACTTGGCTATCTCCATCCTTATTTTTTATTTCTTAAGGTATTTTCTGAAAACACGTTGAGGGATTTAGTCCAATAAATGATAGTATACTGTCATTCAAGATTCGTATGAAACAAACATTCAATTAGAACCCATCCATCTAAAAGGGGTCAATTTCAACAATTCCGAGGCCATTATAATTTGATAGCCTTCATGGATGGGTTAGGAATGTCTGTTTTATATGAAATTTGTATGAGAACATGTTGTTATGCATTGATCTAAAATCCCTCAGGTGTTTTCAAAAAATATGTTAAAAAATTAAAAATAAGGGTAGAGGTAGCCAAGTTAGGCCCCTCTCGGGAGTAGCTCAATTCTACCCAAGTGAAAAATAATTGGAATGTGTTTGTATAGACCGGTGCAACAATTGTTTAAAATGTAAAATACACTATAATGCTGTGAAAATGAGTCGAGGATATGTAAAGTGATCACATGTATTGGAATTAGGTGTTGTAAGAACGATATAATCAAAGTCGTTGAACTTAAAATCAGATATATGGGCCATGTAATTAAAAACACTGAACTTAAAATAGAACAAAAGTGAGTGCAAATGTAATAGAATACGAGTGCATGAAAATAAAATAGAACATAACTTCATGAACTGAAATGAACAGAATTATCATTTGACATCTAAGATTTGACGAGATAGAACGAGATGAGCATGCCCTTAACGAAAGGGAGTGAAAATATAATGAAGCCATCAAAGATCTAATCTTAGGAGGTATGAAAGAAGTCATCCTCATCATTTGAAATTTGATATTAGAAGATACAAAAACATGTAAATATTACAATAACGAAAAATAATGAAGATTTTTCAGTAAGGGGGATGAATAATTAAAGAAAGATATGTACATATATAGTATCGAGATTACCAGAAGATCTTGGGCATGTCATAAGCAATTTTGATGAAGACAATGGAGAAGACATGAAAATCATTATGGGAGATGGAGAACTCGAGCAAGAGAGAAAATTGTTCATATTTGAATGATTGTTTTGGTAATTATTGTGTATGGTAATTATTCAACATGAAAAAAGGGAGTTAAAATCAAATAGAAAGATTGGCTACTATAAACGCCTATTAGATGCGAATGGGATAAGTGGCATTGTTGTAAATTAGTAGTTTTGGTATGGGATATTGATTATTATCTGATGGTTAAAATGAGATATCACACCGTATATGCTGAGAGGTGCCACCTCATTTCATTTTTTCATCTATGTGTGTACGCGCATCCTTCGAATGAGATGGGTCTTTTCTAAGATTGTAAGAACCACTGTCAATTTTGTAAAAATGTGTAACAATATTGTAAAAGTATAAACTACACATTATAAAGAAATGATTTTATAAAACTTAACATCCATGTATAACTAACATTTCATCAATATAATAATATTTTCATGGTTAGATCTTGATGATCATGTTATGTTAATATTTATTATTAAATTTATGCCACGAGACATTGTAAAATACATGAAAAAGATGCATAAGTTGACGCCGGCTCATCACATATACAGTAAGATCTCACTCATTTGAAGTTTCTCATTACTATATCTATGTCTATATCTATATCCATATCCATATATGTGGTGAACCACCGTCGATTTAGGCATTTTTTCCATGTATTTTACAAATCCTTATACCATATATTTAATAATAAATATTAACATAACATTTCTAGTGAAATGTAATTATGAAAATATTATTATATTGAACGAAAATGTCAATTCGAATATGTATGCTATATTTTACCAATTTATTTTTTTTCAATGTATAGTTTATACCTTAATAAAATTGTTACATAGTTTTTACTAAATCAACTATAGCTTTTAAAATCTTAAGAAAGACCCGCCTCATTGAAGGCCCCTTATATATAAAGGGTAAGGGGTATGTATCTACGGGCACACACAACATTGTGTGCCCACTAAGTTTTGAGTACCTATATTATAGTGTGAACACGATCTAATATTAATAAACAATCAACGACTGCGATGAAATGAATCTAGTGTCACTCGATGGATGGGTTACAAAGCTTCAAATGATCTAGAATTTAATACAATCTTTATTTTATAGTACGATTCAAGATCAATCGATTTGATTTATTTTTTTCCAAAAATTATTCATTTTTACGGATGAGAACACACAGCGGTGTGTGGTCATGGACACGTTTTCCCTCTTCTTATATACATGTACACACACACATGAGCGATCATGTGAGATGGAGCGTACATGAGATGGTGAGATGAGTAATCTCAATCACTTATTTTACCATCATCAACGGCATGAGACGTTTGGGGATTTAGTTAAAATAATGAGTGAATCATGTGTTTCAAATTTCGTATAAAAAAGAATACTCCTAACATATCCATCTTGATTTGGCGATTTAATAATTATAAGACCGTTAAAATTTAGTAGTCGTGATGGATGGGATATAGTGCTCAATGTAAGTTGGATTTGGAACGGTACAATGGTGATACATGGCGATCTAAATCTCCAAATACTTCACATCGTTAACGATTGTAACATAAGCTGTTGAGATTAGTGATCTCAACATCCCATATATGCCCCATATCACATGATCGTTCCCCCTTTCTCTCTCTCTCTCAGTGTGTGTGTGTGTGTGAGACCTTTCAAATGTGGTGGGTCTTTTTAAAGGTCACTGTCAATTTAGTAAAAAGATAGTGTAGCAATTTTATAAAGTATAAAATGCACATTGTAAAAAATAAATTTTGTTAAATATAGCATCCAAATTTAAATTAACATTTTCATCTAATATAGCAATATTTTCATAATTTTATCTCACTATACATGTTGTGTTAATAATTATTATTAAATACATCCAATAAGAATTTGTAAAATATATCGGAAAGATGGCTAAATTGAGGGTGGCTAACCATATATATGGTGAGACCCGTCTCATTTAAAGTCTCTCTCTCTCTCTCTCTGATATATGGAAAAGGGAAGCTACACCGGGTGGTGCAGCCAACTAGCTACACCCGAATATTTTTCTCATTGGTTTTTGATTTTTTTGAAGGAAATCTATGGGGATTTACTTAGTTTATTGAGTGGAATATGTGTTTCAAATTTCATGCAAAACAAACATCGCTAACATACCCATCTAGATAGGTCAATTTCAATAATTCTGAGACCGTTAAAATGTGATAGTCTTGATGGAGATGATAGAAGTGTCGAATTTAGTTGAAATTGGCATGATATCATGATGATATATGGTGATTTAAATCCCCCTAAGTTTCATTTCAAAAATGTAAAAAACCAATGAAAAAAAAGGGTCGGGTGCAGTTAGTTAGCTACACTCCCGGGTGCAGCTTCCCCAGCCCCCATATATATATATATAATTGAGGTGGATGCTTTTCTGAAATTGCAAAAGCCACTGCGAATTTAGTAAAAATCTGTAATAGTTTTGTAAAAGTATAAACTGCACATTATAAAAAATGAATTTTGTAAAATATAGCATCTAAATTTAAATCAACATTTCCATCCAGTATAATAATATTTTCATGATTTTATTTCACTATACATGTTGTGTTAATATTTATTGTTATATGTATGAAACAAGAAATTGTAAAATATAATGGGAAAATGCCTAAATTGAGGGTGGCTCACCATATATATGGTGAGACCCCACCTCATTTGAAGTTTCTTCTGTATATATATATATATATATATATATATATATATATATATATATATATATATATGGTGAGACCCTCGGTCAAGTAAATGCTTATTGTGAGATCAGTAATATAAAGTCAATGATCAGTAATTTACATCCAAATAGTTACATTTTACAGAATTTAGTAATATGTATAAAATGGTCAAGTAAATATGTGTTGTGAGATCAATAATAACATAACAAATGGTTAGTAATACCATTGTCTATGTAATGTTTATTGCATTAACAAATAGTTACTTTCTTACTTGAGCAATGCCCATGACTTACTAACCATTACTTTGTTATTACTAATCTCATAGTAGCTATTACTTGAGAATCGTACACGTATTACTGACCATTTGTTATGGTTTTACTGACTTCACAACAAGCACTTACTTGTCCATTGTGTATATATTACTGAAATCTGCACCATGTAATAAAATGAATATAAATTACTGGCCGTTGTTTGAATATTACTGACTTCACAACAAGCACTTACTTGTCCATTGTGTATATATTACTGAATTCTATTTCAAAGTAGTAATACATATAGAAATTACTGACATTTTTTATGGTTTTACTGACTTCACAAAAAGCACTTACTTAATCATTGTGTATATATATTACTGAATTCTACACCATATAATAAAATGAATGTAAATTACTGACCGTTGTTTTGGATATTACTGACTTCACAACAAGCACTTGTCCATTGTGTATATATTACTGACCTGAGCATTTGGATCTCGAATTTATGCAAGAAATCATCGATTCGAATGTTTTCTTTCCAAAACGATCTTCTTATTTTTTAGTACGCGATATATTGGAATACCACTTATTGTTAAATCGCTTTGCATATTAATCTCCTTCCAAAAACAACATCCTTCGAAATAGGTAACCACTCAATTGGTAATACACGTGTGTGACCTACAAATGGTGCTCACCGGAACGCTAATGAGCCCTATGCGCATTGGATAAAAATCATATATATATATATATGTGTGTGTGTGTGTGAGGATTGGGAGCTTGCACCAAGGTGCATGTAATTTTACATGCACCGGGGCTTATATCTTCCACATTTTTTATTTTTTTGAAAAATATCACCATGTATATTCATCTATATATCCCTCCAATGTGCCATTCGAATTTCGTCTGAAACAGAGACTTCTATGACCTTTATCTAGAACAAGTCGATTACATCAATTCTAAGAACGTTAGAATTACCTGTTCAGATGGAGGTCATAGGAGTCTGTTTCTGACGAAATTCGAATGACATATTTGAGGGATATATAGATGAATATACATTGTAGTATTCTTCAAAAAAATAAAAAAATGTGGAAGATATAAGCCCCGGTGCATGTAAAATTACATGCACCTTGGTGCAAGCTCCCCATCCCCCCTCTCTCTCTTTATATATATATATATATATATATATATATATATATATATATATATCTGTGTGTGTGTGGGTTAAATGGGGCTGCCCCCGGTGGGGAGCCAACTTGTCTCCCTCCGCCCCATTTCACCTGGTTTTTTTATTTTATTGAAAATTTCTTCCATGGAATTTCATCACTATGTCCCTATATTATTTCATTAAAATTTCATGAGAAATAGAGACTCCTACGACCTCAATGCAGACAATCATTTTTTAACGGTAACAGAATTGCTAAAATCGACCGCATCTGGATGGATACCGTAGGAGTCTCTGTTTCGCATGAAAATTTAATGACATAATATAGGGATATTTATGAAATCCACGGTAGGAATTAAAAAAAATAAAAAAACGGGTAAAATGGGGCGGGGGGAGCCAAGTTAGCTCCCCCCGTAGGGACAGCCCCATTTTACCATATATATATGAGAGAGAGAGACTTCAAATGAGGTGGGGTCTCACCATATATAAGGTGAACTACCATCAATTTAGGCATCTTTGCAATATATTTTACAATTTCTTGTTTCATACATATAACAATAAATATTAGCACAACATGTATAGTGAAATAAACTTGTGAAAATATTATTATATTGGATGGAATTGTTAATTTAAATTTGGATGCTATATTTTACAAAATTCATTTTTTTACAATGTGCAATCTATACTTTTACAAAACTGTTACATAGTTTTTACTAAATTCATAGTAGCATTTACAATTTCAGAAAAGTCCCCACCTCATTTGAAAGGTCCCCTATATATATGGGTTCAATGGGGTTGTCCTTGCCTCATTTTCGATGTTTTTTTTATTTTTTTTCAAAAACATCACAATGTATATTCACCTATATATCCCTCATATATGTCATTCTAATTTCGTTAGAAACGGAGACCCTATGCCCTCCATCTAGAACATGAGACTACAACAATGTTTGAACCGTTGAAATTACTTGTTCTAGATGAAGGGCATAGGAGTCTTTGTTTCTGAAGAAATTTGAATGACATATAGGAGTGATATATAGATGAATATAAATAGTGATATTTTTGAAAAAAATAAAAAAATGCGAAAAAATAGGGGCGTGGGCAGCCCCATTTTTTCATATGTGTGTGTGCGCGCGTGTGCGCGCGTGTGCGTGTGCGTGTGCGCGCGCGCGCGTGTGGTCTTGGGGAACCTAAACTCAGGTTTAGGTAACTGACCTACACCTACCTCTTTTCCCTCTATTTTTTCGATTTGTTTGAAATGAATCCTTGAGGGGTTTTTCTTAGAATATTAAGTGGATTTGTGTGTTCCAAAATTGGTGTAAAACATGCATCCTAAGATGACCATTTGAAGTGAACTATTTCAGTAATCATGATACCATTAAATTGTGACCGTCTTGAGGGATACCTTGGAAGTTTCAAATTAAGTTGAAATTTGAACGATACCATAGTGATATATTGTTATATATATTACACAAATATTCATTTAAAAAAATTAGAGTGGAAAATGGGTGGGTGTAGCCCCCCCCCCACCCACCCACATACAATCAAAGCCTTTTATCAATGAACACATGTTAAGTTCATGTCCAGTTTGTTAAGCTTATCAAACAAATATTTAAGTTCATGTTCAAATCATTTAATATAAATGACCATTTTTCGAACTATTATCAAACGAATGCTAGTTGATCACGAATATGTTCAATACCACTAGCACCCCTTCACTATGGATGTAACCGGATGCACACACACACACACATCCATATTCGATCTACTACTATCCGTTTTATACATATTTTGATATATGGATAAGGATATCATTTTGATATATGTTGGAGTATTTGGTTGTGCGTCTGTTACCCAATGAATCTCGAACAATCGTTGTCGGCGTAGAAGTAGGGTTTCAAAATGAAACCCTGTAATTTGATCTTGAATGTAGAATGATACACAATAATGATATTCAAGCATAAATCTTCAAAACATATTTAACAAACAAATCTCGTACAATTGATGAACGAACATAAAATCCTTAAGAATCGACCCGCTCTGATACCACGTTATAAAATAGAAACGTGGAAGTGTAATGATAAACATAACATAGAACAGAAAGATATAACATGGAACACCATGATTTTTACATGGAACCATGCTCCCTAAGGAGCGGGATGAAACCACGGGAGAAGCCCTCTAAGGGGCGGATATTGCATTCCTTTTTCTTAGCTGACTACATGGGTATGGGGCTCTATATATTGCACTCACAGAGTCTCCACATCTCCAAACTAGTAGATGTGCGACTAAAGACTGGATGGGGTAAATGGATCCTGGAGGTATCCATTTACCCATCTACAACTTAAGAGGCGCACAACCAAATACTCCAACAAAATCAAATATCCCTATCTGTATATTCATATCCATTTCCACACATGAATCGAGTTGTAGAATTTTTAGCTATATATTAAACAATTATATACCATTTTCACCATATTGGGTATAATATTCACAATATAATTATATTTAATATATTTATATCACATGTTTTCTATCCAATTCATGCATTTTAATTCAATATATAGAATATTTTTAACATTACACATATTCGATCTGAATGCGAAACGCGGGGAAAACGGGGATCGAACCCGCGACTTCTGGCGTGACAGACCAGCACTCTAACCAACTGAGCTATTTCCCCTCAAAGGCCTTTGTTGCACGGGGGGAGCGGAGGAGGGTTCCCCCCACCCCAGTTTTGCTTGGATCAATATACATTTTTAAGGAAACATGAACATAGTTTTAATATACTCATCCATATCTATATTCATATTTAAAAATAGATAAGGATATGATAACACTTATATCCGTATCTGCATCCCGTTTGCATCCCTACGTCATGGGGACTTTTCTAAGGGATATTTACATCCATACCCATGAGTGATTTCATAATTACAATCATAATATTGCGTAATCGTGAATTACACCCAAGACCCTCAACATTGCTTAACTCTTACACAACATACCTCCCGTGTTAACTTCCGTCAAATTTCCGGTTAACTATAATGGAAACCATCAAATATTTACATTTTTTACCCTTAAACTTCCCATTATTTACATTTTCATCTCCCACCTCATCCTCCAACACCCATCTCCTCCTCCCCTTTCCCTCCCATCCCCCCGCCTACCACCACCACTCCTCCTCCTCCCCTTATCTACCACCTTCTCCTCCCTTTCCTTCCCTCACCGACTACCTCATTCTCCCACCTCATACTAAAGCTTCTTCACAAATGGTTACTTGGACACCGTCATCGACTGGCTTCTAGGCCTCCGGCCTCTCCTCCTGTGCGACATCACCTCCTTCGTCAACACCACCGACCCTAACGGATTCAACCTTCGCTTCAACATAGAAGCCATTGTATAAGCCTCCCGTGCATCTGCCATTCAACCTCAACACCTTCGACGACCTCGAACATGCCGCCCTAGAAGCAATGTCGACAGGAGGAGGAGGCCTAGGAGGCGAGGGAGGGTAGACCTGGAGGATGGAGAGGAGGGGTAGATTTGGAGGAGGAGGAGGATGCCGAGGAGGCTGGAGGAGGATGATGATGAGGAGGGACGGATCTGGAGGATGAGGAGGAGGTCAAGGAGGAGGAGGACTGGTAGACCTGGAGGAGGAGGAGGAGTGCAGATCTGGAGAAGGAGGAGGGCGAGGGCGGGAGGATCTGGAGGAGGAGGTCGGGGAGGAGGAGGACGATGGCGAAGGACTTGGAGGAGGAGGAGGAGGGTGGACCTAGAGGAGGCGGCGGCGGGCGGACCTGGAGGAGGATGAGGGCGGAGGACTTGTAAGAGGAGGAGGCCGGACCTGGAGGAAGAGGAGGCATGCAAATCTGGAGGAGGAGGAGGAGGCCGGTGAGGAGGGTGAGGGGCGGACGGACCCGGAGGAGGAGGAGGCGGATGGGCTAGAGGGAGGGGTGGGTGGAGGTGGAAGGGGGGTGGGGGGGAGGGGCGTTGGAGGAGGAAGGAGAGTGGCTTAGTTTTTTTTTTGGAAAAAAATTAATAACCGTTACATAGATCATGGATTATACTAACCAAATGATCTAGTCGAGTAAATTGATAAACTAACAACATGTTATGGGTATGAAACAGAGTGACAATTCGAGGTTCTTGGTGTAATTCGACATTATGCAGGGTTATGATTGTAATTACAAAATTATCGAGGGTTATGAGTGTAAATATCTCTTTTTTATAATATGCACAATAACTTTGAGATTAGAAATATCTACTTTGGGATTCAATTCCGGATCCTTTAGGGTCCGTTTGGTTATCGGGTTACCCCGAGGTAATCCGATGTAACCCCTACATTCCTGGATTGGAAATCTATCACAAATCAAGGTGACATCATATCACATTCCTTATTTCAACATTCTTCCAACCCTCGTACCCAAATCCCAACCCACACATACCAGTAACCAAGCCCTAAGTCCCCGTTCAGGTCACAGGTGGGGAGTTTACCCCACTTAACCTACTCCCCGTCTCTCCTGCATGGGCCCCACTTTATTCATTTTTTTAAAAATTAAATAAATCAATTTTACATCATCAATCCTATCAAGAAATAATATATTATACCATCATATCATATGAAAATTATAAACTACTCCAATTCTACCAACTTTCCAAACTTTAATACAATCACATCACAATAACTACTCACTTTTTCAAACTTTAATACAATCATATCACAATAAACCCACTTCTAACCCACCTCCAGTTTAACCCTCTATCCAAACACCAGAATAAAAAACAGATTACCCTCTACCAGCTTAACCCACCTTAATCCGCTCACTAAACGCACCCTAAATGATACATCGCCACGAGATAACTCCTTGTATTACTTCACTAGGGCTTTATGGCAAAGATATAGTATAGAAATTATATTTCCTGAGTTTTCCACAAAACCCCTTAGACGCTGGTGCATGCTACTCGCCCCCACCTTCTTCCGAGTCTCTCTGGCGGCAGCGGAGGCGAGGTCGCTTAGGTTCCGGTGAGCGGAGAATAGACGCGCTCCCCCTCAGCGACGTGAGTTGGCTCCTCTCCTCTTCCTCCTCTATCTACCAGTCCCTCCCTCTCCCTTCCTCTCATTCTCTCGATTTCGGGGTTTTTACGACTCTCACATATATCGTGGTTCTTATCGCATATGTTGCGTCGCGGTTGGTCTGTTTAAGCTTGTGATTGCTGCAATCATGCTTTTTTGGAGCCTGTTGTGTTTCTGCGACTTGCGTTCAGGCTGTAGTGTTAATTTACACCAATGGTGTGGCCACACTGCTTTCAGGGTTTATCTATGATGATGATTTGAAGATGCTGATGAGGCAGTTGCATCTGTTGAGAAGACGAGTGTAGCTGTGTGAGCATCAGTAAAGTAAGGGGGGTTGTGCCAGAGCACCTACTAGATCATGGCAGCAATCCGTCGTTTGCTCACTCGATCAAGACAGGTAAGCTTTTGAACCACCATATTTCTGAGTTTCAGCTGGCGAAATGATATTGGCAATTGGTTGTGAACCCGTGATAGTGATGTTTTAGGTCCATTTGTGCAACATGAATCATGACCCGGGCTCACATAGGAAACCAAATCATGCCAGATTGTTGACATCCAAATCAAAGTGAACTCCATAAATAACAATCATGTCAGAAGCTTTGTTCAATGCTTTAAGGATTCATACAAAATAGGAAAGAAGATTAATCTTTTTAGTCAATTACGATTATTCTATATTTTGTAGGACCATCTCAATAATTGGTATTGCAAGATAATAGGTGGTTCTACGTTCTTTGTAGTGGATATGTCTCCACAAACTTTTTTTTTCTAATAACAAGGCCTTTTCGCAAAATCTTGATTTTAGGGCAATGGTTTTAGGGGTGGCATTTTGTTGACTGATTTGTCTGATGCCCTTTCAGAACCCGCTGCATTTATTTTTGTTTAGGGACAACCACAAGATGTCATGTGGGTGGATCTTGGCCTCAATTCTGCAACAAATTTATGCATGAACCTGGGTTCAAGAATGACCTTTGGGCCGAATTCGGCTAATCTGCATGTGGATTTTATGGTGGACTCGACTATTGTTTTGACTCCCAGGAGCAGTGTTCCAACCCTCTTCTCAAGTGGGTGAGCATTCCGAAAAGACGGACCTCTTGGACCTTGAGCTTTCTTGTTAGTTGGACTTCAGTTGGTGGTGATAGGTTGTCCGTGGTAGAGTTCAGGGGCAGGTTCAGAGCCTCAATGGTGGTCAGTTTATCCGAGTATTTGCCGTCGGCAACCCTCGAAGGAGGCGCAAAGGTAAACAATGTGTGAGCTCTAGATCTCATCCTAGGCCTTCTCTATGTTTGGGAAGTTAGGAGGGGTTCATGTCTCTGCGAGGAAAAGAGGAACGTGATTCATGCCAATCCTACTACACTGTTACTGGGAGATGTAATAGTGTGTTTGAGGAAGTTTGCGTGGCTAATCTCCAAGAGGTTGAGGAGAAAAGGGGCTCTTGATATCGGAGTCACATGATTTGTTGAGCCCTCGTTAGCTGATTTATGAAGTTGAATAACTTGAGTGGGGTGGGGGATAGTGAAGGGCGGTATTGTTGTATAGTTGAAATATACCACTTAATCTTGATCGATATGTGGGTCAAGGTTGTTTGAAATTAGGAAGCTGAACTCGATTGACAAATTGGATGGCCTTGCTTATAGCTTAGGACGGTGGGTTTTTAAACTTGAGGATGAGGTTTTTTATGAATGAAAAAAAACTTGTGGTGCCTGCCCCATATTTATTTATAAATAAGCTACATTACAAAAGTCAGGACTCGAGGAGAGTTTTAGCAAGGTGAAGAACATTCCCTATATAAAAATGCTTTGAATGAAAAATGACCTATTACAGAAGCCAAAGAGCCAAAACTACCACAATCAATAAACGAGGCCACTATAGGGGCAAGTTTGTGTACTAACGACAATATCCCAAAAACGGGCTTGATTGAAAAAGTCAAACCATTCGAGACCTGATCCAATCCAAATTTTTATTTTACCTCATGACATGTGAAAAAAGATGCTCCACAATGTTCACTTCCATGCCAGAGAGTGTGCAACTAATGTCACTTCCCAAACATCATCGCAACCATCTTTTCTTAATCAGAATTCTAACCAACCGAAGCAATATAGGAACACCTTGGTCCATATAGGAGTATGTAACTACGAATGCACTCCTCAGGAATTGGGACCCAAGGCCTAATCAATGCCATGCATGCTTTCTTCACCGTGAAAGTGCCATCCCAAATCAAGTGGTCACGCCTTATGGCCACTTGATTCTACTAATGGTCTTAGAGAGCTAATGAGATACTCCTGAATCGTTGTTTAGATAATTCTGAATGAATAGTTGGGGCCCACATATCATCTGTCTAAGCTTCCAAAACCAACATCCCACGATCAGATGCTAATGCAAACATGTACGAGAAGTGTTCCGCTAGTGTCCCACCATCAGTCTAATCATCAATCCAGAACTCGAACATGCACCCATCACCCACAATTAGGATGGATAGTATGTGGAGCTGAGGCAATACAGATCATAACCCCTTCCAGAACACATAATGGCTTTCTTGAAGACGAGGATCTATAGATCGTTGAGTGTGGAATTTAGCATATGTAGATATATGCAACTTTTATTATCATCCATAATTTACATTTTTATTAGAGATATATAACAAATGAGCATTAATTGTAAATGCATCATCAACAACAAGAGCAATAAAAGAGAAGCATGACACAATTGAGGATGGGTCGGCCCGGCCCAAGCCCGGCCCAAAGAAATTGGACCGGGCCTGGGCTTGGGCCGGATCACAAAAAAATTTGCGGACCGAGGCCCATCCCAAGGCCCGGCCCAAGGCCCGAGTTTTTTAGATGGGCTTGGGCGTGGGCCCTTTAGCGCCCGGCCCAGCCCGACCCATGCCCATCCCTAGGAATGGATGGTCCAGATCAAGAGAGAGAGAGAGGACAAGATCGGATGACGGGGAATGGAGGGCGCGTGGCGGGCAATGGAGCAGGCTGCATGGCGCAATCAGAGGGCGCCACGTGGCTTGCTCTGAATGGCTGAAAGAGAATGGTGAATTAGAGAGAGAAGGAGGCCGAATTTTTAAAAACTAAAACATGAAAGTTGTAGATCTCGATGAGATATACAAGTTTCATGTTGACCAAAAACGGAGATGAGGTCAAATAAGCTACAAAAATACAAGGATACAAATATACATACATATAGTACACAAAAGGGACCCAAAAACCCAAGTTTTGCACACGAGCTCCGATTCAAATGAAATTGATCTCATTTTGAAGGTCTTTGAATGTGTATTGATATGAAAGTGAGTAGACCTAGATCGGAGGTTGTATGAGGTAGATGTTTGCATTCTAAGGTCTGGGGTCTCCAACTGGGTTTGGGATTTTTATTGGGTATTTTACAAGCTAGGAATTTTGTCCTTTTCCTTATATTATTAGTTAGTAATATACACATTGGAGAGTTAGTTTTATTAACTTTGGAGGGGGTATAAAATACAGATAATTAGGTGACTAATGGTGAATATTTACAAGTGAATTAGGCTTCTTATTTAATACAAATATGGATGCTAAAATGCATGTATTATGTATGCATGTATGTATGCTACTTATGCAACATAAAGGGAAATATGCTGCTAAATACTCGGGAACAAGACTCTATTTTCAACTTTAAGAGTGATGAATTACAGATTCACCAACCACCTATACTTAAACCTTGCTCGTCCCCGAGCAACTAAATGAAATGAAAGAGTGGAATGATTTTGGGTTCCATACCAAGGTCATGAACAAAAGTTGAAAATGGTACTTGACTCGACCTTTGAATTTATTGTGTGGCGGAACCTTATTGGGACCTGAACTTAAGACCTAACAGACTTCAAGTTCCACAAGTCTTCTATTCAAGACTCCTCAAAAGTCAGGTCAGAACAAATTCTCAAACGCAAATTTTTAATGACTATGATTCTTACTTGTACTGTGTAAGTGTAGTATAGCTCTCCACATCAGAAATGGCTCAGAAACAGCCTCGTCTAACAAGGTAACTCTAGTTACCCGGTCCAGTAACTCTTTCCTCGAGGAGCGAGGTATTCCCTTGTAAGTTCAAGTGCGACCAGCTCAAGAGGAGGGGGTGGAGAAAAGAATGGACGGTAGCCAGTGTAGCTACCTATCCCGGGATGCCAGACCAATGTAGCCAAGTCATTAAGCTGCAGACTTCTTGCTAATATACATACTCCGACATGTATTTTATTTTCACTTGGACCGTCTGATTTTTTTGGAGTTTTTGCATTTTTTTTCGAACTATATACAAGGTGCAACATGTACATCAGTAGTTTTTCCTCTTGAGCTAGTAGACTATCCCTCTTTTGAAGCATTATTGCAACCCACAACGTCCCGTCTTTAGACGTCAACACCACCATACTAGGTTGAGATGCACTACCCTCCCTAGAGGAGGACAGATGTTTCCACCCGTGTGCTACTCCAAGCTAAAGGATTCTACCTCCTCAACACCTCATCAATGACGAGCTACGTGCATTGTGCTTGTCCAAGTTAGGTCACTGTCTATAAGAATCATGCGTGTGCACGAGATATTCTACTTAGACTAATCAAGATGACATGTGAACATAGACTTGCGGACTCAAAGAATTAAATCACTTGACCTGAGAAATCTTAACTCCAGTTCCTATAAGGTTCCTCTGAAATTAGGTGGATTAAGGTCAAATCAAGTTCCTCCTCAACATCTACTCATAACTTGGTTCAGAACCCACTAGCTTTTCACATTACATATGCCAGATATACAGATGAGGTGCAGATGAGGTGCATATGACATGCTATGTAGATGAATGCAAGAGTCTTTTTTTTATGCAAGGATGATATGCAAGAGTAAATAAGAAGCCTATTTTTTTGTTTTTTTTTGTTTTTTTAATCTTTTTTTGTGTTTTTTTTCAAAAAACTCTGGTATACTTCCTATGGTACATGCGTTTTATGAGTATTATGCAGATTTATACAAGTGTTATACATGTATTTTACAAAAAAATTTCTCCATTTTTACCAATCCCGTAATTATTGCATTATATATATACAAGAATACGTGAAAGTACGAGCTATGGGTAAAGTATATATGTAATATATACACGCCCCCCTATACTTAACATGTGCTATGTCATCAGAGCACGAAAAACGAGGAAGAAGATATAGCTCGTGCTAAGCGTAAGAGAGCCAAAGGAGCAAAAATGTATAGAAGTCATCCTGCCCCCTTATACTTAGGCTCTTGGAAGTCTTAATGTAGCAGAAGATCAAAAATGGGGTGGACGAGGTCAAGAGGGGAAGTGGATGAATACATGTACAAGGCGGGCATCGGCCCCCCTGTACTTAGGCTCATGTCAGCCTAAGTATAGGATTGGAGTGGTATGATGACCGATGTGATGTGGAGGATGTACAGTGAATGAACTCAGGTGACTCTTTCCCCCTATACTTTGGATCTGGTCATCCTAAGTATAGTCGTAGATGAAAATATATGAAGTTGGAGTGAGTGACTAGAGTCGCGGGAGGGAGGGGAAGAATGTACAAGAATGATGGATATATACAAGGAGTGCTATCTGAATCTTTCCAGATGCTGCTGATGGCTAGAGTTCACTGTTGTAAGGTCTCATGCGCGGCTCGATGTGTAGCTGCTGAACCTGTCTCGCGCATGAATACAATCTCCTCAACATGGACTAACTGTTCAACAGTTGTCCATTTACTAAAAATGTCGGTGCGTCATCTGTGAGATCTGAGATCTCAACACATCCACTATCATGCACCACATGGACAATGAATGGGCCCGTCCACTTGGATTTCAACTTGCCTTGGAAGACCTTCAGCCTTGCATTGAACAACCATACCTTCTGTCCAGGAACAAAGGTCTTTCGTCTGATATATATATCGTGCCACCGCTTTACTTTGTCCTTGTACACCAAACTGTTGTCGTATGCTCGGTTTCTGACATCCACAAGCTCATTCAGATCCATTTCTCTCTGTTTCTGCCCTAGGTGTGTTCCAGTTGACCTTCTTGATTGCCCATTCTGATTTGTGCACTAATTATGCGGGCAAATAGCATCACTTTCCGAATACCATTCGGAATGGGGAGGTTCCTAACGGTGTCTTGTAAGCTCTCTTGTAAGCCCATAGAACTTGATCCAAGATCTGAGACCAGTCCTTCCTGCCTGGGCGGACAAACTTCTGCAATATGGTTTTCACCTCCCTATTCGACACCTCAGCCATACCATTGGTCTATGGGTGGTAAGGACTAGCGACACGGTGTTCGATGCCATAATCCTTCAAGAGCTTCTTCACATCTCGATTTACAAAGTGGCTACCCCATCTGATATCAACATTTTGGGGATCCCGAACCTAGAGATGATATGATCTCTAATGAATTTACAGACAGTCCTGCTGTCTGCGGCTCGGGTTGGTATAACCTCCACCCATATGGACAAATAATCTACCGCAAGAAGGATGTATTCAAATCCGTGACAAAAAGGGAATGAGCTCATGAAATCGATGCCCCAGACGTCAAAGACATCACAAATGATAACAGGCTGTATCGACATCTCATCCTTGGAATCAACGGTTCCTCTCATTCGCTGGCATACCGGGCACGACTTCGCAAAGGTGATTGCATAGCGAAACAGAGTCGGCCAGTAAAAGCCACACTGAAGTACCTTCCATTCGGTCCTCTTCCCGGAATGGTGTCCTCCTGCCTCCAAACTGTGGCATAAAGAAAGGACACTCTGGTATTCCTCCTGAGGAATAACCGTCTCCAGATACAATCCGGTCCTTCAAAGAAAAGGATTGGATCCTCCCAATGGTAATGTCTAGAATCCAACTTCATTTGGTCAATGTGGCTCTTGGGCCAATCTTTGGGAACCTTCTTAGAGACAAGATAGTTCACGATATTGGCATACCATGGGAGTGAATCGACAACAAAAATCGTCTCATCGGGGAAGGAGTATCGAGTCAGTGAATCCTCGGAAACATTAAGATCCTTGAGACGGGGAGAGGTGATCAGCTACTACGTTATTCTTTCCAGGCTTATCACAAATGTCCAAATCAAACTCCTGGATAAGTATAATCCACCTAAGAAGACGTGCCTTCGCGTCCTTCTTTTCCATTAAGTAACGTAGTGCTGTGTGGTCAGTGAACACAATACCTTTGGTCCGATTAAATGAGATCTGAATTTGTCCAAGGCAAACACTACCGCAAGCATCTCCTTTTCCGTAACTGTATAGTTACGCTGAGCAGTATCAAGCACTTTGCTTGCGTAGTGTATTGCAAACGGGACACCATCCCTCCTCTGTCCTAACACAGCCCAACAACAAAGTCTGATGCGCCCGTCATGATCTCAAAAGGTAGAGACCAGTCTGGGGCTTGTAGGATCGGGACGTCCATGATCATTCCTTGTAATAGCTTAAAGGCCTTAAGACATTTGTGATCAATAATAAACTCCACGTCCTTGCTTAAAAGCTCAGTTAGCGGTCGGGCAATCTTAGAAAAATCCTTGATAAATCTCCGATAAAATCCGACATGCTCGAGGAACGACCGCAACTGTTTCACGTTAGTTGTTGGCTGGAGTCGTCTGATCACATTCACCTTGGCAGGGTCAATCTCCATTCCTCTCTCGGAGATGACATGCCTCAACACAATGCCCTCCGTCACCATGAAGTGACTTTTTTCACAGGAGAGCATCAGATTAACCTCACAATATCGTTTGAGGACTCGGTCCAGATTCCTAAGACAGGAATCGAATGAATCACCATGGATCGAGAAGTCATCCATGAAGACTTCCATGAATTCGCCGACCATTTCAGCGAATACATCAATCACGTATCTTTGAAAAGTGCCGGGAGCATTGCATAACCCAAAGGACATGCACCTGAAAGCATAGGTGCCAAAGGGGCATGCGAACATGGTCTTTTCCTGGTCTTCCGGAGCTATGGCTACTTGATTGTAGCCTGAGAACCCGTCCATGAAGCAGAAGAATTCTTTCCCCGTTAATCTCTCTAGGATCTGATCAATGAATGGAAGGGTGAAATGATCATTCTTCGTCGCAGCATTCAGGCATCTGTAATCCACATAGACACGCCACGACGTGGGTACTCGCGTCACGATCTTCTCTCCGTATTCTTTGGTGGTTGTCTGAATTCCCGACTTTTTCGGGACAACATGGATCGTGGCCACCCATTTAGAATCGGAGATGGGATAAATAAAACCCGCGTCGCACCATTTCTCTATTACTTTCTTCACTACCTCTCGTAAATTTGGATTCAACCGACGTTGGAATCATGGCCTCAAATTTCAGCGAAATTCAGTCGAATTTCTGTCGAATATCGATATCCAGTCGAAATCGAAATTCGACCGAAATGACCGAAATATGGGGGTCCTAGTACAAAAAATGACCGAAATGACCAAAATTTCGGTCGAAATTCCACCGAAATTCCATGGAAATTCTATTTTGGTCGATACTGAAATGGTGACCGAAACCGACATTTAAGGCCTTGGTTGGAATTCACGAGAGGGTTTGGCCTCATTCTCTAAGTAGATATGGTGCGAACACAGAGCGGGATATATCCCGTAGAGATCGGAGATGCTCCAGCCTATCGCCTTACGGTTTTTCTCCAGGATCTCTAGCAAGCGAGATTCCTGCTCCTTGGTCAATCATGAGCTGATGATGACCGGATATTTCTTCTCTTGTCCCGCAAGGAAGGCATATTTGAGTGTTGTGGGTAAAGGTTTGAGCTCAGGTAATGTATGATCATCGAGGAAGTCTGGCTTAATCGAATCTGCTTCAATGCTGGTAGTGGCTGGATCTGTCTTTGAAATTGATGTCACCAAGTCATTCGACTCTGGAGTCGGATCGTCAACGGTCTCCATGCAATCGGCAAAAGCCACGTCCGACTCGTCATCCTCATCTTCTGATTGTCCTAAAGAGGGAAGGACTGACAGGCCCAGCTGGGCCTCTAAGTCATCGAAGATGTAGGTGGATGCATATTCTGAGCTGTACTCGTTTCTAAGGACCTCGCAAACTGACTTATGCACAAGATCTTCTCCGGAGGGGAGGGACTTATCGGTGCTTTCTGGGTTCTGTCTCCATGGCCCAACATTGTCTACATGAACGCAATCTGCTTCGGATGAAGAGTATTCGGTGCTGGATTCTGAATCCGGTCTCTGCCATCTGGTCTGCTTCATCTCAAGTTCCTCATCTCCGCCTGGAGTTTGGAACTGGATTTTCCCAATCTTATAATCAAACAAGGCCCCTGCTGTTTTGAGGAAGGACCTTCCTAATATGATATGGGAATCTCTCCAATTACGAGGGATCTCCATATCAAGGACGGTAAAGTCCACCATATATTCTTGGCCCTCTACTTTGATGACAACATTACTCAATTCTCCTTGTGACCTCTTGGTTGATTTATCAGCAAACTGAAGTAGGGCTCTAGATTTCTTAAGAGGTCCGAGATTTAGCTGCTCATAGAGGGTTGTAGGCATTAAATTTACTGAGGATCCGTTATCAAGGAGAGTGCACGCAAACGCAGTGTCATCGACATGACTCACCACATAATGTGCACCCATGTCTCTTCGTTTCATCGGAAACGAGTTCTTTATTGCGCAAGTCGTGACTACTGAAAGAACGTGTTTCTCAACACAGCTTTTGGTCTTCCTGCTAACCCTAATAAGTATTAAGTGTGCATCTCACCTTAAGGTATTTCTGAAATGTAGGTGTCATCTCCACATACTTGTCAAAGGGGATCGTGACCTTAATGTGTTTATTGCAAAACTCTGCCATCTCAGGGTCATCTTTTTGATTTTTTTAGTTTTCTTCTTTTCACCATTAAGAGCTCGGGGGAAAGAGATTATTGACTCCAACCCAGATTCTGAAACTGAAAGATTTTCATTCAAAACTGGAACTGAGTTCTGTACATGACTCGGACTCTGAGACTGACTCTGACTCTGACTCTGACTGAAATGAAAAGAAAACTTTTGCTGCGAAGCCGGTGATGCATTCTCCACGACTGCTGGAACATCCTCCTTAGATGGAGGTGCGGGCTCTTCATCGATTTCACTGGACTCCCTACTGGTGCAGTTCCCTTGCTTCTTTGAGAACTCAGAAGTCCTCTTCTTCTGTCGGTGGTGGTTGTGGTGGTGTCGCTGCTCCTCTGCCTCCAAGTTCTCCTCAGGTAGAGACTTGGCGGCTTCTTCCTTTGGTGCCCATGCCCGATCAGGTACGATCACGGTCCTTCCGCTCATGAGGGACATAAGATTGACATTATCGTACGAAAGGATCTCATGTTCAGATAAAGAATTATCTGAATAGTATACCTGATCTTGTGGTCGGTTCTGACCTTGATTCAAGCTGTTCGGATTGACCTGAACCTGAGCGAGAATTGGGGTCTTTGGCGCCATCTGCTGGTCCTGGGTGCAAGAAACGCGATTCAGATCGATTCTCATATCCAGATAGTCATTCTGGATTTGTTAGACACTATCAGTCATGGTCTGGATCACCGAGGTGAGGGACTCCAATTCGCCAGTGGGCTGGGCTGGTTGATGCTGACTCGAGGTAAGTTCCTGTACTGGCCTCTACTGGCCATGTCGGTAAGGCTGCTGCTGATGAGAAGGTGGAGGGCCCTGCTGGCTCGAGTAGAACGTGCGCTGCTGCTGGTGGTGTTGCTGAGGTTGGTACCCTTGTCCGGGCCGGGACTGTATGAAGCACGGTACGGGGACGGAGCCGTTTTCCTTGTAAGATAGGGAAGGTCGGTGTGGCTGACCGTTCCCTATCCTCGACTGTCTGCCGACGGGGTCATGGCTGTACCACTGCCCGTTGATCTCGAATACCTGCGGATGCTCCTCGTATCCTGTCTCCACTTGCGAGGGTGCATGCTAGGGATGAGCATTGGACTGGGCCGGCCCGACCCATCTCGAAGCCCAACCCAAAAAGCCCGGCCCAGGCCCAAAGGAATATCGGGTCGGGCTTGGGCCCAATATTTAGGCCCAAATTTTTTTGGGCCGGGCTCGAGCTTGGCTCGGCCCAGCCCGACCCGGCCCAATGGCCCGACCCGAAGAGGGCCTGAATCCTTTCTCACATTCTACATGTATGGAAATTCCCACCTATTTCATGTGCACTCACTTCCTGTATCATGTCTTCATACAATGTTTATAAATCAAGAAAGTCAAGCGTGTGACATGAGTTGATGATCAATGTATTTCAATTAAGAATTAATTTTCCTTAATTAGTTTTTAGTTTATATTCTTTTGGTTATTTTTGAATTTGTTAATATTTATTTTTTTCAATCAAAACATTTTCTATTATTGTACATTTATCCAATATGGGTTTTATGTCCATTTTTTAACATGTAGGATCTGGTGCAACTGTTATTGTTAACTGGGTCAGGTTTGGTTCACTCTTTCAATTTCTATGAACGAGGGACATACATGGTATCTAGCATTGAGGGTACGCGTAAATTCGGATTTGGTAGAATTGAATTTTAATTGTTTCACAAGTATTATGATACATGTTTTAATCAATTTTGACTTGTGTAACTTGAGTTGAGATTAACTTGAAACAAAAGAGTCAAAGTTAATAATATCTAATTGGGAGATGGGCCGGCCCGGCCCAAGCCCGGCCCAAAGGAATTGGGCGGGTCCTGAGCTTGGGCCGAACAAAAAAAAATTTTGCGGGCCTAAGCCTGACCCAAGGCCCGAATTATTTAAGCGGGCTTGGGCCTGGGCTCTTCAAAGCCCGGCCCAACCCGACCCATGCTCATCTCTAGTGCATGCTGGTCCTGCTGAGTGTAAGTCTGCTCCTCTACCCAGCTACTCTGAGGCCCCGATGCCTGTTCTTGTAGAAGATGAACTCGGTGTACAGGTACAGGTGGTGCAGAAGGGGCGTGTAGCTTTATCTTGGCTACCCTCTCTGTAAGTTCCTCCACTTGTTTCGGCAATCGCGAAAGTGACTCAAGGTCAGTGACCCTCTTGTGAATATGCTCGACCATGGTTAACTTGTCTGCTATCATCCCCATGCTGGGAATGAGGTCCTATGTTAGTTCCGCTACAGTTCTTCTAGGTGTCTCGTTGGATAAGATTGATGGATACAACTGATAGGCCCTGGTGGCCTGCGACCTGCATGTTTCCACCATCTGCTCCAAGATTTTCCATACAACATTTTCATTCTTTTTCAGATAACTTCCTCCACAGGCGGCACTTACTAACCCCTACATCTCCGGGGTCATGCCACAGAACAAGGTCTGGACTAAGATCGCTTTTGAAATGCCATGGCAAGGGTATTTCTGAATTAGGTCATTAAACCTATCGCAGGCTTCATGAAATGGTTCAATGGGTCCTTGGGAGAAACTCGCGATCTTTGTTCTCATTTGATTAGTCCTACTAAGTGGGTAGAACTTCTTCAGAAAAAGGTCCTTAAACTGCATCAAGGTTGTACATATCACCCCGAGATTTTTCAGCCAATGAGCTGCCTTATCTCCTAAGGCAAACGGGGTGGCCTTCAACCTAATTTAATCCTGCCCAACCCTAGGGTGACTAAGGTTGTTGCAAACCATCTCGAAGTCTCCGAGGAAGGCATATGGTTCTTCGTTTGCATTTCCATTAAACTTCGGTAGCAGGCTCAGAAAGTGGGGTTTTAGTTCGAACGCTTCAGGGGATCCGCTGGTGCCAACCAACTGTGCATCTCATTTTCTGTTGGGTTATAAGCATCAACCATGGGTCGGTCGATTCCTCCTGTCGTAATGATTTGTCCCATCCTTGCCGTAAGATCCGCATTCTGTTGTTCGGCTGTGGCGAGGCGAGCAAGGTTTTGCTGTAGTGGGTCATCTCTGTGTTCCTCATCATCCGAGGGTCGCTTAGGTGGCATCTTGCCCTCTAGCCCTGGGGATGGAAAATGGACTTGGTTAGAGGACAAATCAAGGAATGGATTTTTACCGAGGCGATGGTCTTCTTCGGTAAGATCAGAGGAGAGAAAAGGGTTGGTTTGAGAGTAACCACCCTGGGTTTGAGGGATCCAGAACTCAAGTGGGTCATAAGCTCTGGTTGGTCTTACACTTGGACCGGTGAAGTTGAGCTTCTTGGGGGGCTCAGAGAAAGATTGGCAAATCGAGAGTCGATATCCCCCCAGTCAGTCATCTTGGATTGGTGAGAAGAAGAATCGGGAGTTCTAAGATAGGATTTTACTCCTACTTGAAGCAAGCAATTAAATCCAAACCCTGTATTTTCACACCCGACACGGTGAAGGACGCGAAGCCGAGTCCGATTAGTCTGGTGGATTTTAAGTGTGGTTTTCAAGCAAATAATAAAGGTTACGTGGCCTATAGGGAAGTCGGCTCAAAGCCGGATGCGTCTTCCCTGTTTAACTTGTCGCCTAAGATACCTGCGTCCTTCCTTTCTTTGCTCCTATCCTAAGTTGATGGATTCAAAGACCTGCCCCTATCTACCTGCAAGCAGGCGGAGGCTGACAAGGCTTGGAACTTCACCCCGGGGGGTTACTAACAACTTGTTGCGAAGTACCACTGGTTCACCCCTATCTACCTGTGAACATGCGGAGGCTACTTGGTATTAGTCAGTGAACCTGAATAATTCAACTCGTGATATTTGCTAGGATCAGTCGGTACGTGATATGGAAGGCGGGGATTTGGGCTCTGCCTTAAGGTGTTCACACACACTCAAGTACCCTTGCTCAGCCTGAAAACTAGGTCGGGGGTTAATTTCCCGGAAGCAAAATTTCCGATTTTATTGATTTTTTGGTCAATAATGTTTAGCAGTCCCGGTTTTAAGTTAAGTCATCACTGATTAAGTCCAATCCACACAGCATGCCTATCGTCTAGTACCAATTTCTTTTTTACTTAAGTTTTGAAAAACCAAGATAGATGAGTCAAGAAAAGCCGATGCACGGTAAATCAATGATGCTATGCTAAGTTTAGAGTAGTTACAGTGATCCCTTCGCTTTGATGCATGATGCAGAACAGAATTGAAATCTTTTATACTATGTGCAAATGCAGACGACAAAATCTGCTCCTAGACAGACAATTCTATTAGCGAGTGAAGCAATGATTTGATTTGACTAGATCTGCGGTCTAAGTGCGTCTTTTATGTGTGATGTGTGGTCCTAAAAAATTACGAGCACAAGTAAATCCTAGAGTGGCTCGAGGAGCCGCTAGTGCAAGCCTAATCTAAAAATCAATCCACACGACACACGGGGACACGTTTCCACTATTTTTATACACGCGAGAACCCAAACGAGAACTGCTGGAAAGAAAAAAATAATGAAAAACAAAAATTTACAAGTCCTCACAATCACTCAAAAAGTTAAAAATGCAAGCTCCTCGAAGCGCCTTCGACTCCTCGGGTGCCCCACACAAAACAAATTGAGGTCAGATAAAGGACGACACAAAAATACTCAAAATTAAATGACAGAAAAATATTAACAAGAAAACCGGGGATCAGACTACCCAGGGATGGAAAATCAAACACTCAAAAATTTTCTAGAAATTAACCTAAGCCGTGCCTCCCCGGCAACGGCACCATTTTGAAGGGTCCCGGATCTACCCTTGTTAATTCAATCAAATTAATGTCGTGTCGTTCGCTGTAGTCGGATAGATCGGTTTTTAAACAAAGTCAAGTTAATTATGAGCGGTAAATTTATTTTACTTGGGCAAGCCCAAGGTCGAACTCAGGGAGGCAACTGTCTCCTTTGATAAATTTTAAGCAAATTTCAGAGATCGGATTTTCAGAAGATTCTTTTTGGTATTTTTCAACAATTTTTATGCAATTGAAAGAAAGACAATGCAATATCGAGCTAGTTTACAAGTTCATTCAGAAAAGTAGTCAAACTAACTCCAAAAATTATGAAACTTGGCCAGAATGTGGAATGCAATGAAATTAAGCTACACTTTTTTTTTGGATTTTTCTGACACTATGAATTTACTGCGAATTTAACATGAATGCAAGATGATTTTTACAAAATTAATTTTAATAAATACCAAAACACCTTATTTCTAGATATAAAAATTATCCTAGATAGATCTAAGTATGATGAATCCAGGAAAATTGATAAACCTAAAATTCTATGCGGATTGGACCTATTAAAAATCAATTAAGGAAATCACAATTTAATTTATTCAGGCCTCGGGATGCGTGCAAATGCAAAGTTTTTTAGACACAATGTAAACTAAATTATCCTAAG
This sequence comes from Ottelia alismoides, assembly GCA_037367405.1. Classification (NCBI taxonomy): domain Eukaryota; kingdom Viridiplantae; phylum Streptophyta; class Magnoliopsida; order Alismatales; family Hydrocharitaceae; genus Ottelia; species Ottelia alismoides. The sequence goes on from JAZKJV010005693.1 coordinate 415,465, forward strand.
TTTAATGTGAATTTTTGATGATTTTTGGAGTAACAGAGAATTTAATATAAATTAAAAGGCATCAAATGGGCAAAATATGAAAAATTTCACTAATTTAATAATAATAAAATACACTGATGTTACAAAAATGAGACAAGTGTCACATACGAAAGAGGACAAGTTAAGCTACACAATGCAATTTTTAGAACTTAAAAATGATGCCAAATGAGTACCTAAATATGCATGCAAAGACAAGGACCAAATTGCAAATACATAAAATAAATTACTGAAGTTTAAACGTGCTGACATGGACTCAAATGTAAATTTCTAAAATGAGGGGGGGTATGTGTGCAAAATGCCCACTGAAACACGTGCGCCTCACGTGGTGCTCCTGGCAGGGACTGATTTGTAATTTTCAAAACCTCCAGGGACCTCAGTATAAAATGCCCAGACCACACGTGAGAAACACGTGAGGTCCCAGGCTCGGAAGGCGTCGGAGGCTCGTAGGTCGGCTTGGGGGCGCAGCAGGCTCGGACGTTGCTCGGGACAACCTCGGAAGCTCCGAGCCTAATGGTCGGGGAGGAGGCTCAGAGGTGGCGATGTGGCTCAATCCATGCCGCTAGATCGAGACAATCCAACGGCTACTGATGGCTCTTGAGATGCAGACGTGGACGGTCGAGAGCCGTTAGATCAAGATGAATCCAACGGCATCTGGTGCTCGGGGAAGCAGCGACGTGGCGGGTTGCGAGGCGTACGATCCTAGTGAGATCGAACGGCTGCTGTAGGTCGAAGGGGAGAGCGACGTGGCGTGATCGTGAGCGTGGGATTCTCCTGATCCGACGGCGGTTGGTTGATGGCGATGTGGCTCGCTCAGAACCGTCCGATTATGGGGATCGAACGTCTACTGTTCTTCGTGCCTCCTCCGGTCCGCCGCCTCCTGCGGCGGACGTGGCCGTGCTCCGGCGAAATCCTCCTGGCTCCTCCTCCTCCTCCTGTCGTCGGTGAAGGGTGCTGGACACTCCTGAGCAGCTACGAAAGATCATGGAGGCGTCAGGTTGCCGCCGGAGGTTCTGGAGGGAGCTGGGAAGGTACGTAGGCCAGAGGCGACGAAGGTCGAGGGAGCTTCGGCGAGGCTTCCGACCAATCAAGGAGAGTGTACCTGCAGGGGTTAGCTCGATAGCCGAAGCGTGCAACGTGTTCGTGAGGTGATGGTGATTACGGAGGGAGGCCTGTGGTGCAGTGAAGGTGGTCCGGTGTTGCTGCTCCGTCAAGGTGGCGGAGCTCTTGTCAGAGTGAGGTGCGAGGTGCCGTAGGAAGAAATGGAATGGCGTGTGAAGATCTGAGCTCCATGATGGAGCTCGGAGGATGATCAGGCGATCGTGAAGATGAGCGGAGGAGGCGAATAAATTTTGTGATAAAAAAAGAAAATAAAGGTGGAGATCGGAGGGGTGATGGAGGGTGCTACCTGGGGATTGGAGCTTGGAGTTGAGCTCATGGTCGTCGCTCGAAGACCGATAGGGTTCCTAAGCTCGTGCAACTCACGGGAGGAGCTGCGACATGCGGGGTGGAGCCGTGGATCTCGCCGGAGAAATACAACCGTCGTCGCTTGACGTCTCTTCTAATTGCTGTCACCAAAAGGAAGGTAGGAGCTCGGGGTTTCTCTCTGCAATGGCAGATGGGGTCGACGGTCGCCGGTGGCGGAGTATTTATAGGTTGGAGGTGAAGGTCCAGGTGATGGAGGTCGAGGTTGGTGGAGGTCGTGGGACGACGTGGGTGCGGTTTATGGCGATCATAGAGGTCGACGAGGATGAGGGTAGAGTGGGCTACGAAATCGAGGTGACAGGAGGCGAAGAAGGTGGCCGGAGTGGTGCCAAAAATAGAAAGGGCGTGGCTCGCGCGCAAGGTGGACGACGTGGGTGCGGGAGCTGCGGGAGGTAGAAGACGACGTCTCTGCCGTTGGATCTCGTGATCCAACGACTGAGAATTAGGTGCAAATGAGAGGTTGGGATTCGATCTGAAGTGATGAGATCAAGGGTGCAGGGCGAACCACGTGGCGGGCGGGGGGTGCGTCGCTGGCGTGCGGCTGTGATGAGGTCTGGGCTTCGATCGGACGACATGGGTTAAAGGCGAGATGAATGGTGGAGATGAGGAGAGAAGGAGAAGCGTCGAACGACTGAGGACGCCGCCATGTGGCGCAAGGAGGGCACGACGCTGGCGAGCGGCTGTGATGGATCCCAGGCTCTGATCGAAGGGCGGTGATCACAGCGGGAATGGATGACCCAGATCAAGAGAGAGAGAGAGAGGACAAGATCGGACGACGGGGAATGGAGGGCGCGTGGCGCGCAATGGAGCGGGCCGTGTGGCGCAATCAGAGGGCGCCAGGTGGCCTGCTCTGAATGGCTGAAAGAGAATGGTGAATTAGAGAGAGAAGGAGGCCGAATTTGGAAAAACTCAAAATATGAAAGTTGCAGATCTCGATGAGATCTACAAGTTTCATGTTGACCAAAAACGGAGATGAGGTCAAATAGGCTACAAAACTACAAGGGTACAAATATACATACATATAGTACACAAAAGGGACCCTAAAACCCAAGTTTTGCATACGAGCTCCGATTCAAATGAAATTGGTCTCATTTTGAAGGTCTCTGAATGTGTATTAATCTGAAAGTGAGTGGACCTAGATCGGAGGTTGTATGAGGTAGATGTTTGCATTCTAAGGTCTGGGGTCCCCAACTGGGTTTGGGATTTTTATTGGGTATTTTACAAGTTTGAAATTTTTGGCCTTTTCTTTATATTATTAGTTAGTAATATACACATTGGAGAGTTAGTTTTATTAACTTTGGAGGGGGTATAAAATACAGATAATTAGGTGACTAATGGTGACTATTTACAAGTGAATTAGGCTTCTTATTTAATGCAAATATGGATGCTAAAATGCATGTATTATGTATGCATGTATGTATGCTACTTATGCAAGATAAAGGGAAATATACTGCTAAATACTCGGGAACAAGACTCTATTTTCAACTTTAAGAGTGATGAATTACAGATTCATCAACCTCCCACGTAGGAGCGTTTGGAGGACGCCGAGGACAAGACAACATAGTCGACGACAACATCCGCCTCTCGAGGCAGGATCTTGGTAGATTTTGCAACATCTACAACCATCGAGGGCTCACAGTTGGGTTCCTCCCCTTCAATACTAAACTGCGAGTCAGATCCCAACAATCAACTCCTCGCTAGTAGAGGCTCGTCAATCTAATTCTTTATAACTGCTTCGACTTTTGGGAATCGACAATCAAGTTCTACGCCCTCCACATCAGAAGTGATTCTGAATCTGATTTAATGGGTGATCGGAAATCCACCGACAACAGTTCAAAAATCAGATCCAACATCCAGGTCTTCTCTTGAATCAAATCAAGAGAAAAGGCTATTCGAACCACTACTTTAGCAACCTTCCAAACCTTAATCTCTGCGAGACCCGCGCCTCCATCAACTTCTCTTGGGACTGCCTCATTTGAATATTTTGGAATGGCCGTTTTTGCTGCGGTAACGTCCCTTGCCAAAGTCGCACCATCAACGACCGCCATTACCGACCGCCCCTGCTGGAAGCTCCTCCTTACACTTTGACTCGTCTTCCAACAATGTGAGTACTTACTCCACAACATAAGGCATCTCATGATGCCCTCGATCTTTAGCGTCAAACCCTTGCCTCAATCGAGAGGGTCAACAGAGGTGTAGCCCTCAACATTCACCTTGGCGCCACTCGAAATCAAAGTCGTTCAACATGAACTCCTACAATATTGCCATGAAGTCATCTACCATAACTTTCCAAAACTCCTTGATCACCATCCACATTTAGTTTATCAACCACCTTCTTGACCCTCCCACACATTAAACTTAGCCACCAATATGTTTGCCTGCCCTGCCACACTAGCCCCATTCATCGTGGGTGGGTCCTACTCAAGGAAAGGAAGTGGGGCCATGCACTCGTTTCCCATCGATCGAGACAAAGTGTGGAATTTCTGCGCCTTCTACCACTGGCCATAGAATGAAAGACGAGGGTATTGGTGTCTCTTTCCTTGAACCAGTGCTGCTGCGATCTTTGCCTCAATCCAACTTCTACCTTCCGATCCTCCTTGGATAACCTAAAGCTGGTTGGCTCTTTCCTCGCTCTCCTATGCTGTCGATTCTCGCTCATCCTCGAGCCTGTCTAACCTAGACACCTCCTCCTATGCTGAGCTCCTCCTACTACGACGTTGGTCCCGAATCCTCTTACTATACCCATCAAGTGCCTCCCGAGCTCCCGCAGCTTGACTTCTAACCGAGACATGGCCGAACCATTGGATGGTGGTTCCTTCATAAATCCTTTACAGTGGTAGGATGGAGATGCAAATAAAAGTTTTTTTTTCACTTGTCAACAATTAAGCTAAGAGCAGATAATTTTATTTAGATACTGGAGGCTGGAAGGTAAAGAATAAGAGGGAGGTGGGAGGCCATAGTTTGGCACTTGGTGGGTTTTACACTTGACCAGTTATGTGGTTTTGGAATCTGGCGGGCGGTGATATTTTTGCCGTGATGTAGTAGTTCATAGAGGGGAATGCGGGTTTTCAAATAGTTTAGTAAATCTTCTTTCGTAAAAAGCTTAGTAAATTTTCTTTTATAACAGCTTAATGAATTCTTCACCTCTCTTGCCAATATGAAGTTCAACGAAGATGGTTGATTATTTTCTGCTTCATTACCTCTGTTGAATTTGGATTACCGGATCGTGTCCAAGCTATTGGCCAATAGACCAAGGGTTGCTTTGGAGACTTTCATAGCACCGTGCTAGACATCTTTCATAGTGTGCTGGACAATTTTGTTAGAGTTTATGAAATTGTGTTGTGTAACGATGGTTTCGGGCAAATTATCCGATGGACCTTTTTTGTAGTTGAAACTTGTATTTAAGATACCAAGAAACAGAGGTACCTTCAATTCTCTTGGCTTTACATGCCTTGTTGATAACTTGATACAAAGTGCCGTCTGCTGTCTGCTTGAAGCAAACTATAGGCATGCATTCAGCTTGCTCTCATAAGTACTTGGCCTGTCTTAATTGACATCTTAATTTGTTTTATTGACTCTCATACATAAATTTAATGTTCAATTTTATTCCTACCTCTTGTTTAGCTGGGTCGTTCACAGGTACTTCTGCAACAACGGTATATCAACTCCCATGGAATATTCTCAAACAAAGTTATATTGCTAGATTATAAAGGTATTTTGACTTCGTCTACATCATTTTCTATTGACCTTTACTTCATTTTAATTATATTCATTCAAAAATTATTCGCAAAAAAACATGCATGCATCTTTGACGTGATAATAAAGAGGGACCTGTTACCGTGGGTCAAAGAATTCACACGCAATATTCGACCAGAAGGTGCGTTAGGCTACTAGCTAGTGATGCACATGGGCAGTATGTGGATGACATAAGTTCAGTGGGCATCTTGAGCTCAGCCTGTGGACACGTATGAGTTGATTGGTTGGCTTTCAGTTGCTAGTATCTGGAGTATTTTTTCTTGGTCTTTTTTTGTCAATATGACAAATTTTAAACTAAATTTAGGTCACGTAGATGGAAATTTCTGCTGGACAATTCTATAAACTAGCAATTATCATGTTTTGGAAGTTACAAATCTGAAAATGAATTTTTGTTCTTCACTTGGTTCGGAAAGTTGATTTTTTGTTTTACTTACTTGACTATCATGAGGATTAATTTTACTGACAACATAGGTATCGAAAATGCGAAGTAAAAAGCTCTAAGAACAGACCCTAAACTCAAAAGTCTGACGCTCTTCCCTTTCTCTGGTGAAAGGCCTTCCCATAAGCATGAACGTCCCTAACTACCTCGCTTGCTCGATTTTCCTCTTATTTGCTACTTTCTTAGTCTTGAATCATTCCCTTGCATTTGTCTACTTTGTTGTTTATGTTAATCTGGAGTTTATCCTACCAAAACCAATGTATGGTTCCTTTTTGCAGCTCATACATCCATTTTTCACTTTTTCAGATATCACCCATTTCTCTTCAGGACAGCAAAATTGCGATTCATCTCAAATATGTTGGCATGGTATCACTCATAGTTTCAAAGATCAGAACTCCGGCATGAAATTTCATTCGAGCAGGTGCATATATAACTTTGAACTCCAAATTTCCATGCCCTTGTTTGCTCCTCCATTTTGGCGGCTAAAGCCATTACATTTCGGATGCCTCATGTCATGGAAAATTCTTACAGGTGGTATACAGAAGAATTATTGCCATACATCAAATCCATACTGGATGTTCTTGAAGGTATTGTTGGATGTCTAACATTCTTAGACATATGCATATACACCTATATTTGTCTGTATATTTAAATATTTAACATACATGATTTGATGTACATCTTTTTTTCTTATACACATATACACACAGTTAGTCATATGTGCATAACATATGTATATCTGCATGCGTACACAGCTACATATATTAGCATACGTGGATGGTTTTTAATTAATAATCACGATTTGGCAACTCGGGTAACAGGTAGCCGCTTTATTTCATCAAGATGCTTAAAACTTACATGAGGAGCCCCTTCATGGGGGTATACTTGGAGGTATGTAAAAAGGAGTGGAGAGTACCATGGAAAATATAAGATTTCATAATGAATGGTATCTTGTGTATCGATGTGATCCCGTTGCTCTTATCTCAGCAGTGGCTTGCAAGTTGCATCTTCAATTGAATATCAGTTCCAGCTTGAGAATATGTTACCGTCAATCTTGAAAGTATACAGAATTCAGTCTTTCTCAGCAACGGATCTTATAGTATCCTCAGGTTCAGCAGAATGATAGCTCCATTCTGAACTTCTTTGATCTTGAATCTCCATAGAGTATGGCAGTCTCCTCCATCTTGAGTCTTCATAAAATCATTATTTCAAATCCCATATGTAGTTCTCAGCGTTGGTCCTCAAAATATCTTTCAGTGTAGGACCAGGTTGTTGTATTATATGTTCATCATTGGGACTGTCAAACAAACAATCCCAATGTATCCCATACAAAACCTCAAAATGCTCTCCAAGTTTGTAATTAAACATTAGCAATACATCCGTAGTCAGATTCTACTGCGTCGCCAGTCTTCAGAGTAGCTAGTCAGCATCACTAGATATCTTCAATCAGCATAATGCATTTGGGAGATGTATCAAGAGCATTTAAAATATTCAGAACAGCTCCATCAAAACTAATACAATACATAACTTGTTACCAAGATAGCCAATATAGATCAATAACAAGGGAAAGAAAAAGGCCATATCTGTTGTGTCCCTTGTTAAAATCCAAGGATGAAATCCATGCATGATCATCTCTTTTATTTAAAAGATATCATCGGGTCTTAGTCTTAGCATGTCTAGCACCTCTTCATTCAACTGAAAAATCTTTAGTTAAACAAACAAAAAAGATCATCAATCTTCAAACGTAGGAATATATCGTCAGAGACTGCTTCAGAACTTGCATCAATCGGCCCCCCACTTTGCCATAAAAAGTATCGGAAGAACATAATATTATCAATGCAGGCGACGAGTCGAATGTGGCGGGAATGGCTACCACGTTGGAGCTCTTCAGTGAGGCGTCGGGTCTTCTCATCAACTACAACAAATCCTCTTTGGTTCCCTTTTCCACTCCTTCTGACGAGGTTGCGGTCTGTTCGCGGATCTTGCGCTGCCCGGTTGGCGCTCTTCCTGTGGATTATCTCGGGCTCCCGTTGACAATTGGGCGTGCTCGTTTACGTGATTGGCAGCCGGTGGTGGATCGTATGGAGGCTCGCTTGGCTGGCTGGCGTGCCGCCATTCTCTCTCGGGGTGGTCGTTTGGTACTTCTCAAATCGGTACTATCTTCTATTCCAATCTATTTTTTCTCTGTGAAAGGTATGCCTAAAGGGGTCCGTTGGCGGCTGGACTCTTGCTTGAGGAAATTTCTTTGGGGAAAGAAGGGGGCTGCGAGGAGCGGCGTTCCTTTGGTCGCTTGGGATGAGGTTTCTCGGCCAAAGAAGGAGGGGGGCTGGCGGTGAGAAGGTTGGATGTCGTGAACGAGGCTCTTCTCCTCAAATGGGTGATTCGTCTTTGGGGCAGGGAGGATAATCTTATGATTAATTTTTTGAGATTGGCGGTGGGGGTCGACCGGCTTTTGGGTCTGGATGCTCGCCTGTTGGGATCCTCCTCACATTTCTCTCGTGATATCAGCAATACTATGGTTCGGAACCACTCTCTTTTTGTCACTAAGCTGGGGGATGGCTCGCTCATCCGCTTCTGGGGTGACGATTGGACTGGCAGGGGCCCTCTTAAGGATGTTTTCCCTCGCCTCTTCGCGCTGGTGGAGGATAAGGACGCGAAGGTTGCTTCTTATTGGGATGGGGCTTCTTGGGGCCCCAGGTTTGTGGCCAATCTTTCCGATCGGCGTCAGCTGGAGTTCATGGCTTTACTCGCGGTTCTTGCAGACGCGCCTTCGCCCTCGGTGGGTCGCGACCACCTGTCTTGGAAGGATGGCCCATTCTCCTCTCGCGCGGCTTACCGAGCTATTCTTCCTCCTTTGGCTGTGGCTGATGATGACTTGATTCGGGATTGCCAATTTTTTTGGGGCCTCAGGGTTCCCGAACGAATTGGCATCTTCTTATGGCTCTTCCGTCGTGGGCGCCTTTTGACTCGTAGCCGGTGTGCCGTCCTCTTCCCTCTTGTTTCGCCCATTTGTGGGTTGTGCGATTTGGAGAATGAGACTATCGACCACCTTTTCTTCCGATGTGGCAAAACTAATGACATATGGGCGGACCTGGATTGGCTTGACGTCTCGGACTCTTCCTCTTTCTGTGGGAGCTTGGCTCGCTCTTGGGCTAGGGCTAGGAACGACATTCTCACTGCTGTTGCTCGGCTTTGGTGCATCTGGATTGGTAGAAATGAAGCCCTGTTCGCTGGCCAGAGATTTTACTTGGAAAACGTGCTCATCTCAGCTTCCCGTCTCATTCGTGACTGGTCTGATGCGTAGAGGTTCCTTGCTGTAATGAGGGTATCAGACTGTGATACCTTCAGTTTTTATTGTGTTTTTTCTCTCCTTTTTGTACGCATACCCGCTGTAAGTTTTTCCTTAACTTTTTTTCAATAAATTTGGGGGCGAGCACCACCGAGTGTGTCCCCCGCTTTTGAGCTTCAAAAAAAAAATATTATCAATGCAGTTATAACAGATTAGAGGGTTAGGTGCTTAGCTGGTTGTCATACATCAAATTGATTATGCACTTCCCAAACTGTTTGCGAACCAGCTCATTCTCAATTTCATCAACGCTTCGCCTTCCAAGCAAAATGGTTTTGAAAAATGTTTAAAACCGTCCCTTCATTACCAAACAAAACGGAATCATAATGAAACAATTTAAGCAGGAAACAATAGACTCGGAAAGAATCATATCTTTTGGGCACACATCTAAATAGATGCGTCCACTTCCAGAGTTAGATGCCAAGGTTGTTGCCAGACTTTGTTAAACCAGCCCATTCTCTTTTCCTTCAGACTGAGCTCTAATTCAAACTTGTATAAGAATCAGGGCTGGAACAAATCCTCAAGAGTATCAATAATCACCCAATTTGATCACGATTCACAAAAGAGTGGTAAAAAGAGATTAGAAACTTATCCGATGTGAACACATCTATAAAAGATGTGTGCACTTCCTTCATATAATTGCCAAGGCTTTGCCAGACATCAAAGAAAGGCATTACTTGAATCATGCATATGGAATATTGTGATTTTCCAACCTATAGCTTCCAGAAGCTCTTTTCCGTAGAGCTTCAACATGACATAATTTCTTGAGATCTTTGATTAATTCCATTATTGTCTAGGGAGTCTGCAATGGAATTAGCGTCTCTATACACGAGTCACATTGCTAATAATGTACTTTAAGTTAAGAATCTCCTTCCACCAAGCATTTAATACCAAATATCTCATTTTTCCTCTTGGATGTTTCTGACAAGGATACGCGAGTCCAACTCAAGCCAAATATTAGCGAACTCTTAGCCCTTCTAAAACAGCACGCATCTCTGCCTCCATATTAGTGGCAAAGCCAAAAAAACCCAGAGAATCCAAGGAAAAGATCCCTATTGTGATTCCTGAGTATGCTTCCACCTCCAGAATTTCCAGGATTCCTTCCAGAAGCTCCGTCTGTATTAAGCTTATAAAAGCCTATCTTATGATTTTCCAATGAAAAAACCTTCCATTTGCTTTAACATTGAACCCCAAATTTACCATAAAGGCTTTTCAGGCTCATTATTGACGTATCTGGAACTAATCAGAGGCATGATAAACTTAACATCTGGTTGCAGCTTCTTGTGAAAATACCAAGCATTAACATTGTCATTTTATAATCTTCTATTGTTCCTTTCAATCCATATGGTTCCATTGAATCCAGGCCATTAAGACCCTTCTTGATTTATTAATCAGTCTTTCTTTGTTTCTGTAATCGAAAATATAAGTACACCAGCTCCAGAAATCTCTAGTATATTCACATACATGGGTGGTTTTTTGATGAGGTGGAAACATTTTTTTTACTTTTGACAAAGTCACTTCATTTACTCAAGGAGTTGCATGTCTTTTAATCGATAATTTACAAGTGATGGTTTTACATACATCATGCAAGTATATCTTAATTTCGTGCGTGCATCAAATATTACCAGTCTCATTATTATAAAAAAGGCGGAATGCAAAAAAAGGCCCATCTATGCATCAAAATCTCAGTTACGGGCCTCATTTTCTAAATGTAACAAATGTGGATCCGATCCATTTTTCTCACCTCAAACACATGCTTCCGTAAGCTTTCGCAACCCTTTTATGTAGATGCTGAATCTTGATGTTCAAAATCTAGTACTCTTTGTGAGATGCCCGCCGGGGATCCGGGTTACCATTTACACGTTACTCGCAGTATAATGTTCGCTATTAATCGCATTGGGTTACAGAATATGAGGGAAAATTTTTCGCGTTTCTAATGACATTCACAATTTTAATAACAAGCTACAAAACAAGTGTCTCCAAAATTATCGGATGCTGTGCGTACCCCCTCGGGGCGGCCCCTCTTCGATTATCGGATGACGTGTTCAGAACCGTCCAGGAATGATTTCTTCTCCTCGGGGCCCTGCGAGGTCGATTCGCCTTCCCTGCCATCGCCTCCTCTGACGGCTGTCTGTAAGCATATCTCCTTTTCAGGCCACGTGTGCAATCATGCTAAGTTCTCCAATATCGGACCCGTGACATTCGGATCTTGGCCTCGGTTCCGTGACATTCGGGTTGCTGAGGATCCAATTTTGCCTCCGGATCCCATTATTCATTTGCCTGAGGGATCCGTTGCTCCGGATCCGGATTTCCTGGCGGGTATCCATGGGGGGCCCAATGCATCGACGGTGGTCCATTCGCGGATTCTATTCGAGGACTTCGATTCCTCTGCTTTGCTGGCTCCGTCTCCTCCTCCTATGCCTACTTGGACGCCTCCGGTTGTTTCCTTGCTTGCTGTTGCTGATGACGCCACCCTGGACGAGGCCTTGCATATTGTGGTCACCTCGGGGGCTGAGGGTGCTACCTCCGTGGGGGGGGGGGGGGGCGCTTCTTCCTCTAGATTTGGCAAGTTCTACCGGCTGCGAATGCTTCCTCGACTTGGCACCCCGTTGGTTTCTTCTTGTGCGACGCTGCGCGATGCGGTAGCGGAGGCGGCTGGACTGTCGCCTATTGGGGGACGTTCCCTTGGTTCTTAATGAAGGTACTTTCTTGGAACGTTCGGGGACTCGGGGATCCCCTCAAGCGTAGGGCTTTGGGCTCGCGCCTTTCCGAATGGAATTGTGATGTTGCTTTTATTCTCGAAACTAAGCTCTCTGGTATTGATGCGTCCGTTTGGTGATCTTTCGGTGCCCTTGCGGTCGATGATTTTCGTTCTTTGGATGCTGTCGGTACTTCGGGTGGCATTATTATTGCTTGGCGTTCGGGGATCTTCAATTTTCGTTCCATGCGAATGGGGAGACATTCATTGACCGTGGTTTTGTCTCGCATTGACTCAAATGGTTGTTTCGCTCTTACGGCTATATACGCTCCTACTTGTCATATGCGGCGCAGGGATCTTTGGGAGGATTTGAGGGAGATGGCCTCTGATTATGCGGATTCGCCTTGGCTTTTGGGAGGCGACTTCAACGTTACTGCTCTGTCCACGGATAGGCCGCGTGGTCGCGGGGGGCGGGACCCCGGTTCGGAGGATTTTATTTCGCTCATATCGGATTTGGCTTTGGAGGGCCTTGTGCCTAGTGATATTTCTTAAACATGGCGAAATAACTCTTCCCGCTCGCGAATTGATCGGTTCCTTGCGAATGGTAAATCCTTGGATCTATTTCCTCTGTGCTGGGTGGCCTCAAGGCCGCGTTCTTTTTCGGATGACAACCCTATTATTTGGGACTCTGGGGAGGAGAGTCTCCCTCGGGGTCTCTTTCGTTACGAAAGGTGCTGGCTTCTGGAGCCAGGGTTCAAAGATAAGGTGCGCGATCATTGGTCCCAGATCTCTTATGCGGGTTCTGCTGCTTCTCGCTTGGATCAAAAGCTTACCTCCTTGCGTCGCATGCTGGCCTCTTTCAAGGAGACACACCTTAGCCGTGTGGCCGCCAGAACTGCGGCGGAAAATATTATTATGCGGCCTGGACCGTCTCGAGAATGACCGCGAATTGTCCTCGGTGGAACTCCAGGAGCGTGCCACGGCACTTGATGTTGTTAAGGCAGAGGACAAAAAGCAAATTACTGAATGGCGTCAGCGTTCTCGCTTGAAATGGATTATACCGCATTCTTTCACAGAGTGGCTAGTGGTCGTCGGAGAATCAATTCCCTCTGCTCTATTATGGTGAATGGCTCCCGCATTACCGGGGACAAGGAGATTGGCGATGCTTTCATTAACCATTTCATACTTGCGTTCGGTGCCGGCGCTCCTCACCGCTGGCGTTGGCTGGGGGGGGGGCTTCCATTTCTGACTCGGACGCCGCAGCCTTGGTGAGGGCCTTTCTCCTTGGCGGAGCTTAAAGACGCGGTCTGGGATCTTAATGACAACGCCGCGCCGGGTCTGGATGGTTTCCCGTGGCTTTCTACCGCGATTTTTGGGAGATGGTGGCCGGCGATGTGTTGGCGGTTGCTCATGAATTTTCGGCTGGTAACCGTGGGTTTAACAAAATCAATAAGGCTCTTATCTCGTTGATTCCTAAGGTTCACCCGACCACTCGCATTGAGGACTTTCGCCCGATCTCCGTGTCCAACGGGATATATCTTATCATCGCTAAGGCATTAGCTCGGCGGCTTGCTCCCCTCTTAGCGTCGCTGGTTTCCTCTTCGCAGGCGGCCTTCATTCGTGGACGTAATATCTCTGATTGTTATGCGGTGGCCTCGAAGATCGTTGGGGCGTGGCGGAGGTCAAATGCAAAAGGAATTTTGTGGAAGATTGACTTTGCCAAGGCATATGATTGCCTAGATTGGAAATTTCTGTGGTCTGTCCTGCGTCGGCGAGGCTTTCCGGTGTTGTGGATTTCTTGGATGCGGCGGTGTATCTTCACGGCTTCTCTCTCTGTTATGCTGAACGGTAGCCCTGTCGGGGGTTTCTTCCAGCCTCGTCGGGGCGTTCGACAGGGGTGCCCTCTCGCCCCTCTTCTTTTTGTGTTGGCAGCGGATGTCTTGCGTCGGATGATTGATGGGGTGGCTGTGGCTGGTTTGACTCGGGGTTGCTTTTTTGGGGATCTCCATGTCCATTCTATTCAGTTCGCTGGCGATACTTTATGCTTTGTTGAGGGGGGCCCCGATGAGGTGGCCGGGATGGCCGTGACTGTGCAACTATTCTCTGAGGCCTCCGGTCTGGCAGTCAATGCGTCGAAGTCTAAAGTAGTTCCTTTTGGCTTGCCGGAGACGGAGGCTCTGGATTGTGCTCTGCTGCTGGGATCAAGTCCGTCATCTCTACCGTTTGACTATCTTGGTCTCCCTCTTACTGTTGGCCGCTCTCGTCTGCGCGATTGGAAGCCTCTTGTGGAGAAGATGGAGGCCCGCCTTGCGGGTTGGCGCGCGGTTCTGCTTTCCAGGGGCGGCCGGTTGATTCTTCTTAAAGCGGTTCTCACCTCTATTCCCATCTATTTTTTATCGGTCCGTGCCTTGCCCAAAGGGATTCGTCTGAGGTTGGAGAGATGTATGCGTCGGTTCCTGTGGGGACAAAATGGTGGTGACAAAAGGGGGGTTCACTTGGTTGGGTGGGAGGATATCACCCGTCCCAAGCATCTGGGGGGATTGGGGGTCCGTCGGTTGGAGGCGGTTAACAATTCTCTTCTGCTTAAATGGGCTGCGCATGTGTGGGGTAATGACGAAAGCTTTATGATAAATGCTCTGCGGGCTTTGCTCGGTGCGGACTTCGAGGCCGGCTTTAGGGGCAATTCGGTTTGCTCCATCTTTCCTTTCTGGCGCGGTGTGACGTGTGTTTTTGGGCAAAATCGTCCTCTCTTTGCGTCGGTTCTGGGCAATGGGAACTCATTCAGGTTCTGGACTGATGACTAGGCTGGTAGGGGTGCCTTCAATTTGATGTTTCCGCGTCTCTTCGCTTTGGTCGAGAACAAGGAGGCCACTGTCGCCTCTTGTTGGGAAAACGGCTGCTGGTGCCCTTGGATCGCTGCGAGCCTTTCGGACCTTCGGCTGGATGATTTCCTTTCTCTTATGGCTCTCCTTGTTGATGCCCTCGGCCGTCTGGCGGGCGTGATCACTGGGCTTGGAAGGACGGGTCTTTCTCCACGCGTAAGGCGTATTTGGCTCTCTCTCCGTCCTTGGATACCGATGACGTTATCTTGACGCGCGACTGTCGATTCATTTGGTCCCTCAAACTTCCTGAGTGCATCGGTATGTTCTTATGGCTCCTTCGTCGTGGCCGGCTTTTGACTCGCGATCGATGTGCTGCTTTCTTGCCGAATATTAGTCCGATGTGCAGTCTCTGTGATGTGGCACGGGAAACTATCACCTATCTGTTCTTCGAATGCCCTCTTGTTCGCTCGATTTGGGATGATGTATCGTGGCTTAATGCGGTCTCCTTTCCAGCCGTGTGTGCGAGCTTGGTTAATTCACGGGGTCGGGACAGGAAGCTTCTTCTGGACCCACTTGCAAGGCTTTGGAGTACTTGGATGGGGAGGAATGAGGCAATCTTTAGGTCTCAAAGGTTCTACAGGGAGAATATCGTTATACGTGCATTGCGGCTTCTGGAGGATTGGTCTCAGGGGTAATCATATGGGATTTTTTTGGGGGGTTTCCACTGTATGCGGCCTTCTTCTCGGGTTGGTCGGTTGTATTCATTTTCTGTTCTCTCTGTAATTTCTCTTTTCCTTTATTTTTATAATACATTGGGGTGAACACCGCCGAGTGTCTCCCCCTCTTCTAAGCTTCAAAAAAAAGTGTCTCCAAAATTCACATTACATTAATTTCCATAAAATATTACACGTGTCAAAAGTAAATGACATTCTGTACATGTATCCCAAAATATAACAGATTAGAGAGAAATAAGCACATGAAAGTTACATATATCCCGAAACAAAAGCTATAATGTGTACTGTAAACAGAAACTATCTGAACCGTGGAAGCTCAAGGTCCGACTGTTAATCTACTGAGTCGCATGCGCCTTGCCTGCCATCCATGTTAGGAAGAAAAAGGTCAACAAAGGTTGAGTATAATCTAATTTATAAAAAAACAAAACAGGTATTTCAGTGGTTTCAAAAAGGAATTAAGTAGATAGGTGTTTAGATGTAATATTTAATAAGTTACTTGTATAGAAGTTGGCTTTCAAGTTGTCATATATATGCGATTTCTCTCTTTCACTCACCACCTTACTATTCCCACTTAATGTTCTTATTTAATTATAAGATCCATATTTTGGTAAACAACATTTTATAATTTATAAAACATGTTGATGGATCTTAAAAGATGTAGATGATGTGTCTCATTTCCTGTTCTCTTTCCGTATCACATCTCTCAAGCTCAGTGGATAGTCTGTGGTCTTGGTTCGGGCGTGACCTCATACTATGACTAAGGCATGAAGAATGCCTTATGGTGCGTTTGGTTCGTGGGTTATCCAGGGGTGGATAACCCGGTTTTGTGCTTGTGTGTTTGGTTGGTGGGTTAAGGGTTGGGAGGGTTTGTGTGATGTGATTGTATTGGAATTTGAAAAAGTTGGGTGGTTATTATGATATGATTGTATTGAAATTTGAAAAAGTGGGTGGTTGTTGTGGTGTGATTGTATTGAAGTTTGGAATAGTGAATAGAAGTTGAGTATTTTATGATTTTTAGATGATATGATGGTATAATATATAATTTTTTTGATGGGAATGGAGTGGGCCCCACTAGTGGGTTAAAGTGGGGGTTTTGGGGGGTTACCCACCCAAAGTGGAGGGTAACCCCCCCAACCAAACGCACCCTTAGGGTTAGGTGCCTCCGTAGGCATTCGGTGGGGTGTAATGCATCCTA